>OY735199.1:42704738-42924738 GCA_963457665.1 Thysanoteuthis rhombus | reverse complement strand
GAATAACGTAACCAGATATTTGCATCGTTTCATGGTCAACAATTTCAAGCAAAACTAACGTTTTTTTTGGGATTTTTTTTTTTCAAATCACCAGGGATTTATTTTAATCCTTGAACATTCCAAAAATCCAAAGAAATTCTCTGCTGACCATTACTGCTGTAGTGAGTTCGGTCCTCATTGATTGTTTGACCACAGAATCCTTGAGTTAACTAAGCTAAACCTAGTAAATGACCAGTATATTCTGCTGCAGTATTAACAGAGAGCTTAGCTTGACCCAAAGTACTCTAACGAGATATCCAGTGAGGATTGAACTCATTAAAGTTATAATGGTCATTACAAGCTTTTAAATCATTAGTATACTGATCGAGAAACAAGGGATATCATGAAATAACTGATATATTCAGGAAAAAGTAAAGAAATCAATAGGGATTTCATAAAATCACTAGTTTCACCATCTTATTGTACATTTCCCATTCTTTTCTCAGGGGTGGCTTGTTATCATAACGCTTCGTGATTATCCAACTCTGAGGTTAAAACAAACCATTTTCACCTTACATTGCCAAAGTAAATCTCAACGGGAGATAACATTTGACCAGGGATTAATTGAGAAAAAAAGTAATGATTCCAACTATAAAATTCTTAAGGCAACAAAACATACAAGTTTAAAAATTCACTGGGGCAAAAAATCGACATTAGCGTGTTTGGAAATTGTCCAGTATAAATAGAGGCCCAAAAATATAAAAATGTGTTGTTTTTTCTTTTTATCGGAGTTTTAATAATATTGACAGAATTAGTTATTTGCTCCTCGGTTGTGAAATCAGTTCAGCGGAAATTTGTAATGCCACTTGGCTAAAAGTACTAACAGGCAGAGCAGTGGTAAGGAGATCATAATTCCTAACATTTAATCTTCATTCATATGAATGATAAATCAGCTACTATTTGTAACAAATCATTCGTTTTCCCGAATACAGTGCTTTTTTATGATCAAGACGGTCAGTGAGGTTGAATTTAAGTGATATATTTATTTAACGTACATATTCCTCATCCATGACAATGCTCCATTTCACGTTAGATGAGCATTGCATAAGCTTACAATGAACGAGTTACCTCTCTTAGAGAGTGCTCAACCCTGAATAAGGGAGCTCTGATTATTGTGTCATCCACGGACAGCTGTTTTGTTGTATTACAACTCTTAAGTGTAGCAATAGACAATCCATTATCAATCTCATACTCTTCCGGCTTAGGTTGCACATATGTTCTCTGGGGATCCATGTCGTGAGTTGCAATGTTCCTCAGTTGTCTGCCATTCTTAAAACATGGCCAGCCCACTGCTATTTAAGATTTTTTATAGATTCCATGATGTCCCTGATTCCTATGTTCTTCCGGTGTACTGGGCTCTCTTGTGATATCTCCATGTGAGTCCCAGCATAATTCTTTCAAGTGCACGTTGCATGGTTCTCAATTTGCAGATCTGTCTCTCCATGTTCAAGCTCCGTAAGTGACTATTGGGGGAATGCATTGGTTGTACGCAATTCTCTTTAGGATTAATTTGATCTTCTTGTTTTTGAAGGTTGAGTTTGCTCTGCGAAAGGTTTGCCATCCCATGGTGATTCTTTGCTTGATTTCTTCTTCTTTTGGGGGTCTCACAGTGATAATAATCTACTTTCTCTAGTTCTGTGTCCTCAATTTTGTTCTTATATTCGATGTGGTTTGGTTGTTGCACATGATCTTTGTCTTGCTGAAGTTCTTGTGTAGGCCAACTTTCTTGCTCTCTTCATTAAATTATTGGTTGTGTAGGTTTTCTGCGAATGAGTTTTGTTTTCCAGTCCAATGTTTTAGCGCCAGCCATTGAACACTCTGACCACTTTCACTCATTTAATTGAATCTGGCACGCGCACACACACACACACACATATACACACACACACACACACACACATATATATATATATATATATATGTATATACATGAATGATAAAACAATTGAAGAATACCGTAACATGCATATATATATATATATATATATATATATATATATATATATATATATATATATATATATATATATATATATATATATATATATGCATGTTACGGTATTCTTCAATTGTTTTATCATTCATGTATATACACACATATATATATATATATATATATATATATATATATATGTATATACATGAATGATAAAACAATTGAAGAATACCGTAACATGCATATATATATATATATATATATATATATATATATATATATATATATATATATATATATATATATATTTATTACTGTATTCTTCATTTTTTTTATTTGCATACTGTATGTTTTGATTTTCTAGCCATGTTTTTAATTTTCACTCGGTGGGGTGCATGTTTACTGTGAAACAATAATTCTAGAATATATGATTAGATTATACATCTTACTCGCTCACCTTGTTATGCAGCATATTTAAGAGCTCTGTATCTAGGTATCATAAAGACTTTCTGGTGAAGGAAGATCTTTTTACCCCATTCTGCAACATACCTTTGATGGAATTATTTTCATTGCCTCTATCAATTTTCAGGGTGTTGGCTGGGGTTCGAGCTTGGTTGGCCGTGTATTTCTATAAGTTCTTTAGCAAAGATTATACGTGGAAGGCCGAGCTGACGAAAAATGATTTTGGCGTCGATCTGTCTTCCAACAATGAATTTATCACCGGCATATATCGAAGATTTTGCTTTTACACATCCAACTATTCTTGCATCTTAATAAAACTTATCACTTTTCTCACCCCTCTGTCTCTCTCTTTTCTTCCCGTTTTGAGCTTGCGCTCATCCAAACCCATAAACGACACTCATACTTAGCGACTCTCATAGTGTATATAAGTATGTATGAGACGTGTATATTTACTTGAGTCGATGTTTACATTTGAAAGATTGGCCCCATCGTGTCTATTTGCCTATTTCTCAGCTTAAATGCACATGAAGAAAGTCAACTACATTTGATAAATCAAGATGAAAAAAATGTAAGTGAAAAATTAATGATAATTGACAATGCTTCATCCGACATGAAGAAAATTCAAGATAGAATTACCACTAATAATTGTATGAATAGTTGCGATAGAAGACAACATAAATAAGATGAAAAAAAATGGTTGAAAATCAATCATGATGAGAAATGATTCATCTAATAAAAAAGATAATATTACTACCACTCATACTTGCGTAGATGAAAAAACAAAAACAAAAACAAAAACAAAAAAACAAACAAATATGGCGCTGACTATACAGTTTATATGGATCGATTTGATCTTCTGCCAGTCGTTGGTTTCTCGTAACTCAAACGACAGAGTAGCTAGGACGGATAACTGGGGATGTGAGTTCAAGTCTCACCGAGCACTCATTCATTATGTCCGATCAGTGCAACTGTAGATTGACTGTCTGTGAGGTTGAGATGAAAAGCAACTGAAATTAAGATGAAATACATATTAGTGAAAATTAATAACGTTTGACTATCCTCCACCAAATGAAAAAAAGTCAAGATTAAAACAACTTAACAACATTAAAAAACAATAAGATAAATCAATATCCCAGCAGTAGAAGGGCAGAAATCAATACTAATACAACGGTACAACAATAGATAAAGATTACAACTGTAAAATAACAGAAAATCAAGATTACGGCAAAGAAAAATTAATATTACAGCAACAATGCCAGAATTGCTGAACTGATTATGAGCAAAGTTCAAGAGGACATGTTCCTGCCCTGGAATATTTTTCTGAGAATGGCTTCTATAATTTTTACTGCTACTGCTCTGGGGTGGCTTTGTATCCGCGGGAGAGGCTTTTGCCCATGAACTTACTCATCAATTATCTTCTGGTACCTGTAGCTGTGAGCAATTAGAACGCTCTTTCCTGACACGTGTTGATCCTGTAACCTCCAAGTGAACTGTGAATCTCATTGGCCCTCCCATTTCGGGGGGTCATTCTTCTGGAACCTCGAATTAAACGAAGAAGTTAATCCAAATCAATCTGAATAGAATCGTTACAGCAACACTTCAGAAGTTGTGATTAGAAATCCAGGTTGAACTTGATGCATTCCATAATCATCATGATTATCATCGTCGTCGTTGTCATTGTTGTTCTGGTGGTTAGCAATTTCACACCAGTTGCCCGGTGGTTACTGCTGGAGGTTGAGAGACAGCAAGTCTCCTCAAGTCTCCAGCCCTACTCTTCACACTCTCGAAATCCAAAGCAATACTGTGATTTACAGTTTCCCACCATTTGCCCGGTGGTTATCGCAGAAGGCTGAGTGGGAGTGAATCTCCGTAGGTCTTCAGCTCACCTCTCATCTCATCTCTCTCTCACCTATTATTAACAAGTATTTTCATCTTAGGTGTTTTTTTCCTTTCTCTTCCCCTTCTTTTGTTAGGTCACTTCTAATAGCTGGGATCATGCATCTCAAATTTTTAGCACTTTCCTCAGTATTCGTGCAATTCCGAGTAGTGTTGTTGCGTGCACAGTCTCAACTCTTCCTTTTATCCCTAGTTCCCCCAATCACGCTTTCAGTGTCTTTGGTACGGTTCCAAGTGCACCTATTGTTATCGGTACTACCCTGACTTCCATCTTCCACACCTTCTTCAGTTCTCTTGCCAAATTCTGGTATTTTTCCAGTTTTTCACCCTCTTTCCCCTTTACTCTATCGTCTGCAGGTACGACAACGTCTTCTATTTTGTTAGTTTTCCTCTTCTTATCTGCGTTGACTACGTCGAATCTTCTTGCTTGGATTGGGTGGTCCGTTTGAAAGTCAAAGTACAAAAGTAATTTGTGGTTTCCATCCTACAGAGCTGTCTCTAGTCTGTGCTGGTACCACTTTTCCGGATGGTTAAATCCCATTAGTTTACTCAATTCCCAGTGTATCACTGTTGCTACTTTATCATGTCTGTGTTTATACTCCTTCTAGGCTGGTTGACTACATTCACTAGTTATGTGGTTTACTGTCTCATCTCTTCCTCCACATTGGCAGTATTTGCTGTTTATCTGTGTTCTGTCGATTTTTGTTTTGGTATAGATTGTTCTGGTACATTAGTTTTGGGCTGCCATGTTGAGCGATTCTGTTTCTCTCTTCAGGTGTCCTTCTCGCAGCCATGTCTATGATGTCTTGTCTGCCAAATCCTATTATTATTATTATTATTATTATTATTATTATTATTATTATTATTATTATTTGGAATCTCACACCAGTTGCCTGGTGGTAACCGCTGGAGTTTGTGTGACAGCAAGTCTCCTCAAGTCTCCAGCCCTCCTCTCCTATTATTATTATTATTATTATTATTATTATTATTATTATTATTATTATTATTATTATTATTATTATTATTATTATTATTATTTATTTCTGATGCCAGTAAAAATTGATTATAATGGCTGGCAATAGTTAATCTAATTATGTTTCAGGAAAGATGCCCAGGATAATCAGAGGCATTGGTAGATTGGTGAGGCAGACTGGTGGGCTTAGATACATGAAGGCGTTCTCAAACATTCAGAGAGATTAGTCAGAAAAAATGAAATAGATAAACTATTTTGAAAGCTTCAAAGGTACTCCGTCCATTGAGGGGGGAAGCAAAGAGCCCTATTTTATGTTCGACATTTTTTTTCAAGTGGGAAAACGCCGATTGACAAGACGTAGAGGAAAGTGGGTGAAATTTCCCCAAATTGTAGTCCACCCATGTAGTCAAAAATGACAACTGCATTTAGATATTTTTCGCAATGACATTGTACCTAAAAAGACCCCCACCCATCAACTAAAGAGAAAAAATCAAATATAATCAAACTTGTAGACAGAGCTTACATAAATGAAGTCTGTGGTATGAGATTTTTCTGTTTACAATCACACCTTTAAAGGGATTAAATGTGTAAAATAGCAAAGTGTTAAAATTAGCAGTGCTCTTTAATATCTCACTTCAAAAGTTATTCTTACAATATTGATCGGTCAGATATCAAATCGATCGCGATTGCAGCGACAACAAACGAATATCTATTTCTATTTTTGTTTTTTTTTAATTATTATTTATAGTTTTGTTCTTTAAATTGAACATTTTTACTACGTTATCAGAATATAACAATTTATTTCCAATTTTTTTTTTATCCCTATTTCATTATGTAGGCATATAGAACATCGCAACAGGGTACAAATACACATTGCTAGTTATTTTGTGTGGAGATTTGGGTGTTGCTTGTTAGCCAAATTTGTCTTCAGTTACGATGTGGAACTGAGTTCTTCGTTTACACCATATACGTCACCAATTATTAATTTTTTACCAGCTTTTTTTTCTTGATAAACGAGTTCCATTAGTTCAGGTTATTTGTTCTGAGTTACTGTCAGTATTTTCTGGAAATCTATGATCCGTCTATCACTTTCTTCTATACCATAAGCCTATTTTGGCAACAGGATTTAATTAATACAAGTTTGATTACACACAGTAAATGATGCTTGTCCATTTCTTTTTTGCTTACGAATAAGAGAGTGAATGTCTGGAATCAATTAATGTAAGTATTGTCCAAATATTTGAGATTTAGCATTTTCGACCATACTCCTCGATATTATCAAAATCAGGGAAGATATATATATATATATATATATATATATATATATATATATATATATATATATATATATATATATATATATATATATATATATATATCATTTACCCATAAAAAATTACGGTGCTATTCATCAAAGAGTTGGGATTATAATGATTGGAGTATCCCAATTTCAATCAGTCTTATCTCAACTCAAACTGCTTCATTGTGTGATCAGGCATAAAACTTTGACAGTTTCGATGACGTCATTGTTAATTGCTTTGTTGCAACAAACGATCTCAATTTCTTCTTAATTCTTTCATTATTTTATTAGCTATGTAAGTCTATTTCATACGGGCTAATTTATTATATGATTCAGGTTATTGCAGGAGTCGGACAGCAAAACAAAACAACCAGTTTTAAAACTGAATTAGTTAAATTGCTTATAATGCTTTATATGGAAACACACACACACACACACACACACACACACATACACACACACACATATATACGTATTACTTGAATATGTTTGAAAAAAACCCCAAATAAACTGATCTTCAACTAACTTACCTCTCGTTATTACGATATACCTACTGCCAGTGCATTATTTGATGTCTAGAACCCAGTCTCTCGATGATAATTGTAACCTTTCTATTTCAAGAAGTGATTTTTCAATATTTTGAAATATTAAAACATATATATCTATTTTTTTTCTGAAAATTTTCATAATATTGATTCTTCAAACGAAAGTGTTCAACTTCAGAAGGTAATGGCTCCAGCTGTCATTCACGAATTACATGTTTATCTTTGGACTCCAGCTGTATTTATAAATAAAGATAATTTAAGTGTTAAATTTGAGTGTTAAACTCTAGACAAACATTATGAAATGATTCAAGTAGAAATACTGGAACAATTGAACTTATGTCGAAAATTAAATTGTCTGTATACATTCGTAACCGGCCATGGATTATCTATAAAAGTCATTACTGGCAATTTTGCACATATATGTGTGCGTATAGACACACAGAGACACATACAAACACGCACACACATATATGGAATTAATATCAAACACTTTCACAATATATATATATATATATATATATATATATATATATATATATATATATATATATTTTTATATATGTATATATATATATGATAATTCTATACATCTTTCCCCCAAGAAAACTATCTATAGACACAAATATTTGGTACATTACGAACCATCTCAGAAAGTGAGCAGTACTCAGAAAACCTGTATGTAAATATCTATTAATTAAAAGCATGAATATGCAAATAATGCACAAGAACATGGGTTCCCATGCGTACGTATCCATGCAAATCCAATATACGTAAATGGGAAGTGTCCGTGTATTTGTGCGTTTGTCTGTTATCGTGAATATATTAGCGAGAAGCGTCAGTGTCATAGTGTGTTTGTCTTTCACGCAGTAGAGAATGGGTGAGACCCCCCCAAAATTTTATGCCTAATTAATGGACCCGGGGAAATTTTGAAAGCAAAAAGTTTTGATAATTTTTAGTTTTTTTTAGGTTTAGGGTTTTAAAGGGGTGTGAAGTTAAGTGAAGCCACCTATTGAGGGATCAATAGTGAAGGGAGATATTTCCTTTCTGAAATGGGTTGAAAAGGGACGAGACAATTTTTTACCCTTTTCAGGGGTCAAATTGAAAAGAAACCTTCATCCATTCCAACAAGATCAGCATTGAATGGAAAATTTCATTTAAAAGGTTGTTGGAACCAAAGAAATGTATAATGCCTGTCATCATAATCATAAAAAAAATTTGGATGTGACAGTTTCTCTTGATTTCTTTTTACCTTCCAATTGCTAAATTACCACGATATATATGTAAACATTTCGCTAGTATACATATATTTTCTATGTTGCTGGAATATAGTTAAAGGCTACATCTATACACATATATCTATGTATGAGAGATGTTCCAGAAGTTTCGAGTACACTTTTTTTTATTGCTTCTGATATGAAAATAACATGAAAATATGGTGACCTATGGAAACTATTTCGATTGCCATTTTTTATTTAATTCCTTTTGATATTTTTTTTACATGAAGTCAACTTTTTTTTTTTTAGCATTAATAACAGCTTCCATACGGGAAATCGATTAATACTACTTTTGGACGGTGCTTAGAGGAATTTTAGTCATTCCCTGAACAAGACCAGCTCAAGCCCCTTCAAGGACGCTGCTGGAGGGAAACCTATTTGCTGTTCCAATTGACACCACAAGTACTCCATAATATTAGTATAAGACGATTAAAGAAGTCAATTCAAGTGTTGGAGTTTATTGGGAAAGAATGACTGCACCTTACGATGCAACTATCCAGTCAAAATTCATTGATGGATCCGGGAGTTCACGCTGCCATGCAGGGCTACTACTTAACCGAGGATCATCATCATCTTCATCAGTCTTTCAATGTCTATTGTTGAACATCGACCTTCCCCGGGATTCGCCACACTTCTCTACCGTGGGCGTCACGGGGCCAGTACTTTCTGATTTTTTATAGCACATCTCTCCATCTAATACTCTGCCAGCATCGGTTTCGCATGTGATCTCTGGGGATCCATGTTGTGGCTCGCGATGTCCATTGATTGTCCACCATTCTTGCAACATGGCCAGCCCACTGCTATTTGAGATTTCTAGAAGATTCTATGATGTCTCTGATTCCTGTCTCCTTCAGGATGTACGGAGCTGTCTTGTGGTCTCTCTCTATGAGACCCAGCATAATTCTTTCATGTGCACGTTGCATGGTTCTCAATTTGTGGGTCTGTCTCTTGGTCAGGTTCCATGTTGCCCGAATCATCACAGATATGCCTCTGTCCTTGATTTTTGGAATGAGACGGTCAGGGTGATAAGCTGGCTTGGGTCGCCTCCAGACATAAACACGGCCGGAACATGGAAATAATGTAATAGAGCCTTCGTCCGTGTATATCACATTCTTTCACTGGTTCATTGTTCAGTTCTTATAACTTGAATTTTCTAAGACGTTTTATGCTGATTTGCAAAAACGACGTTTTGGCAATTACGACCTTTTCTTATTATCCAACTCGATGAGCCCCAATAAACCAATTTGAGGGTTGTGAAATATCATAATATGTACTAATCTGCAACACATTCAAAGATTTACAGTCATTCGAAGTTTCAAGTAGTATTTATATAGTATAGAGATACAACAAGATAAATCAGCATGCGTTACCCTTATTTTGTCCAACCCCTGTATTTGCAAGAAAACAAGTCAGAGATACTGGCCTACTGAATAACTATGCTAGTGCATTGTACTTTATATAAATATATGCACACTCAGTACTGTAGTAATATATCAGAATACTCATATGCATCTTCGTGTGTGTACTAGTGTGCCTCTGTGTGTGTGTGTGTGTTTGTGTGTGTGTGTGTGTGTGTGTGTGTGTGTGTGTGTGCCTATAGGGGAGTGAGTGTGTATATGGATGAGTGTGCGCCCCACAGTATTCCTTTGTGTATTTACGTCGCAAGTTTAAAACGGTAATCGACGTTTGTCTGTAAATGGATCTGGTACCCGAGCATTTAGGCATGTAAAGTTGAAAACATTCCAAAGTTTCTCTTATACTACATAACTTGGGCTTATAATTAGACAGAAATTAGTTGTCGGTATGTTTTTGCGTTCTAAATACTCCACAGATATTGTTTGTCTTGAGCGCTAAAAATAAGGAATAATTCTAAGTCTGGGCGAAATGGTTGACTGAATAATGAAACCTCAGGAATGTAAGAGTCGAACTAGAAGGATGGCTAGAAGAAGCGTTCGTTGGGAATTCGGTCTATTTTAAATCATTTATAAGACCAAATCTTCTTCTAAGATCCAATTTTCTTTTCCTTAAATTACTCTCTTTCAGTAAAACTTAATATTATATTGGTATTCCATTAATCTCAACCCTTTTTTTTTCACCATCAATATATCCGTAATGCTTTTCTATTGATACCCATCCTTTTAATTTCCTTTCTTTAAGAATAATATTTCCATAATTTTTTGTGACCAAATTTTCCACGACCGAATTTCAAGAGATCGTATCTTCCTCGCACAAAAAAAAAGAGTGATCATTCTGATGCCAAACCAAACAAAAACCAATATCAAGATTGCAACTTTTTTTCAAGAGATTCTATAGACAGTTAATAGAAGTTGTTCATGGAAATGTGGTTTACAAAAAGGAAATGATGGTCATGCTGCTTTTAAAGACTCGCCTCTTTATCAATTTCACATAGTCTATCAAAGGCTTTCAAGATGGTGAGGGGTACCCAGTGGGGCGATGGGGCCTAATACTTAAGTGCATGGAAAACGGGATCGGCTGAGCGAATTTGAGTTTCAGCAAAGGTTATCTACTTTCATCTTGTACTAATGTCCTTGGGAAAGACATGAATTCCATTCTGCTCCCATCTATGGGTAAATGGCGAGGGGATAGGAATGCTGTAAGAAAGTCCATCCACGAGAAAGTTATTGTAAAAGGAAAGAAAACAATAGTTTGGTAGTAGACATGGCAGGTCCCAATCCCAGATGAAGATGTAGGGTACTTAATTGCTGAAACTGCAGCAAAGTGGTTGCAGCCATCTGCTCTGTAAGGAATCTTCAGCCATAAACGAAACCATGAAAAAAATAGGGATAGACAGAAGTCAGTTTTAATATAGGCTAACATGGTCATTAAAATGTTTATTTTGTAAGCCTTTGTTTAACCTGTTTAATGGATTCAGTTCAGAGTTTGATCATTTTACCTTTTTGTCAATCATAGCACTTTACTTTGATTGTAATTTTACACTATTAAAACTTCCTTCCAGTATCGTTTTTGCCTATTGAGGAGGCTGCAGCTATAGGCTTAATAGACAGGAGGCATGAAATCGAGTAAATATCCCTACACTCGGGAAAATAGAGAAGAATTTCGGGCCATTCGGAGTATATCGGGATAGATCTTGTACATTTACGAGAAAATCAAGCCTGCTGCCCAACTAGCCAAAAAAACTATCATACACCCATGGGTGCAATGGTTATCATATATACTCACTGGATGTAGCGTCCTCTTAGAGGCTATCCCAAGCTATATTGACCCAACGATCGTAAAAGCTCGAGTTGTTTAAAGATTTAATATTTGAAGGGCATACGATCCATATTGCCGTCGAATTAAATGTGAGTTCTTTAATGATGGAAACTATTTCTATTAGGATTTGGTTTAAACTTATATTTGTATTTCTGTTAATTCTTTAATGACATGCATCCTAATATCTCATTACTAAATGAGTAATTGCATGTGTTTTATGTTGGTAAATTGTATTTACTATGGATTTTGGTCACAACATTGTTAATAAAAAACCGTTTGGTTTTTGTTTTTTTTTACATTCAATGTAATATTATATGAATACTGAAAACAAAATCGAACCTCTATCGAAAAAATGAATAAAATGTTAAAGAAAATTGGCGAATAAGTTTGACTATTTTAATTCTTGATATGTTAACAAAATTACTACATCAATATAATTTCTTTAACCTTTGTACTTGAAATCTAAATTTCATTATTTACCTTTTAAAAATATGCTTTTTTCCTCATGAAAAAAGCACAGAATTTTTTGGAAATTTTATTGTAAAAAGCATTTAGCAGAAAATATCTAAAGCCCACGACCGTTTTGTCTTTTTTTTTTCCTCTTTCTTTGCAAAATACTATTTTCTGTGAGGAATGTCGTGAAATGGTGGTTAGGAAAATCCGTGTCTGTTGCAGTAAAAAAAAAAAAAAATTGGTTTTGGCGGAGTATAGAAATGGAGAATCATATACCAACAAAAATCAATGCCCAATGGGGTTATCAAATTAAATTATATATAGAAAAATTCAATTTAACCTCAATGCAATTTTAATTGCGTTTGCCATTTTTAATGCACCGGCAGACATGTTTATGGGGAAAATTTCAACCCCTTTTTAACTGAAATTATGATGCATTCATGAAGAATGAAAGATAATATTTTCATTTTCTATAAGTTACTCTGTAAATGTAAATTATAGAAGATGTTAAAGCAATATTGTGAGAATAAATAAATAGAATTCAAAAACATGAATTAGTAAACATATATATATATATATTTACACACACACACACGCACATATATATATATATATATATATATATATATATATATATATATATATATATATATGTGTGTGTGTGTGTGTGTGTGTGTGTGTGTGTAAATAATGTCAAAATTATAAAATAAAATGCAAATGCATAATTCCATTGAAAGGGAAATGATTTTAGACGGTCTACTCTCTTTCAAGTGAGAATTTATTAAATGAATGGGGAATCTTTGTGGGATAAATAACAAGTACTAGCACTCAAAGGGGAATAACAAATTACTACCATGCTCATTTTCACGTAGTGGTGGTAACAAAATTAAATTAATTTGAAAAAAAACCATGGACTGTTTGAAGCATAAATTTATGGTTTTGAAAAGTCGACAATAAATGGTTAACACTGGACGATGACCAGGTATATATAAACATAGATGTAAATTTCAGAACACATGAATAACCAAAACCCAACAATAGTGTTTAAAACTAGTCTGATGCGGATAATAGATGAATTATATTTGAAAAGATGTCTTTTCTCTATATTCAGGTGACCAAGATTTTTTGGCAGCATGCTATGTTTAGGTTGATCAAGGAGGTGTGATCAATGAATAAGTTATATCCCCTTTTCTCGGGATTTGTTCGTCAACTTAGTCCTAAAAAGAAGAGTATACAACTGATGCATTCTCATGATAGTCACCTATGAACTTGGAACGTGAAATCTGACCAAGAGACCGACCCACAAGCTAAGAACCATGCAACGTACACATGAGAAAATGGTGCTAGATATTACACAGAGAGACCACAAGACTACACGGTATAATTTCGAAAAAATAGGAGTCTGTGACATCATAAAATCCATTAGAAAACTCAAATGGCAATGGGTTGGTCATGTTGCAAGAATAGAGCACAACTGATTGATATCACAGCTCACAACATGGACCCCAAGAGATCAAATGCAGAACCGAAGCCAGCAGAATATGGGATGGTAAAACTGGGCAGGTTCAGAAAATATTGGGTCCGTGACACCCACAATGGAAAGGTGTGGAAAATCCTTGGAAAAGTCTATATCCAAAGACAGACGATAAGAGACTGATGCTGATGAAATTTGTTTCAGCAGAAGAGTCGAAAATTCAAGTTGTAAATAAGAGATATTCTTATCAGAAAAATATCAACTCAACCAGCAAAAAGTCACACGGTTGAATGGATAGATTTCTTTTCCATATTGCAGTCACTTCCCCCCCCCTTTTTTTTTTACTTTCTCCCTTTATACATATTTGAACGACCGAAGCCATCAAAGGTGGCGATCGGTTCTATCCCTTTTATATGGTTGCGTGTATTTCAACACTCCTGGCCATATCATTCTACCTGCATACTTGAAAATTTGCATCAGGACTCCACGTGAACTGCTCAAACATATTTTCGTTTTGTTTTTTTGATAAAAGCTTTTTTGACACTTTTGTGGCCTCAATCCGATTCGTAAGATTCCAGTTTTTTTTCTTTAGAATATTTTAGATGTTCTCTGGTGAAAATAACAAGTAAATTCTCTAGAATGTAGATGTTTTGTAGACGTTTTTCCCCACTATTTTAGACCAGCTGAAAACCTCCCCTACAGTCAGGGTTCTTTTTTCCTACGGGAGGCATGAATGGTGCATTTTGTCATAATGAAATATGAAAAAAACTAAAATCTAAGCAATACGCTAAATGTTCATTCGTCAACGAACATAACGCCGCTGTGCAGAATCAGGATTAAGACATACATCCCGTATCATAATTCAATAAACAGTACAAATAATGTATAACCATTCAGTTTAGGCCAAACAGCGATTGGGCTATCGTTCAAAGTAGTTGGAAAAATATGAAAATTACCATCGGCTCAAACGGACAAAATTATAAGTAAACGAAAGTATAAAGTATCGCTGGGGCTGTTCTTTTACAAAAGGAAAAAAATTGAAAATATCGAGGTTGAGTAAAAAAGTTGCTGGTCTTATAGAAAAATAGTGAGCTGAATAATACTATATTTTTAACCACTGCTGCATTCAAGTCACTCTGTTGAAAGTACATCTTTAGCAATAAAAGATAAGTCTTTTGCAGTGATCGGCACAAAAACGTCGGAAAATCCGGAGCATAAATTAAACAGTAATCACGAAAAAACTTTAATTTTGAACGTCTCAGAAGATCTCCTCTTTACCAAACGATGAGTACGAATAAAGAAATATCGACAGTTGTTTTGCCTGCGCAGCGCTGTTTCGAAATGATAAATAGATGCTTAGAACCTGCTTTGAAAACTACTAATCATTAGTTTATTCATAAAAATCATATTTGGGAAAAAATAATTGTTAATTCTAATAAACACATCGTTGTTTCTCCAGTTAAAAGAACCTCACTTGAAAATTGAGTTGTTCTTTTAAAAAACGAGGACGCAATACCTTCTGTGGAAACATTTATCATTGTGTGTAGAAAAAAATGACACCTGTTGGGAGAGCGTCGTTTTGAAAGTTTTAATTCTCTTCCTCCCACTCACTCGTAAAGAAATATCTCTGAATCCTACATCGAATTCTGACGCAATTTTATTTATATTTACATCGTTTTCAGATGGTCACAAAATATCTGCTCATTCCAATGAGGGTTTTTTTATTTGATGTAAACAGACCACCCTTTTACAAAAACTAGACTCCGAACAGGAAAACACTTTGGATGAGGCAGGTGGCAGTGGACATGTAGGTGGAAGCTGAAAAACACAACGTTGGCTCAATAACAATTATTAACTTACCTTAAACGAGTAAAAACATAGGGGGTCATTTGCATATTATTGTTTTAGTAAAGTACATGTTATCCAGTGGATTAAAGCTAGTGATGTCATTAAGATGACTTTATTCAGATCATATCTATTCCCCGAGGAAATCTTTCTTTTAATAATTTCAAATTTTGATGCTACGATTGTACATACATTGATGGTGAATTATCTTCTTTGTGAAATTCAAGTACAGCATTTGGAATTGAGATTTTTTTCGTACCATAACAAGAGGAATTCTCAACCAAATTAATGTTGTAAACAGATAAGTAAAATGTTCCCCCTAACGTAGTTTGAACTCATGACCAACCGATTGCCAAAAGATTGTCTTACTGCCGAGGATAGTTGAAAAAAATTAGATATTAACGGAAATCATGCAGATATGTACGACCTCATTTCAATCTAATGAATAAATACATTTAATCAAATACATATACATACTTGAATATATATATTTTTTGATTTATCATATATACAATAGGAAATTTGCAATAATCATCTCCAGTCAGAATGGAAGTTATAGAGGAGTTTGACCCTTTAGCAGCCAGTCTTTTCACTATTTCTGTTCTCTGTTCTTCTTAATTTCATTTCTAATCTTTTTGTCCCCCTCTCTTTCCTAGTTAATGATTTTTTTTATTCCTTTTGTTTATGTATTGATCATTTGTGATTTTCATTTCATAATGTTTATCTCACGTCTTTTTGTCGTCTGGTGGACGATGTTTTAATCATATTTTTCAGTTCGCCCAATTAACAGGAGAGGGGCGTTTTTTCTTGAATATTTTAGCAGTGGTTAGAACTCATCATCATCATCCATCGTTGAGCATACGTCATTCCCAGAATTCACCAGGCATCTCTTTTATTGACATTGCAGTGCCAATACTTTCCGAACTTGTGTATTTCGTCTTACTGTCTTGTATTCTGCCAGCTACGGTCAGGCATGTGATATCTGTGATTCCATGTTTTGAGTAGTGATGTCCATGGACTCTGTCATTCTTGCAACATGACCAGCCCATTGCCATTTGTGTTTTCCAAGGGATTCTATGATGTCTCAGACTCCTGTTTTTTTCCTTTGATACATTATGCTGTCCATGTGAGATTGAGCACAACTTTTTCACGTCCAAGTTGAATACTTCTCAGTTTGAGGTTGCTTCTTGGTTTCAACTCCATCGGTGGTAAACTTTTTTTTAGGACTAAAGGTACTTTCATGTTCTTCAAAGTTGAGCTTCAGATTATCCAATCATCACATCCTTGGCCACATTGTTCTCATATCATTCATATTGATATCAAATAACGATGATGGATTTTATAAGTGGCAGGCTATCAATTGAATACAAAAGCTTCCCTCTTCTGTTATGTAATTCGGATTCAACACGAGAAAATGAAAACCCTACTTTTTGAAAGTTGATAACAAGCACTCAAGAGTCGGTCTTAGGTAACAAGGGATGTATTATTCCCCAGAAAAAAAACGCGTGATGTTGACCACAATGAATTATATCTTTGAAAATAAAGATGAAAAAAACGACATAGTTCACAAGACAGAGGAATACGTAAGTTGACATGAAAAAAGAAAGTTCTCTCTGACAGTTCGATCATTAAAATTATTTAAAAGAGAGCTCTAAAAAACGATAGATGGATCCACTGACAATTCCCTTTCTTCCTCTCGGTAAAGTTTCAATCCATTAAAAGAGATACAAAAATATTTCCCACACTATTCAAAAGTAGAGCGCACTTATAAAGCATTTCATACGATGAAATAGAAGAGAAGCAGTAACTGTTAATCTATATGGTGAATGTTTTTGACCGTTCCCAGACGCCCACAATTGTGTAGATGTTTTGTAAGGCTGAATCATCGGTGGCTGAGGTCATGAAGCTCACAAGACATTGCAGTGAGTGAGAAGAAAGGTGCTGCCTCTATAACAGCTTGCATCAAATCAAACGCTGAACGTAGAAGGTCGGCCATTTCGACAAAATGAACAATCCTAAATCTATCATAACCTTCACTAAAAATGTTTGACTGGGTTTAGGTATCCCTTTTGTTTGTCTGTCTGTCTATTGCAACAATTTCAATGTTGAAGAGAGGGTCATAGGCCAAGGAACAATTGATTGAATTTCCAAGCAGATCCAAGATTTCGTTCTGCAATTTTCTCAACGATTTGAGATTTCTCGACAATTTTTCGAATGTAAGGAGGCAGTAATGGTGTCATCACGTTGACTTCAGCTTAATGAGGATGAAGTGTTATGGCTTTTTTGAAATTATTGATTATATGTCTCCAGTTAATAATTAATTATTACAATATTTTGTCATGGCATTCTCTGTAATCTGTAACCTGACTATTCAGTTTTTAGTGGCAATAGTGTAGGTAGTGGTATACCCTCTCTTAATGCTCGATCGATGAAATATTCCTCTCCAATTTAGAGTGAGATAGCTTAGGTTTTGGCTCAATAGTAAGTCCAGAAGGTTATGATGATCTAAATAATTAGTAAGAGGATTGAACTCGTAAATTTGCTACGCACAAAAAGCACCATAAAGAGACAGTTTTGAAAATATATAATTCAACATCATCAATTTTTTAATGTCAGGCGTTGGACATAGATCATCCTCATGATTCGCGGAGCCAGTACTTTCCGAATTTATCTTGCTTGTCTCCCCTCCAAGCACTCTTCCGGACTTGGTCACGCATTTGATCTCTGGGGATCCATGTTGCAAGTCGTGATGTCCATCGGTTATCTGCTATTATTGCGAAATGGTAAGCCCATTGTCATTTGAGTTTAATGGATTCTATGATGTCTTAGACTCCCGTCTTCGTCCGGGTGTATTCTGAATATGTGTCGTTGACATTCCATGTGATTTCCTTGGTTGAGTTCCACGTTTCAGCTCCATAGGTGACTACCTGAAGAATGCATAGGCTGCTTAAAAACCTCTCTGAAGGAGATTCAAGGATCGAACATTTGACTCAATGCCTTTACGGAGAGAAATGCATCTTCTATGCCTAAAATATGGTAGTTTAAAATTATACAAAGTACCTTTATCATTCTATTTCTAGCAGATCTATCCGGAGGGCATCAAAATAAAACTCAGCAAATCCTGAATATAGTTTCAGGCAATGCAATCTGTACTTAAACGGTGAGTTCGAATCTCGTCCAATGAATTCCAAAATTCTGCTGTTCAATTCCATTGTTGAATAAAATATCATCTAGAAAAAACGAACATAATGGCATACTATCTATTCATAATAACATGTATTATAATGAAAAATAGCAAATACCCGTCAAAAATGACGGGACTACTGGTGCGGAGATTGGCATAAAGGAGCCTGAAGATATCTTATTAGATGATTTTGTTTTAGTAATTCAATTAAACTGATTTCATGTTTTTTTCAAGTCTCAACTCAACTTTGAATATTTCTCCCAATCAATTACACTCTTTATTCTCTTTTCTTTTAATCACAAACGACCAGTGAAACGTACCCTCCATCGTTATGTCATAACAGTCAATGTTATTTTATTACAATCCATTGATTATTTCAATTAGCGCTGTTAATCTATTTCACATGGTAGACTCCATTATATCTTTCAAGTTATAAGAGGAATCATACATGACATGCTTGCATATGTGTCTTTCATAAGGATAGACGCTTCATCTCAAGATCTCAAAATAGAAATATCAGCTTTGAATAGAGAGGAATTGGCTCTCTGTGATCACTTTGTGACAAAGTCTTTAAGACAACAATAACCAACAGCTAACATTAAGGATATAAAAAGTGGAATATTTCACAATAATTGCTATGGATTTATAATTGTGTAACTGGATTCATTGTTCAACTTTACATCGAAGAAATAACTGATAGTAGTCAGTGAAAATTTTAATTCATTTCAAATAAGAAGTTTATAACCGAGTGATTTGATATCAATAACCATTTCATAATCCTACTCGTGATTATATTGATCGGAATCCTCAGAAATTGACAGTATCACTAAAAATATGGTTGGAAGTTTATAACAATTAAAATGAAAAAAAATGAATTTCATTTTTTTTTTTAATTTCCCGTACGGAGAAGAAGTCAATATTCTCTCAACCGGGGTTTGAACCCCGCTTGCTGGTCCCACTCTCTCCGCTGTCAAATGCTCTGACAGTTTGTACCTTCTAACAGTTATTGTTGAACAATATGAACAGTTTGCCTTAAGAGTTGGCCAAAGAGCCGTGACTGTTTTTGTTGGATTCCATTTTGTGGCCAGCCAGCCAGCCAGCCCAGCAGGAGAATCGAGTGAATGATGGACCTCATTAGGAAGAACCATAAAAGTCGACAAGTTGTTCTATCCAACAAATATATCAATTCTCCATAGATGAATGCCTTTACTGGCTCTTCGGTGGTCCCCGAATAGTCGTTAAGTATGAATATGAATCAATCTGCCGAGAAATCTACAAATGACACTAGAGAGAGAGAGAGAGAGAGAGAGAGAGAGAGAGAGAGAGAGAGAGAGAGAGAGAGAGAGAGAGAGAGAGAGAGAGAGAGAGAGAGAGAGGAGGGGGGAGAGCATCTTTGTATTCAACGCATTGAGCATTAATATTGTATTATTGAATAGGTGGTGGCCAGCTGGTATTTTGCTCATTTACTGACCATCACTTTACAATGTGAGGCCCTAAGTTGCAAAGAACTAAAGTTGGATTTTGTTGTTATTTCCTATTTCTATCTCTAAATAAAGTTTTCTCTAAATATATATTTATATATATACATATATATATATATATATATATATATATATATATATATATATATATATATATATATGTGTGTGTGTGTGTGTGTGTATATATATATATATATATATATATATATATATATATATATATATATATATATGTGCGTGTGTGTGTGACTGGTATCTGTAGTTTCCATTGTCTCTCTCCCTTTCTACTTTCTTGATAAACTTTCTTACAAGTCCCTGATATATATATATATATATATATATATATATGTATATATATATAGATAAATAGATAGATAGAGAGAGAGAGAGAGATAGATAGATAGATAGATAGATAGATAGATAGATAGATAGATAGATAGATAGAGATTGAGAGAGAGGGAGGGGAGAAACAGAGATGAGAACAACTCACATCATTTAGTGAACAATCTTTTCTACTAATATGTAGAAACCTGTAATTTTCATATACATTACGTACCTCACTTGATTCAATGGTTTCATCAAAATGCAAACCATGAAAAGTGACAGACTCGTTAGATTTGTATCACTCATATTTCAAGTGCTGCAAAATATTTGTCAAATATAGATTATAATGTTATATTTCGTCTTTTTAAGCAGAAAAAAAAACTACAATCGTCTACAAGCAGGAAGGAAAAGCAAATATTTACATTGAACACTCAGACTCTCCTCAACTGAGTTTATATTCAATATCTGGGGAGAGAAGATTGCTTTCTAGAAGGATAACTTTTGAAAATTGATAAAGAAAATAAATGTTTACAGCCTCAATTTACATTGAAAGCCGCTTCTAAATATTTTTTCTTTTAAATTTGATAATCTTTTATATATTCTTTTTTGTTTTCTTTTAATCTCCCTATCCTTTTCCTTGTTTTTAAAACTACGTTTCGGCCGAAGTATACTTTTTAAGTGGAAATTGCCTCCAGAATTACCCGAACGACGATCACAATTCATTTGGAAATCCTACTATCAATAAATGAAAAAATAATGTGTAATATACAAAGAATCCAGAGAATAATGTCCCCCCCGCAAAAAAAAAGACTGACAAATCAAAATAAAAAATGTAAGAAATATGTACATCAAGATGAAGAAAGGGAATAAATATAAAGAGAAATAGATAGCTGATTAAAACCAATCATTCTTTAGGATACATCAGATAGAATCTCGTGATACCAAAACAAATATGAAGATTTTATTCCGAATTATCTCTTGAAAAAAAAAAACAACAACAAAATATTCGATTTTAGAACTGGAGACAGCATTAAAATGAATGTTGTCAATACATTCTATACAAAAAGTATGCCGAGAATAATTGCCTTCGATTTTTTTTATTGCAGACATTCACTTTAAAGTTGTGATTAGAACCTGATTGTTATTCAAGTGATTTGTCCTGCTATATAGAATTCTCTCTTCAGATAAAACAGGAGCTGAAATAAAAAAAGATTGTATTGCATCATCTCTTTCTCGCCGAATAAAATACTCGGTTTTAGTAATCATCCCCAACACTCGAAACGGAAAGCCCATACCCAACTCCTAACTCTATGAGGAACTTGGGTAAGAATATACGCTACTAGAGAAGTATGGCTATACATGTAAACATTTAACTCTTCCTCATATTTTAAGAACAGGATGTCAATGCCATTTTACAAAATATCCTGACATGAAGCTGGTAGCAGTGGATTTATATTCTGAGGTCATGCAAAAATACCTGGGCCATTGTTCTGCTAGTCCTGACCCCCAGGATCAAACAATAGTCAGAAAAATAGGTGTTCCCAAAGCAGATTTCACTTGGGTAGATGTCGTGACATCTCACTGGCTGGTGGAATAAACTACCCCGATCCCGTTTTACCATCATAAATAAAGCAAGTGAATCTAAATTTTTGAAATTGTACCACCACACTTTCCCTCTGCGATTTTACTCCAATTTGGAGTTGGCCAATTTTATAGGTCTGGATTGACAATCAGAGATTATAGTCCAAAAGCTCTACCTTCATCATCATCATCATCATCATCATCATCATCATCATCATGATCATCATCATCGTCATCATCATCTAATGTCCGTCAGTAAACACAGACTTTCCTACCAGACCTTTTCATCATAGGCTTTGCGGAACTAATACTTTCAGAATTTTAGTTCGTCATGCCCTATATATTTATTTACTAACCACATTTTGTAAGTCGCAACGTCCATCATTTTTGCAACATGCCAGCAGATTATCAAATGAGTTCTTTTAATGGTTTATTTTATATCTTTGATTCCTGTTCTTCCCGAATGTACTACAATCTCTCCATGTGATGTCCTGCAAGATTCTCTCTTGTGTACGATGCATTGTCCTCAGTTTAATGGTCAATCTTTTGGCTAGGTTTCACATTTCAGCTCAATAGATGACTATCGGGGTGATGAATTGTTTGTATAATTTCCTTTTCAGGATGAATGGGATCTTCTTGTTCTTGAAGATTAAGCTTCTTCTACCTGGGGTGACTCTTTCCTTGGTAACTTCTTTTTTTATGATATCATGTCCTTGGTAGATGTCCTGGTCTTGGTATTGCTTTGTCTCACTCTTTTTTTGAAATGAAAATGTTCGAGGTCTGTATGCAGCCCAAAGAAGAAAACTGCTGAATCGGTAGATATGCTGCATCATAAGGGGTCTACGCCTTATTGTATGATAGTATCAACAATGGTGGCATTTTATATTCTGCTGCTTTCTCTTTTAGTAGATTAACCGAATGGAGGGGTAGCCTCGCCTTTGTCACCTTGCCACGACCAGTCTATCGGCCTTTGTTTGCAGCATCTACTTTAATCTTTCCACTCAAACGCTTTGTGTAAATCAGACAATCTTATTGTTTTCCGTTTCAAACAGAAGCAGTAAGAAATTGAAAAAACAGAATAATATTCTTTCTACAATATGATGTTTGTGTTGCTACTTCACCACGGGAAATCACAATATCACAACCGGGTCCTGAATTTAATTACATCTTCTCCGCCTAAAGTGTCTACAACCAAAGAAAGCTGGAGACCATATCATAACAGTAAATAGACCTAACGTGTCAATTCCCACTGGTTATGACAATTTGGTTTGATGGGGACCACCGAAAAGCTTCAATCTGCTCTGCAGTACATTGCTATTCAAGAAAAAATAGTTATGACAGCATTAGCCTGTCCGAGCAAAATTGAAAAAGAATCGGAAAACTTGACTTTCGTGAAAGCCCACAAAATAAGTATACAAAAGTGACCATTAAAAAGGAAGGCTGAAATGTTTAGATTCTCCAAGACCAAGTTGCTATCAAAATTTGACCACAAATATCAACACATTCTTTCTGGAATTTATAATTGTTGATATGGAGACTATCGAACAAGCCAACAAAGTTGTTTTTGTCATTTTATTCTATATTTCCGAGGATCACTTCTCTGTGTATCTAATCTGTTCAGGCTCGTATTCTGTGAATTTCCACAAATATCTTTTTATTTGCCGCTGGTCTGCAGAGACCTGATGTGTATTTCTGTGAAGTTACTTCTATCATTTCAGGGGTTCCGCCGTAAGATAACATAGGAATCAAAATCTATCAACTGGTTTCAGATTTCGGTTGAGGCAGCGTATGTTCACTACAACCTCGGGTCCATAAGAAAGGTGAGAATGCAATTCTGTGCTCTGTTTTGTTGAAATTCTTATCCATAAGATAGATTGTTATTGGCCTGCTAAAATGGTTTGTAGAGGAGAAAGAGTGGGTGCTTAGATGAACAGTTCTTCCATAATTACCTTACCACCCAGGTAGTGGTTAATTAAGGAAAAAAGCAATGAAATTTCAAATAGAATATCAACAAAAAACAATCATATGTAAGTCGTTGGAAGAGGTATATGTTCTCACCCATGTCTGTCCTTTTGTCCACGCAACATTCCCGAAAGTTTTCAATGAATTTCGATAACATTTTGTGGGAAGGTTGGCAATGCCCTGATAAGAATTGCTTACAGTTGGGGATGGATAAAAAAAATATTTTTCTCGATTGAAGGATATTTTTCATATATCGACAGCCTGTTATCACCCGTCGTTGGATATAGACCTTCCTCAGAAATCTCTCCATTATTGGCGTCGCGGAGCCAATGCTCCCTGAACTTATGTAGCTCGTCTCTATATCTTGTATTCTACTGGCCATGATTATGAATATCATACGTGGAAATCCTTGTCGTGAGTCGTTATTTCCATTGGTTGTCGGCCATTTTTCTAACATGACCAGCCCATTGCCATTTGAGTTTCGTAATGGGTTCTATCATGTCTTGGACTCCTGTTCTCTCCCTTGATATGTTGTACTCTCCTATGATCTCTCCATATGAAGTATAACATACTTCTTTTTTTATGGACGTTGCATGATTCTCAGTTTGAAAGTCAGTCTCTTGATTGGGTTTATCCAAAACTTGCTCACACTATCACTCTACTACAGGAAGTAAACTGTGCAGTTATATGAATAAGCACTAGTTCACACTTTTTATAAATCTTGGTAAGCCTGCCTATGTACGGCACTGCTTTTACCGACTGGCAGACAGGGGACAAAATGTAATTTTCAGACTATCTTTATCCTTCCATTTGCAGCCATATTAGATATTTGTTTTTAGGTACATTACTTGAAGTAGTAGAATGGTACGAACCTACTTTTCATCGTATGAAAAATTACCAACCATGATTTTTGACTCGTATTTTTTTCAATCCTAAATTTGTCCTTTCTAATCGGAACTTTAATGACACCTTCACTCTACGACAGTAAGTGAACAGCTCAAATCGCGAATGAGATGATACTTGTCAGAAGCTATCATTGCTTGACAATAATTCATATGATTAAAGAAATAAGTCAGGAGAAAGAATTAGCGTTCACTTTTATCTTTAGAGTTTTTTGTCACTGACAGAAAAAGAAGCACCGAGAAAAAAAAAGTTGTTGTAGGCAGTAAGCAAGTATTTTTTGTATAACGTTTTGAATCGGGCATTTTTTAAAAACGTTATGGATCCACCCGGGATTAGCCCAGACCATAGAGAGACGACCAGGCACTCTTCATGACTATCTACTGTCTAACGGCGTTTTGCTTTCAAGATGTTCATCAAGATTTTCACTCAAGTATGCTTTTACTTAACGATTTCAGTGTTGAAGGGGAAGGCCACTTGTTTGCAGGAGGGGTAGTGCATGCGTAAAATTGCCTCTCCTGGTAATGAATCAAGCCGTAATTTCCCCTCCGTGGCAGATTTTCCGCTCTAGAAGCAATTGCAAGTTTATGCTCGGTGCAACATTATTTATCGGCGAAAGTGGCCAACCGATGCTCTGACATTCAACCTCTATTATCAGTATCCAGAAAAGAACAGCCTGAAGGAATCCACCCGTGGGCCAATCGATACAGCCTGAGGTCAGATAACCTGACATACCCAGACACTGACTGATGAAACACAACATTAGTGAACAGTACGATGCAGGCTAATAGCAAGGGCTTGCTATCAATTTTGCTATATTTAGGCAGACACTGGATTAAATTGCAAAACGTCTATCAAGGTCAATGTTTATAAAGAGGAAATCGCTTACTGTAAGCACTTTTGGATAATGTCATTTTTATATCAATACACTGATTACATTAAACGAAGGATATATTGAAATAAAAACGGTTATTGTGATCATCTCGGGTCAGTCTCTTTCGAGATAACAATGACCGGCTGATAACATTGTGGAGCATATATACAGACAGGGTTTTTAGATAACAATAATCTGCTGATGACATTACGAGTCAGAGATATGTTGGAACCGCTTATTGTGATCACCTTTGGACAGGGCTGATGAATACCAATGACCAGTTGATACCATTAAGAAAAGGATATATAGAGGAAGTTGCTTATTGTGAATAGAACAATGCAGGCTTATTTCAGAGGCATGCTACCAGTTCTGCGATGTTTTGATGGACTGGATTTATCGACAAAATGTTTATCAAGTCAACGTTTATGAACAAGGAGTCGCTCATTGTGATCAATTTTGGACAGCGTCATTTTGATAACAATAAACTGATGATAACATTAAATATAGGATATATCTGGGAATCTGCTCATTTTAGATAACAATGAACGACTGTTACCACCATACAAAGAATATAAGGTGGGAGCCACTTATTGTTATCTCTTTGAGACAGAAATCGGATGACGATGATCAGTTTATCGAATGAAGGAAAGGATATAAAAATTCGCAATCATGGTTATGATTTTATGTATTTGTTACAAATTCAGTGTTATGTTATTAAATCAATTGTTATAAACAACTTCACATTATGGAGGATAATAATAATAATAATAATAATAATAATAATAATAATAATAATAATAATAATAATAATAATAATAATAATAATAATAATAATAATAAAAGCATTACACCCTAGGGATGATACAGATAGACTATACGTTAAGAGAAAAGAAGGTGGTAGGGGGCTCATCAGCATAGAAGATTGTGTCCAGAGAGCTAAAACAGTCCTAGATAGATATGTGCAAACAAATAGTGAAGAAATCATAAAGAGCGCGAGGGATAGTGCAACAAACAATAAAGTAGAAAACAATGGAACAGTACAGCAAACTAGAAAAGAAAAGTGGGAAGGGAAAAAATTGTACGGCGAGTTTAAGAGACAGATAAAAGATATAGCAGACGAGAAATCATGGACGTGGTTACGAAAGGGAAACCTTAAGAGAGAAACAGAATCGCTCATCATGGCAGCCCAAAACAAAAGCATAAGGACAAACTACATAAAAACAAAAATCGACAGAACACAGACAAACAGCAAATGCCGCATGTGCGGTGAAAGAGATGAGACAGTAAACCACATAACTAGTGAATGTAGTCAGCTCGCCCAGAAGGAGTATAAGCATAGACACGATAGAGTAGCAACGATGATACACTGGGAACTGAGTAAACAAATGGGATTCAACCATGGGCAAAAGTGGTATCAACACAAGCCAGAGGCAGTTTTGGAGAATGACAACCACAAACTTCTGTGGGACTTTGACATCCAAACTGACCACCTCATCCAGGCAAGAAGGCCGGACTTAGTAATAGTAGACAAAAAAAGGAAGGCCTGCCAAATAGTACACGTTGCTGTGCCTGCAGACCATAGAGTAAAAAAGAAGGAGGGTGAAAAAAGGGAAAAATACCAGGACCTAGCAAGGGAGTTAAGGAAAATGTGGAACATGAAAACCAGGGTAGTACCGGTCATAGTGGGAGCACTAGGAACTGTCCCCCAAACGCTGAGGGAGAGACTGGAGGAGATCGGGATTAGGGGGAGGATAGAGACCGTACAGACCACAGCGCTACTTGGAACTGCACGGATACTGAGGAAGGTGCTAGAGATATAAGTACTGCAACGAATAGTAGCTCTGTCATGATATGCGAAAGAGGGAGGAGACGTTAGCTGAGGACCTGAGGAGACTTATTGTCACTCAGCCTTCAGCGATAACCACTGGGCAACCGGTGTGAAAGTGTAAATCGCAGAATTACTGCGACCTATGAGTACTAGGAGAGGAGGGCTGGAGACTTGAGGAGACTTGCTGTCACTCAAACTCCAGCGGTTACCACCAGGCAACTGGTGTGAGATTTCTAATAATAATAATGATAATAATAATAATAATAATAATAATAATAATAATAATAATAATAATAATAATAATAATAATAATAAAAAAGAAGAAGAAGAAGAAGAAGAAGAAGGGATAGAAGAGAAAGAAGAGGAATTATCATGATTATTAGTAAATAACACAGCATATCAGGAAGAAAACAGGAGTCTGAAACACCATAGAAACTATTGGAAAACTCAAATGGCAATGGGCAGGCCATGTTATAAGAATGAAAGACAACCGATGGACATCACGTCTCACTACATGGATCCTCAGAGATCACATGCGAAACCGAACCGACAGATTACAAGATGGAGAGTTGAACTAGACTAATTCAGAAAATACTGGCTATGCAACGCCCATGATAGAGAATTGTGGCGAATCCTGGGGAAGGTTCACGACAGACGTTAAAAGACTGATGATGATGAATTATAAATGAATTCGATCATTTTAGTTTATTCGAAGTAAAATGTTTTAGATTGACTGATGTCAATAACAATAGCTATCATTTTATTGCGATTATAATTAGGGGCTCCTCTCCCTGAAAAAATAAAAACAGACCCGTAGCGTGAATCTTCAAGCTGCTAGTAACGCTCAACATCTATTTCAATTATAAATCAATTGTAAATGCTTTTTCACTTTATGATATTTCGGCCTATGAAAGACTTTTTTTTTGGAAGAATGCTCTACATTCAAATAGCAAAAGAAAACTGGGATGAAATATGAGTAATAGCAAGGACAGTGTTATTTCCCTTTGAGTGTTTTGCATTGGAATACATGGTGCATTTTTTTTTTTTGCAAACAATAGTTATCATAACAATTGTGTTTGAAGGTGTATGGAAATTTCACTAGTGATTGAGAATAAGGCTGTCTTTTGCAGGGTTAAGCCTAACCTCGACATTTATTCCAACTGAAAATGATTACAGCAACGTTCGGTCAGTATGAAAATGTAAAAATATACTTTTTAAGTATACGTGTATTTAGAATGTTGTGGATACGAATGAATTGCCTATTTAACTCAGTTGGCAAGACAGTGGCCTGACAATAAGTTGATCAGGATTTCAAAGCGTGGTAAGGATTGTAAATTCTCACCCCCATTCCATACCCCAAACGCGATTTCCTAATCACAAGAATCTGCACCTCTTTGTATCCTTAATCTCAAAACTATCATTAACGACACGAATTAAAGAAGGCATTACAAGAAATGCTAATTACACATGCGTTTTATCTCTACGATAGACATTGTAAGCAAATTCCTTCAGCCTTGCTGCAGGTTAGTTACCGTTTTATTGCATAAACCTTTCATCACATCGGAAAACAACGTAGCTGACATAAGACAAGGGAAAAGAGGCTGGTATGAAGCTAAGACTGGATGCAATAATTTTAACTGCTGAATACTGTTGTCTCTGAGTACAGTAATATCTTATGACTAATATCGTAGCATGATATTTACATGCACCTAAATTCTACCAACATATCTTCAGGGTTGCATCCTTTATCAAACATTCTGTGTAGCAGGGCCACTATCAAGATTGACGATTAGTCTTAACATGTTTTACAGTTATTGTTACTTTGGCAGTTGTTATGGGAAAGTGGTTTGCTGGGGTTCTTGCTCACCCACACTCCTGTTCCAACCATTATGGCATACCAGAGAGGGAGAGCATATCTGCAAGGATACCTGGTGATGGAGGAAAAGTATGTAGGGACTTGGAGTCATGTCTTTCCCAAGTGTTCTAGTGGATTACAACTGCTCCTTGATCCTTTATCTCTCTTTCACTTCAATTAAAGAATCATCTTTCATCGAATCACTGTAGCCTACCAAATGGCCCTCCAGAGCAACCAGCTAAGTGGCCTACAGAATCTTTTCCCCCTTGAGCGTCCGTGTGTTTGTGTGTGTCCGGACGCTCATTGTTACATTCAGGGTGGGGGTGGCGGGCTACAACCTTCGAGATTCGCATGAATGCACCACTACAGAACATCTAAAAGCATCTATCAGCATCTGATGAAGAAAAAATGACCAGAAGAGATAGGTCCCAGTTTTGTTGAACAGTGGAAATAAGTCAGGATATTGAGTAATTAAAATAAAATCACTTAATTTCCTGACTTATTTCCATTCTTTAACATAACTGGGACCAATAGACGAACTGACTTGAAAGAAGCTGATAAGGAAGTGCAGACGCAGCTTTCAATATTTTAACGTAAGTGGACAATGTATAAAGCAAAGATATGATAACCATTATTTGATTTATACTAGTAGGGATACCCAGCGTTGCCCTGGGTGAAATAATTTTAAATATAAACTAAATAGGAAAATATACATTTTTTCACACATCACATCGAATGAACATAAGTGTCTATAACGTAAGTTGATTTATCCTAGCAGGGATACCCAGCGTTGCCCTGGGTGAAATAATTTTAAATATAACTAAATAGGAAAAAATATATTTTTTCACACATCACATCGAATGAACATATGGATAAGTGTCTATAACATAAGTTGATTTATACTAGCAGGGATATCCGGCGTTGCCCTGGGTGAAATAATTTTGAATATTACCAAATGGGAAAAATATTAATTTTTTTTTTACACAACACAGCAAATGAACACATGAATAAGTATCTATAACGTTAGAAATCTTCTGATGCGCAAAAAGTAACAAATGGTACCGTCCTTTAGTTTGCAGGGGCCTTTAGATACATTTTCCCATCGGGTGCTTGTATGAAAATGTTGCTTGGTGATTGAATCATAGAACAACCAATATAGATCTGCCCGAAGTAAAAGGATGGAGAAGTCGAATAAAAGCCATCAATCTTGGGAGATTTTTACTTGTTCCTTGATACAAATTCCAGGAATGACTCCAAGTAATCTCCACTGACCCCCTGCACAACCCTCTTTGCCTATAACTTCCACCGAGTGAATATACACTGCTTTGCAAAATTTATGTATCCTAGGGGTAATATTGCGACTAACAACATGGACGATTTTCTATAAATAACATATAGAAACTTTGAATGACCCTGATGATAAAATTACATTTCTGAATACTTTGTCCGTGAAAGAATCAAACTCTATGCCAGATTTCAGTTTCAAAATTGTAGCTAATAACATGGAAAATTGGACAGAAATGATTTAAAAGGACCTCAGGTGATCTCAATAACTTATGGAGTCAATATCGATTGATATGACCCAAACCACGAGAGATTTTACCTCTACGCCAAGTTTCAGTAATGTAGGTGCAAAGTTATCACCTCTGATGATCTTGAATGACCTCAAAGTCTATTGCTTATGATCTGAGAAGTGAATCCACATGCACAACTTCAGCATCCTTCCTACTGAATTGTGGGACACAAAAATGGCTAGAAGTGATCATAAGCGATCCCACTGGTGAACAATGCATTGCATATGTCCTCTGTCGTAGAATGACGGATTTCAAGTCCAATTTCAATTTCATACGTTTTGAATTGTGGCCCAAAACACGGAAAATTTTTATTTGATAATTAAAAATGACCCTTGATGACCTTAAAAAGTTTCAGATGTCAACGTGACATAGATGGCGATATTTGCCGTGAGAAGTTGTATCCATTTGCTGAATCACCGCAGCTCTGGTGCATACTAACACTGGAAATCGGCTTTGGTGACTTCGATTAACCTCTGATGTCAACTTCACATGCTTATTGACAGGTAAGTTGACCTGTTTAGTTTACAGCAGGAAATTAGGGCGATAGGCCATGTAGTTTTGGTGGAGAAGAAACTCGATTGAACAAAGAAGCGGAAGAAAAAGCACAAATATTATGGATAGTCCAGAAGTATCGACACTAAGTTTGTAGTTCATAAGTCCAGATTTTGTGCTTGTAATGTGTGAGTGTTGTCTGCAAATCGGCAGTCATACTAACGAGTATTTAGACGTTGCTCTATTTTTAATGATATTATTCATCATAACAAGCTATTGTGCGGTTTCCACCTAATTGATAAAAATCGGGCAAAAGACTTTCCTTTTTTCAAGCTTACGTTAATTTTCTACAATTCATTACAGGTTTTATATACTGTTTATTAATATGAATATCTTTTCAGACCATATGAATATTTGAAAAATGCACAATGCAGACTGAAATTATGGGCATGTTGTTACTTTCTTCAGTTTATGACAAATAAAACTTGAAATATTGATGCCAGTCGAGTCTTTCTTTTCGGTTGGAGTAGTTATATGTATTTGGCAGTTAATGACTATATATATGAACTGTGTTATATTATATAGAAACTTATTTGAAATGATATTCCGTCATTACACAGTTAATGTATCACTCACCATAGCAATGACAGGAGATCATTCCAAATAAGTTTCTATGTAATATAACGCAATTTATAAATATTCTGTCAGATCATGTATATCTACATCTAATACATAACTGTCACGTCGAAAGAAGCGAATATACCAAGAATAAACGGGATGAGGATTCGGGTGTGAAAACTATTTTGGTGGTATTTGCATTATTGGCGGGTGTGTAGCCTACAGATAACTGCATTGCTACGTTGAAATGGCTATTCTATCGGTGGTAGGTTCGATTCCTTCAGCAGACCCATTTTCTTCAATTGTTTATTCTATTTACCTTATTGAAGGTGAATCATGCCTCATCCATACAAATACTTGAGATAATTTCAAATAAATTTCGATGAAATATAACTCAAATTTAAAATCATACTGACGGATCATATATATCCATTTTTTAATACACTCACCCGAACACACACACAAACTCACACACACATATACACACAGACACACACTCATATATATATTTATAACACTAGGAAAACTATAGAGCTGGTTGCTGATCATTGAACCAAGCATGGAATGTTAACAATCACCACACAAATGAGCTTGTATTTCTTATATATTTTGTATATTGATATTACTGTCATTAAACATCTACAACAGATGAGAGCTTTTTTTGTCTGTTTCTATTCACGTTTTTACAAATTGGATATGGATATATATATATATATATATATATATATATATATATATCATGAACTTTATATATATATATATATCTATCTATCTATATATATATATATATATATATATGTGTGTGTGTGTGTGTGTGTGTATGTGTGTGCAATCTACTCCTACTAGAATTACGTCACTTCAATGGACTGTCAATTATATAACTGCAGATCCTTGTAGCATTTAATTCAGCTTGACGTATATTGCAATATATATATATATATATATATATATATATATATATATATATATATATATATATATAGGTTTACATATATTTATATATATACATATGTGTATACTTATATATATGTGTGTGTGTGTGTGTGATTAAAAAACAAGCAGGACGAGATAATTATACAATCAAGTCTCGTTTTCCGTTGATTCTCCACGAAAACTGATTGAATTCCAACCCTAGCAAAAGTAATCACTCTCTATCAAAGTAATCAGAGAACCGATTTCATAAGTCATTTGTTGAATACATTTACTGGTCGACACAGTGAAGGTACCAGATACCAGACAAAACAAGTTTATATAGTCTGTATATAACGATAGAGAACTTCAGAAAAAGCGAAGGAATACTTGTATTTGGGATTATTTAAAACTGTGTGCGTGTCTACTGATGAATAGGTGATTATCGATTCGGCTGAAACTTTGTCCGTCCAAGCATTAAATACAATTCTTACTTATTCCATCATTCCCGATTCCCCATTAAAAATAAATCAAACGTTTCCTAATGATTAATGCATAAGTTTTGATTCAAGACTGAATTCCGGATTTGTTAATGGTTTCAAAGCCTACTTTTAAGGGAAGAAAGGTTGTAAAGATCCTGGAACACGCTTGTAAGTCAAGGTTTTTTTTTTAAATTTTATTATCATTTACTCTGAAGATCACAATTGGACGTAGGCTTTTATACTGACTTCTTTGGAACATACGTTAAGATGTCGGTTGCTATGCGGAAGCATCATTGCGCATGCCCACAATCACCGGAGTCGTTGTTGAGTTTTACCGAGAACTGATCATGGTTTCCAACGGTATCTCTTCATTTCTACCTCTGTTAAGCCTCTGGATATCGAGCAGAAGTAGGGAGAATTCGTCCAATGCAACGGCGATTCATGTTCCGCCTGTATTGGACGACAACCGATGTCTGCAGCAGAAAGGAGTGTGATGCGACTCAGTCCAATGCTGTCGCTGGTGATCCTGTGGCTGAATGACAATGTTGCTTGGACCAAGATAGGCTCTGCACTCCGTAACGCATATAGATTTATTTTTACTTTGATCTAGAGTCACTGGATGACGAAATCCTTATCAATCCGAAGTTGATCGAGGTTGAACTGTAATATATGCAGTCACTTCCAAAAGCAAGTTCAGCTAGACTCGTTCCTGTTGGCGACGTCTCTGAAGCTCTAAATGCTAACATAACAAAAACGTGTATTTTTGCTTCAGGGCGTGTTCTGTAGTCTGTACTGTCCTCTCCGCTTCTCCCCTGTTTGTGAAAAGTACTGGCTGCTGGGGACATATTTGGATTTCCAGACGTTCGTGAAGTAAAACTCAGTCGGTACAAACTGTTGATCGCTTTAGTTCGAAGACGTACTGCAGATCGGGAATCTGACTAGTTCAGGTTTTAGGCAACCTCCACTGATCATATGTCCAAGAAATCCAATCTTCTTTTGTAGCAGCTCTGATTTTTTCCATTCAACTTAAGTCTGATCGACTGTAGCCTTTTGAATACTTTGTCAATATGACTCACATGGGTTATATCACACTTTACTATTAATTAAGACATCATCAAAGTAGCAATGACACAGCCTCCATTTTCAAGAATCTACTCCATTGTTCGTTGGAAAAATTTTGAGGCCGATGGGCCGATGAGATCCGAAAAGGATCATTTTGTAAAACTGACAGCCATATGGAGTTAAAAAAGTTGTTTTATTATTTTGAGCCACTGCTCCAGCTCTGTTTCCAGCAAAAACCTCGGACGCGTAGGTTCGAATCACACCGCAGCTTCTATGTAAAGAATGTGAGTGCAAATTTGGAAAAGATTGAAGAAAACGTTTGTAATCCATGAGGAGATTTTTTCTTAAGTTCACAGTACGACACCAGCTTCTATATGAATATCTTTAGTAAATATGCGTGAGATAGTGGGCATTACAGCCCAGAGTCACGAAAGAGTTCACCGAGGGCTCCTGAAAGTTTCTGAATATATCACCTCACAAAGACCAAGCCATTAGCATTACAGGTATGGTGTAATGGTTATTAGCACGGAAAACAGAACCCGTGCACTGAGTCAAAGTCATACATGAGAATTCAATGGTTTGGTTGATATGTATTCTAATGCTGTAATGCTTTTGGTCAAAAACTCAGTGGTTTGGCTAATATGTATTCTAATGCAATAATGTTTTTGGTCAAGAATCCAGAGGTTTTGTTGATTTGTATTCATATTCTGGAATGCATTTTGTTGAGAATCCAGTGGTTTCGCTATCATGTATTATAATGCTGTAATTGTTTTGGTGAAGGATTCAGTGATGTGGTTGATATGTATTCAAATGCAGAAATGTGTTTGGTCAAGGATTCAATCGTTTGGCTAATATATATTCAAATGCAGCAATGCTTTTAGTGGACCATTCAGTGGTTTGGTTTATATGTACTGAAATGGTGTAATGGTTCTGGTGAGAAATTCAGTGCTTTCCTTTGTAAGCATCCCATGCTGTATTGCTTTTGGTCAAAGATCCAGTGGCTTTAGCTTATATGTATTCTACTACAGTAATACAAGTTGATACTCAAGTAAACATACTTGATCATGATTCAAAGGGACATGAGATATATACTGAATTCATCCGTGAAAGGTTAATCACAAATTCAGAAAATATATGAGACACAATGACGACAAAGAAACAATAAAATATTTGCATACGAAGCAAAACCAATAAATGTAAATTTTGGGATAATATGAAAATGATAAAACGAATGGACAGCGGACTGCAATATTTCATCAACAAAGTGAGAAGAAACTGCCAGAGGCCAATAAAGTCAGAGATCTTTTTGATCATGACACACATGGTTCTGACTCGGAAAAAGAGTGCCAGTGGCATTGATTCTCTCAAATTTCATGTGACAGAATCAATGAATATAGAAAGGGGTTAGCACGAGGCCTCTGCTATAAGACAGCACTACTAAATAGTAACAGACAAATCACCTTGAAGATAACAAAAAGAGACAAATATATGGAATCTACTGTTGTTTCATTAAACCAACCGAGATTGTTTAGTGATACGAGGACTCGATCTTGAAGAAACAGCACTCTCATACCCTTTTCTTGTAGGCTGCAGCAAAATCTGCTTCAAATTGTAGCTTTCGTGGTTCATTCACTTGAAACAGACATTCTACAGCTCGAAATATATGACTCACTGCAAACATCAAATCTACGTACGAGAGCAAGACTGGAAAGAAACTCAACTCGACTTTGGGACATGCAACAGAGCATTTGGGGCTTCAAAAACAAAAAAACTCTGCTTACATTATGTATGTTCTAAATCAGAGGACATTACGCATTCACAACTATCTCACCACTGAACTATTTTATTCTGAATGAAGTCCAATTTTCACAATGCAAAACTGCATTGCATCTCAATCATTATGCTGTAGTTAGCCATATAAATATTCTTGTTATCTATGTTACCACAAATCTTTCAATTCGTGGTTCTAACTATAAAACCTCACGTTGGGACTACACATATTAATTTCACACTGATCAATATTCGTTGTTAATAGACATTCGGTCGCTGCTAAGATGGACTTAGATTCATTTATATAATTATAGCTGACCACGATGCCTGTACATGTTTTGCGCCCATATCAAAACACATGGGTAATTATTATGTTCCTGCATTCGAAGTGTTAGCAGCTATTATATATTTGATGACTTTTACGAGTCCAGCTAAGTTTTTTCAATTGAAATCCAGTGTAAAGAATGTTTCAAAGCCTATATAAAACATTATGTTTGAAAATACTTGGGCTTGTAGTTAATGTTACGAAAATTGAATTTTTTCTTCGATTAGGCATACCTAAGATATCCGAGAGATGAAAGAAAAACATTGCGTTTAACATCCAAATTTATCGTAAGGTGGTTTTCCCCGTAACTGAAGCCAACTAATTCGCCAACCATCAGATCGTGGTAAACTTGTAATATGTTTTTTTTGCACACCTGATACTACAAAAACCATTGACAAACCTTCTGTTTCTATTTGTTTCGGAGTAAAACTGGTTTCTTTTGTAAATGCAGCCAACTAATTTAGCAGACATCTTTGACTCGATCTTAGAAATTTATATTTTCTCAGTAGTTAGACTGGAGTATGCTTTCGATACGTTTTCAAGAACACTTGGTATTACAAAACACCGCTGGAAACACATCTGGGATGAATAATGAGGGAGTAATGGGTATCCAACGATTTGCTAGCTATCTTGGATGTTAACTTGAAAATTTTATTTCTCCAGTTTCTAAGAAAATTGAATAATAATTTCTCTCTTTGGCATACTTTGAATCTTCTAAAAAATATCAATTTTAACATCCAAATCGGACATAAGGTTCATATTTTCCATAAATATAGTCGACTAATTGGCCTGTCATCTTAGAAGCCATCTTGAAAATTACACCCTTTCAGTGATCAGATCGTGCTATATTTTTAGTGTTATTAGGCACACCTGATATCAGCTGTGTAACATTTTGTTTCAACTGTTTTTGGAGTAAGGTATTTTTTATCATAAATGCAGCTGACTAATTTAGCAGACATTTTTGACGCCATCTTGGAAATTATTGTTTTCAGTGGCCAGACTGTGGCAAACATTTAAATTGTTATTAAATACACTTGGTACTACAAAATACAGTCTGGAATATCTGTCAAGAATGAATAATGAACGGATAATGAGCTATTTCGAAGATTAGGCGGCCATATTAGATGGCATTTTGAAAATTATATCTTTCTAAGGACCCAAAAATGAAGCTAATTTCACTATTAGCATAGCTTAAAGCCACTAAAATGGAGAAAATGGTTTTTAAAATCCAAATCAAGTGGAATTACATATGCAACTGGATTACCAGGGAAATTTGTACTAATGAAGCGTTTTTCATACTCTTCGTTGATACTAGTAATTCGAAGTTGGGAACTTCACCGTGTGAGGCAGACGTCCTAACCATTGCACTATCTGAGCGTTTCTGTGCTTTACAAAGAGTCAACTGGAATAAACAACTCTTTGCTCCACGTTATAACTAATGAATCGCATGATCGATGATTGAAATATCGATAAGAACTAATACCGAGAAGCCTAAGGACGAAATACGGTTTTTAGTAATCGATTTGATTAAATCATATTTCTTTGGATTTATTGCGTTAATTGAGGTCTTATCAATTCGAGGTTTGAATTTCAGTGAAATTGGTAATTGGTAATTAACCAAAAACAAAAGATGCTTATTGGAATTGATAAAGTATTCCGAGCAATTGAGGTTAATTGGTTAGAAAAATAAAAAGTTAATTGTATAAAGGACATGATATCTGTGCTAGGAAATGAATTTTAGTATTAATTGATATTGATCCACTGTTAATCATTGGCGTTTGTAAGTTTTATTTAAATAGTTTTATACACTGGAACTGACAATAAAACTTATCTGCAACAATATCTCTTAATATTTCCTCTGATTGCGTGCAAGCATTTGCTTTCTCAGCGTTATCTGATCTACGAAATCTTATTTATTCCAGAAGTATAGAATGATGATTGGTCTCAAACTAGAAACAGAAATAATAGTAGAACTAATGTAGTTGTCATGAACATGATAAAAAAAAAACAAAAGCATGTCAGATAGTGAATTTCGCTCTACAGACAGAGCACATGATGAATCTGAGGATAGTGAAAAGTTTGATAAATGTCTTAACATTGTTTGAAACTGAAAGAAATTATGGATCCCGAAGATGACAGTAGCATTGGTCTTCAAAAGGATTGAGTCTGGAAGAACAAGTCGACTACATAGACGGTACTACTACTAAAATCAGTTAGAATTTCTGAGAAGAGTGTTAGAATATTCGTGTGATTGCAGTCATTTGATCTCTTGTGAAGGCCATCAGACAAATATAATGAACTATCATCATCATCATCATCATCATCATTTTTATTACTATGATTATCATTATTATTGTTTGCAATTTCACACCAGTTAATTTCATACCAGTTGCGTGGTGGTTACTGCTGGGGGTTGAGTGGCAGCAATGCACAATTTGGGCTGCGCTATTATGGCATTCTTAATATTTCCTTTAGGTCAGTTTTGACATGGTTGATGATGGTTGATCTTTTCCATCTTCTCTTTACCAAATTTATATCCTGCTGAGTCTTTCCTGCAGAATATGATTCAGTGGTAAGAGGCCAATTACGTTTATTAAGGTTGAAAAGTATAACCCTGAAAGGTGATTCTCCTAATGTTTACTCTGGTCAGTTCTTCTTTGTCGGATGGTAGGGTGGTTTGCCGATTTTCCATAGATTCGGACAAAGGTATAATGACATTTTCTTCTACCTAATACATCTGTGAGATCTGCCAGTGGGGCAGCATATCATATGCCTTTCTATGGCCTATCCAAATTATATTCAACCCCACCTTCATTTCCTTACAATTTCCATCATCATCATCATCATCATCATCATCATCATCATCATCATCATCATCATCATCATCATCATCATCATCATCATCATCTGCAATCTCACACCAGTTGCCTGGTAGTTAGTGCTGGAGGTTGAATGACAGCAAGTCTCCTCAAGTCTCCTGCCCTTCTCTCCTAGTTCTCATAGGCCACAGTAATACTGCAGTTTACAATTTCACACCGGTTGCCCAGTGGTCATTGCTGAGGGCTGAGTGACGATAAGTCTCCTAAGGTCTTCAGCAAATCGCCAATCATGCCAGTGCTGTGGTTTACGTTTCCGTTTTCATTTCTCTTCCTCTTTTTGGTCATTGTTAACAAATAGTATTGCAATCTTTATATTCCTAGCACTTTTTTCAGTATCCATGAGGTTCCAAGCGATGATGTGGTCTGTACAGGCTCAATCCTTCCCTTTATCCCGATCTCCCCCAGTCTCGCCCTCAGTGTCTTTGGGGCAGTTCCTTCTTTTGCTAGGTCCTGGTATTTTTCCCGTTTTTCACCCTCTTTCTTCTTTACTCTATGGTCTGCAGGTACAGCCACGTCTACTATTTGGCAGGTCTCCCTCTTCTTGTCTACAGATTACCAAGTCCAGTCTTTTTGCCCGGATGAGGTGGTCAGTTTGGATGTCTTAGTCCCAGAGTAATTTGCGGTTGTCATTCTCCAGGACTGCATCTTGTTTGTGCTGATACCACTTTTCCACATGGTTGAATCCCATTTGTTTACTAAGTTCCCAGTTTATCATCGTTGCTACTCTATCGTGTCTGTGCTTATTATCCTTCTGAGTGAGTTGATTACATTCACTAGTTATGTGGTCTTCAGCAAACGTCTCTTTTCTCCCTTGCCTATCATGCCAGTGCTGTGGTTCACATTTCCGCTTCTAATTTTCCTTTTTCTGTTAGGCCACTGCTAACATTTAATGTTGCAGTCCTTATATTTGTTGCACTTTCCCCAGTATCTGTGAGGTTCCTAGCAGTGCTGTGGTCTGTACAGTCTCAATCCTTTCTTTCATCCTGAGCTCCTCCAGTCTCACCTTCAGTGTATCATTATTATTATCATTATTATCATCGGGGTTTTATTCGTCTTCACATTCATCCCAATTTTCTGTTGCCTTTTGTCACAACTGTGAATCAGACCATCATCATACGAATCAATTAAACAGCGTAATCGGAGAATTTTACCCACTCTCCCATTCAGCTTGTGTCATTTCCTGTATTAACAGACTGAATGCAGGAGGGAGGGGGAAATTGATGATTAAACAGAATTTTTAAATTTTGTGTCTGAAATTTTGTAAGCAAACCTCAACACTCAGTTTGTACGTGTTGTATTGATAATGATGCTTTTACTGCTAAGATGCATTGGGAACTTAGAAGAAAGTGATTATTAGTGGCCAGGAATCAATATGTTGTGCCATTTACGATAGGTTTATTCGTTGTATAATGCAAACACATTGTTAATGATCTTACGACAAAATGTATTGAAAATCAGGGAGGAAAGAATTGACATTTGGCAGGAATTCAGGCAGAATAAGTTTATACGTGTAATGTAAGTACATCAATCAGTGTTTCACTATAGAAATGCAATGAAAATCACAAAAAACAGATTGTGTGTAGTCCCAAAGTGATGGCAGCGTAGTTGTTAAAAGAGGCCATTATAAGTACAATGTACAATATTTGGTAATGATTTTACCATGGAAAATGCATTCAAAACCAAAAGAAAAGGATTGTCAGTTGTCAAGAATCAAGACGAGAGTTGCTGATATAATAGGACTATCATAGGTATAATTAATATGCTGTGATCATGATTTCACAATAGAAATACATTGAAAATCAGGAAGAAATGATTGTTAATGTTCAGAAATTATACTGAGCGTTAACGAGAGGGTAGTGTCGTTTCATGTATAATGATTCTGATGTTTGCATTTACAGAAGTGAATCCTCCTTGATTTTAATCATAATTAATCATGATTCAATTGATATTTGAAAACATGTTTTTATAATTGTTGGAAATTTCATCTCTCTCTCTCTCTCTCTCCCTCTCTCTCTCTCTCTCTCTCTATATATATATATATATATATATATATATATATATATATATGTATATATATATATATATATATATATATATATATATATATATATCGAGATTTTCTTCAAAATTTCATCAAATTTTCATTTTATGAATATTTTGGGTCGAAAGAGGGTTACTGAGGTTAGATGTAATCCTTCACTGTTAAGACTAGAATTGACAATGTTTAGGCTTTTATAAGAAGTATAATATCTGCCCAGTCATTAGCCCCTCTGATATGGAATCAGTTACTATTTCTGACCGAGAAACCTACATGATTATATCAAGCGATGGATGCTGGAGCCCCTCTGAAATAAATTACAATTTTTGACGAGAAACTTGCATTGTGTTAATAAGCTGCATTATAATATTGAGCTGCATTATAATATCAAGCTGGAAGGAATCAGGAAAAAAAAGTAATGAAAACACGATGAAGACGTGAAGGAAAGAAACTAGAAACGAGAAAGCTAGAAAAAACGAAAGTGAAACCAAATACATAAAAAGATACCAAAATCCACTTCTTGTACGTTATATCTTTGGGTATTCTTGCTTCTATGTACGTAGATTTAATTTTATTTCCATTTTTTTTATTATGTTTTTTTTTCAATATCGTATAGTATTTTAAAAAAAGATATTTTGAGATATTTTAAACAGATTTTTTGTCTATTTTTTTGCAAATTTCAATCTTCGTTGAATGTTAGTTTCTCATTATGGCAACAAAGACAATTCATAAATACGTATAAGTGCATATTTTTAGAATAGAATAATGCTGGAATTGGAAACGGAAAGAGACCCTTCATTGAAAAGAATTAACATTACGTAAATTTGTACAGCAATTTTCTATGAGTTTTTTTTTTCCTGGAAATTGTTAAAAACCGTAAATAGAATTTTATTCATATCTTTTATCAATGTTATGTTTGTTTTCGTGAATGTTTATAAAGGTAAAATAGAACTATTTTCCTAATTTCTTGGAAGCTACGATTCTGATTAAATCGTTATTCATGGGCTTGCTGAAGGTTGCCAGCACTTTCTTCACGAGATTATCTCAAGGTATAGTTAACTCAAGTGGTTGCATTTATTTTATGTACTCATGCAAAACCTGATACTCCTGGTAGTAGGATTATAGAATTCGCTGTAACCATGCTACACAAATTAATTTCAGTGTGGTTATATTTATTTCTATGCTGTAAAGGATACGATATGACAAATTTCACGATTAACTATACTGACAAAATGATAACAAGTACAGATGATTTCTTCAAAAACAAATTGGTTGGGCCGGTTAATTCGAATCCATTTTCAGCAACATATCACATTTTTATCATATTTCAAGGCGCCTATTTTCAAATTATGTCCCTTCATTTAAATAATATCGATATTATATATTCTTTCATAAAATCGATTTAAAATGATATGCGTCTGAAAATTATTAATCCGGGAAATATTGTATTTGCCGTCGTTTTGAACAGCAGGGGTATGCTAGTATTTAAAAATATATCAGCCATCACGAAAGCGGCAAGGAGACTGTGAAACGAGGAAGAAGAACAGAAAAAACAAACAAACTGCAATCAGGAAGATCTCAGCAGTTTAACACCTTGCTGAAGTAAAGAAACCATAACAGGTAGAGATAAGAGATTCTCTGAAGGATGCATATCAGCTTACACTTCAAAACACAAATTCTTTTGAGAAAACAGAAAGAAAGAAACGAACAAATAAAAGTGGAAAATGAAGACACACCAACTCTCTCATTAACGTTATTCCATTCAACGTCCTTTCGTTGTAACGTCGTAGAGTAAAAAAGATGAATATACAATAATTTAGAATACCAGTAAGAAAAATGCCTTCTCGCACAATGTGTTAATATAATTGTAAAAACTTGAAAAATACTGAACAAGAATATTTCAACATTAAATTGACAAGAAAATATCAATGCAGTGGCAATATTGAACAATTTTATTGTACAAAGTTTAGATACAAGTGGAGACATACCTCTATAAATAGCCACAGCAAGGCGGAAAAGTGTATTTGGACACCTACAAATTTTGCATTTGATATGCTTCCAATCATTTACTTTATATTTCCACAGGTGATGTAATTTGATATTAAATTAACTATTACTACGGAAAAATTCATATTTCTAAGCATGCAATGCAGAATAAAATATAAGCAAACGTATCGGTGGGAAGACTTTATTAATCAGAAGAAAAAAAATTCTTCATGAAGTAAATGCAGGTCTAGACCATACTGTCCCTGATAGAAACTTTTGAAAGTGGTAGCAATACATAACTAACGCATAGGAGTTCTCAACCGAACGAAAAATGCCGTGATTAAGCAACACAATGGAGGTTTGTGCCACTGCAAAGATGTTAAATATCCCTGTCAGTAACCCTGGATCGATTCTTCTGAGGTTTGACATTAGCAAAAACCTCTCCCAAAATGGCGTTGCTCAGAAAAATTCTACGCGAGCAAAATGCTAAGAACAGTCAAAGCGAATCCAATAGTTATTTGAAAAAAAGGATCAAAGATAAATTGAGAACAGCTGTTACACCGGTTACTAATAGAAGTATTAGTAATGGAATACGCAAGAATTCCGTACACCTTTGTTGAAAAAGAAATATGCCTAGTTTTCCGATGAAGTTCACTCGTAGTCATTTAGAGAAGCCTTCATCATACTAACAATATACATTTTCTGATCAGATAGATCAAAATTTGAACTTTTTGGCAAAAACACAGCTTGTCATGTTTTGGAATATCTTAGAAGCGCAAACTGCTCAAAGATTCTTGTTATACGTTTAAAAATTTGAGAGTGTTTGATTTTCTTTTTTAGGAAAAACATTGGGAGGTTCAGATTAAGAGTAGAAAAAAGTTTGGTGTAATTCACTTGTACAGTTTTTGCGTACATTACACTGTATTAAATTTGAAGCAAACATTCTGGAAGAAATTGTATCTATAGTCTTCCAGAGCAATTTTCGCAAGTTGCTGTAATTCAAAAAGCGACACACTATAAAGATCTCTACAAGATGGAGTTTATTGTACGAAAGTTGGTTAAGTCTTGCAAAAGTTATTACAAAAAAAGTCATTGATCTGTGTAGAAAATGTACTCACTCATATTTATGACAGGGTATGCTCTCTCTCTCTTTCCCCTCTCTCTTTCTCTCCCTCTCTCTATATATAGTACAATATATATATATATATATATATATATATATATATATATATATATATATATATATATATGTAAACACGATACGAATATATACATATATACAATGTATATATATATATATATATATATTTATAAATATATGCATGTATAAATATATATGTATATAAATGAATTTACATGTATACATATGAATATACATGTAAATATACATATATATATGTATTTAGAAATGTATATTTATTGATAGATAGATATATGTATACATGAATATGGATATAAATATGTATAAATATATACATATATATGTATATACACTGGATATACAAAATAATCACTTCGATGCTTTGGTCCATCATCAGAATGTTTTACTCCACAATCTACACCTAACAATGTACACGCTTTCCTTTAAAGGGTTTGTGCATTGTTACCTTCAAACAAACGCGTTTCCAAAGGACACAGGCGCATTGAATATACCTCCATTTTGCTTGGCTATACGAATATCCAGCGTCCTGGTAATTTCCACTGCTCTATTACTTGCAAAAAACAACACAAAATAATACTTCATTCCAGTGACTACAGCAGGATGCTTGCTGAAGGTAACCTTTTTTTTTAAAAATCCTTTTTATACTCACATTTCACATAGCCCTTTAACTGATAATTTCTCTAAAAACTCTTACCCGATTTTCCCACACGTACCACAATATCAAAACAATTTCATTTCTATCCCCCAAACAACATCATCTTCTAAAAGGACATCCATTCGTCTAGAGACCCCAACCTCTGATCATCATCATCCGTGTTTTATTGTCGGTTGTTCAACATAGGCATTGCCCAGGATTCTCCAGACCTCTCTATCGTAGGCGTCGCAGAGCCAATACTTATTGAACCAGTCTAGTTCGTCTTGCCATCTCATATTTTTGCAGCCTCAGTTACGCAATTGATCTCTAGATATTCCACAGAGATTTGGTATCACAAGTTGATGTAGTTGTCTACTTACTCCAGTTTTGTATTTTAAATTTTGATCTCTGTATATCTATTCCCAAAAGATTTGTTGTACATGACCTTTGTTTTGCTGGAGTCCATATAAAGGCTAATTTTTTTGCTTTCTTCGTCCAGCCTCACCAGCATTAGTTGAAGGCCCGGAAAGTTCTCTTTAAATAGGATTATGTCATCTGCAAATCTTGAGTTACTCAGATATTTGCTGATCATTTTGAATCAAGCTGTAAAAAAAAAAAAAGAAAGAAACACTTGTTTCCTAAGCATACCCAACAATTCCTCTATCTCTCAGAACAATTTTCGCTTTCCATACTCTGACGAAACCTGGGGTTCACGGGTTACACACTTTAATAGGAAGAACTTTTCCAACACGCACACTTGCTACCGGAAGCCCCTGAGCATTGTCGTGATTTACCCAAATTTGACATGCATACTCAATGAGAAAGTTTTGAATCGATTTTTTCGGGTATTTGGGGAATTATATTTCAAGTTGAATACACAATTCCGTTGCAATGTGATTAAACATTTCACAAATCTTTTTTGTCTAAATTTTTCTTTTTAACCCTTAAATATTATTACTGGTGTAGACCAGCGCTTTAGCAAGGTTTCGTATTTAATTTTCGACGGATTGACCTCAACGTTCAAGTACGAGTTTGTTCTGTCGATTAACTGTCTCCCATAACAATATTCAATTTCAAACCTAAATGAAAAAAAAATCTCTCTCTCTCTCTCTGTTTGTCCTTCTCCTTTTCTTTACAAACTCAGTAAGTAAGGAGAATCAAGTCCACTACAGAGGAAAATCTTTATCTAAGAAACTCAAAAGAAAAAAACAATTAAAAAAGTTGAATAGATCCAAGTATGTAGATACAAGACGGATTGGATACGTGTAGAGTTTTATAAAGTTCAACTAAAAAGATTGGCATTAAAATCTTTTCTGTTGGCTACGTTGAATATCTCCTGAAAAAATACAAATGATTTGCACGAACAGAACTTGAACTAGACGTCGGCGTAAGAAAATTGAAAGACAGATAAGATTTCTTTCCTTGCTTTAGATTACACACACACGCACACGCAAGCACACACACTCACATACACACACACACACACACACATATATATATATATATATATATATATATATATATATATATATATATATAAATGTTATTCAACCCGTTTTCGTTCAAATGTATATAAGCGTGCGATTAAACTGAAATTGTGCTTACTGTCTGTATCAACATCCTCCATACAAAGCGCAACGGACTGAAAAGAAGGAACAGATAAAAATGTAAGGCATATTTCTACCTTGATACAGATGCTTCTCAGAACAATATGACAGTAACTTGCCATATATCTGATTCCACTTTGACGACAGGAATAGCTGGGCACTCCCCTGATGTGGCCTTGTGTAAGATCCGATATGAGTAAGATTTTGATCGATCAGGATTCTTATCCCCTCGAGTTCATCTTAACTTTCATTCATCTGATTCTGCATGAGATGCACGCTGACAAAGAAGGAGTTCCCGCCGGTTGAAAAATAGAGGTAGAAAAAAACTTTCTGTCGCGCATTTGAATAATGTGATGAGAGGGATTCTTTCATTTCTAAAAGAGCGATTTCCCCAAATGCGTTACGTGTATTGTTACCTTCAAACAATAATACAGAACAGAGATTGGAAAAACGAAATACTATGCAAAAGAGAACCCCTGATTCTGAACACAAACACATATACACATTCTTATACGCATGTATCAACATTTACAGTATCCTTTCATAACTTAATGAAACTTATTTTAAAATTATCTTAAAAGCGTAAGCATATGCATCAGTTAAAAACCTGACGAATTAAATTTAAAAAAAAATATAATTATAAAACAAAGTATTGAAATAATCAACAAAGTTTCAGGGACGCTTTTGAAAGTATCCAGCCACATTGAACATTTGAAGAGTTAGTGGTAGGGAAACTCCTGGCTTTTTGCAGTTGAAAGAGAAAAAAAATATCTGGCCGTGGACAAAATTGAGAAGAGCTGCCGATAAAGGAGATTCTGCAGAATAATTTGCAATTGTGTGAGATCCGATCGGAAGCAGTTTTAATAGGAATACGGCTTAATTACCTTAAGCAGGCTATTCATCGTTACCATTTCATAGCTGGCTATTTTCTAGAGACGCTTCGTCTAATAAATTAGAAAAAAAATTAGAAATTAGAAAACCAAATCAAATGATCTAGAAAAAAGTTTGCTTTGTAAGTGACTCTTGGTCCCAGTGGCCATTGTTCAAATGCTGATTTACAAGGCTAGGAAAGTTTTTTCGACCTGAATAAATGGTGCAACCCAAACTTTCTAATCCATGCTTGAGTTATCTGAATTTTATTTTAGTAAATATCTGCACAGAGATCTACTTAAGAGATTGAGGGAGTACTGTTCATGAGCTCTCTCTGTTATTCGAAAGAACATCATTCATATTAAAACTTCCGTAAACCGAAATGATGTAAGACAAAGGAGCAGTCATCATTGGTTTATACAGGGGAACTTTTAGCGTATCCCGAACAATAAATACAATTATTTTTTGATTACCAGTTTTTTTGCTAAGCATAGCACTCTTAAAGGATCGCCTAGGTTATCCCAATACGTTAGGTCATATATTGCTAACAGATGCTGGAAATGAATCGAGATTAAATACTGATAATCATTGACACTCCTAAGCTATGGCGGTTTGTTGTCTTCTATCGACGTGAATTCGCATCAAGCAAACTTTCGTAAACTGAAATTGATGCCAGTGGTCGATGCTCAAACCCGGTGAGAAACAAGATTTTGCTGATTCACCAAGCAAGTAGGTCTCTATCACTTGGGAAATTCATGTAATCCCATCTCACAGCCTTCAGTATTTGTTTCTCAGCTCACCGATGTCTAGGTAGTACACGCTTGATTCCCCTTTCTCCTTAACCTAACTCTCCTGAACTTCACTCTATCTGATCCCCGACGATTCAGCCTATCATCATCATCATCATCATCATCATCATCATCATCATCATCATTATTCGTTTAATGTCCGTCGCTGGACATATACCTTCCCCAGGATCTGCCAAATTTCTCTACCATGGACGATGCAGAGCCAGTATTTTCTGAATTTTTTGAGTACATCTCTCCATTTTGTATTTTGTCAGCCTCAGTTTCGCACATGATCTCTGGGGATCCTTGTTGTGAAGCCCATCGGTTGTCTGTCATTCTTGCAACAAGACTAGCCCAATACCATTTGAGTTGTCTTATAGATTCTATGATGTATCGCCCCACAATTTGTTCCTGATATATTGTGCTGTCTTTTGATCTCTCCACGTGAGGTTGAGCATGATTCACTCATGCACACGCTGTATGCTTCTCAGTTTGTAGATATATCACTTGGTTAAGTTCCATGTTTCAGCTCCATAAGTGACTATCAGACTATTTGAGGATTATTTTGATCGTCTAATTTTTAAAGTTGAGTTTGCTTTGCTGAAAAATTGTCATCCTAGGGTAATTCTCCACTTGATTTCTACTTTTTTGTGGGTTTCATAGAGATTCGTTGTCCTATGTAGATGCAGTGGTCTATTTTCCTCAGTTTTGCATTCTCGATTTTGACGGTTATGTACTTATTCTCAATGTGAATGTTGCATATGACTTTTGTTTTACCATGTGTAGGCCGACTTTTTTGCTTTCTTCCTTTAGTTCATGTAGCATTAGTTAGAGGTTGTGTAGGTTCTCTGCTAAAATGACGATTCCGTTGGCAAATCTGAGGTTGCTCAAATATTTGCCGTCTATTTTGATTCCTTTATTTTTCTAGTCCAGGTTTCGGGAGATCATCTCGAGGCTGGCTGTGAAGAATTTGGATGAGCTGGTATTACCTTGTCTTACTCCTTTTTTTCTGTTTGAAGAGTTCAGAGTCTTTAAGTAGTCTGATGATGGAGTAGCTGTGATTGAATATGTATTGCAGTACTTTGACGTATGCAAGGTCTACATCTTGTAGAGTGATGGCCTTCATAACCATGGGAATTTCTTCGGAGCATACCATCATCTAACTTTTCTTTTGCTGCGGGAGGACTCAAAATTGGAGATGGCAATTGCTTTATCACTTCACAACATTCAAAAAAGAAGGAACACTTTACTTTGAAAAAGTGGAGAAAACCTGTACAACAAACAGATGTAATTTATTGAAGATTGGATGAAAAAAAAATCTCTTCCAAACGTGATTCCTACCTCACTATTTGTGATTTTAGAGATTTATTTTTTTTTATATTTTCTTGTTTTCATTGATTTTTGCTCCTTCAATAGACAGATCCCTCGAGATACTAATTAGGTTAACTTTTTTTCTCCAGAAAGCACACCAGCCAATTGTCTTACTTTTTAGAATTCTAAAAAAAGGAAAAAAAAAAAAACAGGAAAATTACTAACATATTTTCTTTCTCGACATCTTTTTTTTTTTTAGCTTTATTCAATTAATCATAATTTAGCCTCTTGATATAAAAAAAAAATTATTGATTTTTAGGACTGATCTGATATTTTTGAAATGTATATTTTTTATTTTCTCTTTATCTTACTTAGACTGAAAGTTGGTGTATTGTTGTGAATTTCTGTTGCGTGTCTCTACGGTGTCCTGCACCCAGCAGGAAATGCCACGTGTGTCAATATCGATCATAAATACCGATAGCTTTCTTTGAAACGTGCTGATTTATAGTGTTACAAATGTTTATTCATTTTTTAACAACAAAATATTGTAAATTTTAGTGGAGTTTGGTTGACCGATGATAAAACTAAGTACTGTCATTTTATTCTGTTTGATTTTTCAATTGATAGTTTTAAATTTTCAAAAGCCATGTTATACTTTCATCGATAATGGCGTCGATATTGATTTTTTCTACTGAACATAGTAAATATTATGTTGATAACAGTCAAAATCTACGTTATATTTAAAAAAATATGTCTTTCTTTTTGTTTGGAAAAATTATTCGGCTAATTTACCTTTGGAAAAAACCTTTCAAAAGACGCGTATGGATTTCAAAGATTTTTATCACATCCTTAGAATTAGGTACCGATCTCTTTAGTATTCATTCTTATTAGATTTCTTGATAAATGCTGATTCAAAGCTTGTGTACTGCTAAGTATATCAGACGAACGTCAATCTAATACTTCTCCATTAGCACTGTAATTCCAACAAATACACAGACTCACAGGCACAGACAAAGATACAGATATACAATCCTTCAATTATTGTTAGATTGACTTACTATGTGTTAGCTATGATCTGCAGTTAGATTAGCAGCATGGCTGAGAAATAATAAAGTAGCGCCGTACTAGTTTGAATTTGCCCACTGTAACTTGGTCAAATTACCTTCGGTAGCATATCAGCAGTCAAAAATCATACTTTGTCTCATAGTCGCATTCCTTGTCGTCCAGTTTTGCCAAAATAGTATTTTTTTCTACAGCTAGTAGTGTTGTAGTAGGTGCTGAGGTATTTAGTAGTTTGAATTTCCTTAGATTAAGCATGCCATGTTTATGAAACGATCAATGTCTCTGATAAAAGCAGGGGCAATATATTAGAAAGAGAGTTATTCTTTCACAGCGGAAAATAAAAGCCAAATATAATGCACGAATTATAAGACATGGCTAAATTGCAATAACACTGATTTGAAAGAACTGAAACGGATTCTGATCTGCAATTGGGGTAGAATGCAGAGAGAGTTCAATGGTTTTGAATTACAGGTATGAGACTTACGATCTAACTTATAAAATCAGGAAACAGAAAACATGACAAAGGTAGGTGACAAAATTGTTAGTTTTACAGAATCCAGAATACAAAAGCATTTCCAATAGAAATTTGAATAAACTCCATTTACATTTACAAATCCCCCCCAGCTCTATTCAATTTCGCTAGGCTTATATGCCACTTTGGGTCATTCAACTGTGCAATGAATTAGGAAGAGGTATATGTATTTGCTCGTATCCATCTGTCCACACAATGTCTCCAAAAGTTCTCAATGAATTTCAATGACTTGTTATTGAAGGATGGACCATGGGTTGATCAAATTTAGGGATTGATTAAGAATCTTTTTTTTTTTTTTACTTTTTCAGCATAATGATTATATTAACTGATTTTTATTGATTTAAGCGAAAATAGTTTTGGTAGAGGAATGTGCTCTCTTGGAATTTCCTACTCAATATATACTGTATGTTTATATATTTGCCACCAGAGTTTATCGAGTCCCATACATTTTAGGAATTTTTTTCTTCCATGTGAATTGCTAGGTGTCATGGAGGAGTCGATTGATTGCTTGGTGGTTCACGTCTTTAACAGAGTCGATGGTACTTGTACGTTTCTGACACACCTTCAATTCAACACCTAAGAGGTCGTCATTTTTCGCAGGGGCCTTTGGAGATTTAAAGCTCCGATCGCTGGTTGGTTGTCCATTTTTATCAGGTGCCCTGATATTCATACTCATTTTATCCTTTGTTACTGGATGGGTTTGTGGACTAATACTGCTCCGACGATTTCACCTAATTTATTGTCATGTTTGCTGCACGTCTGAGGCATTTTAGAGGGGGACAATTTGCAATACGAGTTAATGCCAAACAGGCACTCTTTGTGCCCAGGTTTGTTCACACTTGTTCGTTTTTTTTCTGAAATCAAAACTTTCCAGTGATCCAGCAAATAGCAAGAGACAGTGCTTATTGATTGATTACCCTGTTTTCCAATTTTTTGATTGATCACTGCCAACACACCATGCTGCCAAAACGTATAGGTTGCATGACAGTTTCTATTGAAAGACAAATCATATCTGTTTCTATTCGATTTCCTATATTTCTGTCTGATATCCATTGTACTGATATTTTGGAAAAAAGATACTGGAATGTCGATATACATTCAATCTTATTCGGTCATGCATACATCCTCTTGAATGCGTAAGAGTGAGAATTATTGCCAAGTATATAAGTATTTGAAAATGAAATTTTTATCTTCCAAGGCTTAAGCAACGCTGTGAAATGTTGAGGATAAATTCATTTTGAAATATTTTAACCCGTCATAAATTTCTGACCACTGTTTACCTCCATCTTAATTCTTTAATGTTTTTCTTTTCTCCACAACTCAACTTACACCGTGCGCTTGAGGCTTGGATTCGAGCTTCTGTTGGCGATTGTTTCCGTAGTTTGGATGACAAATTAGCTAAAGCGTTCAATCAGGCTTTGCAGCAGCAAGATTTGTGACGTGGGTTCGAGTTTCACCGGAATTTTAATCTTTGTTTGCAATCCAAGCCATTTAGTCACTGTTGTAGATTGACAATATGGAAAAAGGTTTGATGGAAAGTATCTAAGTGTTAAGGGAAATAGTGGTCAAAACTTTATAATTTCGTCAAAAATTGATATTGAAGAAATTTCTCTTCCATTAAGAGCAGAAAATCTTGCTTTCACACACCTACACAGAAGCACATAGACTTATGCAGATGGATGAAAATCTGAAAATATATGCGTAGACATTTTCATTACTTGATATCTACATTGATATATATATATGAGTTTACTCATGGATATTTGAATATGACTGCATTCCATGCGCTTGAACGTATGTCAGCTTGTAAAAATTAGTAATTCGATACATTTTTGTGTATATACATATATTGTGTGTGTGTGTGTGTCTCTTTCACTCTTTCTTTCTCTTTCTGTCTCTCTGTGTCTCTCTATCTGTCTGTCTGTCTGTATATCTCTCTCCCTCTCAATATATATATATATATATATATGAGTGTGTGTGTGTGTGTGTGTGTGTGTGTGTGTGTGTGTTGATGTCTGTCTGGATCAGAGGGAAATAGGCATGTGAGAAGTTATAGATAGAGAAATAGATGAACAGTTAGAGGTCTGGAGGAAAAAAGAGAGATTGATAGTTTAAAATGGATGAAGACAATTAGACAGAAAGGATAGAGATAGAAAGATCTACGTGCTAATGGAATCGAGAGCCACAGTTAATATCATTTTACGTTTAAAGTGAATCAAACAAGATTTTTTGAAGAACTGAATTCCATTTAGAAAGATTCTTTCTTCAGGGAACATGTAACCTAAATGGAAAATGCAAGGTTGAATCTTGAAAGCATACACATCTTGAAAGGGTATTTAATTACAGATACCCCGGTCTACACAATTATATATCCGTCATGAATGGAGTATACGTTATTTACCCTGCTTGATGCAAGCCAGAACAAATGTATTCAATATGATATATCATAATGCTTACAAATCCCACAAGAACTAACCAACATATATCCTAAGGAAAAAAACAAAACACAAATACATATACAAAGGCTTACCTCGTTCTCCTAAAGTGGAGCGTTCCAAAAAAAATTCCTTGGCCGAGATCGGGTAAAGAGAGGTTGCAACAACCATTCATTTGCATAGGAAAGATATGAAAAACTTTCCCAAAATATGCCGATGATAGTATGTTAAGTTGAGTCGTCAGCGGCTGGGATGGTGGCAAGTACGGGTGAATTAGGAGACAGATGCAGTTGGGCACCTGGGTCGCTACAAAACGAATGCTGAACGCTATTTTTTCTTCTTTTCTCAAAAGGTAAAAAGTGGCATATCGCGAGCTTTAATGTGGAATCGGTGGATATATATATATATATATATATATATATATATATATATATATATATATATATATATATATATATATATATATTGGGTAGAAAGACTTTGGGGCAAAACATATTAATATGGGTTAGTAAAGTTCTTATGCAAATCATCGACTTCAGTTTTGTTTTAGATCTTGCAGAACTCGACTAAATTTAATAATTTTCATGTCATTTTATAGAAATCTTTATCATAAATGAATTTTCAATCATGTCAGCCTAAGAAAATTGCCCTGCAAATCGCAAGATACAACCTTATTGGAAATTCTTACTTCAAATTTCTTCACCTAAACCGTAGAAGTGCATTAGTCTTACCACTTACTTAAAAAAAAGAAAAAATCAAGATTTTTCCAATTCGTAAGAATTTTAGTGTTGGGAATGGAAATATTTTGAAAGTTAGGCGCATATGGTTGATATTAGAAAAAAAAAACAAAAAAAACAACTAAAAATGATTCAAGTACATATGTTTCTTCATTTTGTTATGGAGAGATTGATGACTCGAATTAATCCTGGATCTATGTTTCTGAAACAATTGGACTCATAGTCGAAGATGACAAATGTACCTATTAATAGTAAAGAAAACAGGACCAGTTAGAACAGATGCTGAACAAGTATGTATCAACATTAAATAGACGAAAAAATATCAATGCAGTGGCAAAATCGAACAATTTTACTCTACGAAGTTTTATTATATGTCAGTATATGCCATAATAAGGAACTATTTGTGCCACTGCATTAATATTGTTTCGTCTATTTTATTATTAAGGGGGGGGGGTTAAATAAGAGCAAAACCATATCAATATTAACAAAATGAAATATATTGATCAGGATTTAGATGCAATGTTAAAAAGCTTATTTCTATTTACCGACGAGGGTATATTGACTGCAACCCCCTCCTAACATTAGTAGTATTATCATTGTCTCACACTGATGTTTCTAGGTTCAATCCCAGTGTGAGACAATAATAATAATACTAATGCTAAGAGGGGAGTGCGGTCAATATATCCCCGTCGGTTAAATAAAGAGTTCGGTCCGTTACTTCCCCACACCTACCAGATGACACCTGATGAAAGCCGTATAGTACAACGGCCGAAACGTTGTATGAAAAACAACTAAGATGAGGATGGTCCGAAAATTAATAGAAATAATAATAACACCTCATCTCGAAAATTCAGAGATATACTAAAAAATGCTTTTTCGGATGTGGCAGTTATGTTCGCTACCAACTGCAGAAATTATTAGCTCAGTGCTGCTTATAATCGAGAGGTCTGACAAACATACCAGAATTTGCGAAAGGCAGGTTTGAAGGATGTTTTGTATGTCTTAAAGAAATGTATGCTAGGAAAACGCGTGAAGCTAAGAAGACAAGCTTACTATAGTATTTCAAGTCTCGTAAGCTTGCTATAGCAGATGAGAAACCTCAATCTTTGACATCGAGGCAGACAGACATAGATAAATTTGTTATGGATTTGGAAATGCTAAAATAATATTCCTATACAAACCAATGGTAAAGGCTTCTTCGCTTTAGGTCATTTCGGTTGGTGGGGGACCTTGTACTTGGGTGGGTCATTCGTACCTGTGAAAAGGCATGAAGCCAACATTCGAAAAGGAGTGAAGAACAATGTAATTAATAGATCAAATCAGAGAGAAAAATGAACGGAAAGTATCTAGCCACTTTTAATATCTCATGCATCAGCCTCGATGTACTTTTGCATCGAAGCATACAGGAAATAACTGTACATGGGTGAACATAGGCTCTCCTGCAGGATTACTCAGTCTGTAAATAGACACTGTTGATTATGTGTATTCCGTGAATATGGCTTTCAAAATGACCGAGCGAGTCAATCTTTACGATTCGTACAGAGATTTTGGGGCAAAACATCGTATCGCACTGGTATTTAAGCCTTTCTTACATTTGAGATTTTGCTCTTTGCCACTTTTGGCCTTCCTTGAAAAGATCCTTGAAGAGATTAAAAATAATGTGACCAGGCAACCAATGACGATTCCGATGGATGACTTCACAGTCTGCTTTGAAAATTGGAATGGACGCCTGAATATGTGGGAGAGATCTAAGACGAGCACTTTGAAAGGGACTCGGCCTTTCAAAAGTGATTGGGCCTATTTTTAGTATAGTAAATTATACTACATATAGGCCTATATTTAGTCCATCAAAAAAAAATGCCCCAGAAAATGTAGTTATTGGAGGAAGCGGATCAAATTACTCATGAACACTCTTTAAAATGTAAGAAACGTGCTTTCATCATGTTGATTACAATGTTATCATACTTCCATTTATCCCATTATTTTTTATTATACTAAAATATCAATTTAGGCATAGAATGGTTGAATGGATCGAAACTTTCCGGACAGACTTCGTATTAATTTGATAGATGTACATATAATTGGAGCTATATCACGCTAGGGTCCATGAAGAGTCATGAATGAGAGCACCAACACTTGCAGAGGAAGGCGGATCGATAATGAGACACTGGAAGAGTAAAAATGGATGTTTTATGCGTTTATACATAGTTTTTCAAATGTTTTACTAAGTTACTGCCAGAAGTATCTACAGCATTTTTTAATATATTGAGTGAGTAGTGAGAAGAGGAGGAACGGCCAAATAGGTCAAAATTCACTTATATGATGGACAGTGTGATTTTTGCTTTCAGTTACTCTTCTACTTACAGGCAACGATTTTGTGTCAAAAATATCTCCTACCTACCGATCAAAAGACCGGACTTTTTCCCCGTAATGAATTATTTTCGTTTATTTTCTGAAAGAAAACAAAAATTACTCAATAGAATTAAAATACAGGGACTCCCTGCTTTTCTGAAGTTCGCTTTACGCCTTTTTGCGCTTTAAAAAAAAAGTAGAAAGTGAAAATAGCGTAATGGCAGTGAACCATTATAGAGGTAGTGCGTACCTATCCCCCACCCTGTTTCAACAATCTCCTGTACATCCCACAGCAACAACACCCGATGATTCAGCCTGACATTCCATCCAATCATTTCCTTAGGTCTCGGAACGTACAAAAACATTCGCCATATAAATCAATCATGATTGCTTCTTTGCTTTACGTCATTTCAGCTTACAGAATGCTTTTATGTAGACATTTTTTTTCGAATAGCGTTGAAATCTGTGAATCTGCGATTTTCTTTTCATGGGGATAAACTTATTTATACATAATGTTTTTTTAATGCTTACTTGGCTATTGCTTTAGGCATCTCCAGAATTTTTGCATGCATTTGCATGTACTTCGAGTGTTAAGGAGAGAAGAAGGAGAAAAAAAAAAACTAAAATGAATAATGAAAATGAAAAATGAAAGAAAAAAATAACAGTCTTCAAAAGAACAAAAAAAAAAAGAAGACACTTCGAGAAGAATATCAAGCGAGCATCCCCGACCCCCAACAAACACGTACACTCACGGTCGACACCCCTACCGATTATTGGTAATCCATATCTGGCATTTGGAGCAGACAGGCAGAAGATCGATTTGCTGTTATGTCGTTGCTTGAGTTTTGGAAGAGATCAATCAATTCCTCAGCAGATATCGACTTTCGGGGAAGAAAAGCTCATTCTTTTTTGGCCGATTAAGCATCGGTGAAATTTGCTTGGTTTTCACCCTACAGCCACTCTAACAGTCCAAATTTGGCTCCCCAGCTTTTCCAAAGAGATTATAGACTGTGAACGAGATCAAGGAGAATGTATCAAGGCATCTAATAGCTATTCTATGAGATGATCTTTGTACACTGTTTCGAAAATTGGCAAGTGCGGTGAAACAAATAAGTGGGGTACTTTGAAGGGTATTAGGTGCCATGTCCAGAGGGGGGCTATCCGTTTATCAATATTGAATAGCTGAATATTTGCCAGACATATGTACCCCGTATCTTCCTCCTCCTCATCCTCCTCATTATCATCTCCTCTTCCCCCTCATCATCATCATAATTATCATTATCATCATCAACAACAGCAGACTTTTAGAGTCTGTCGTTCAACGTAGACTTTGCCCAAGATTTGCCAGACCTCTCTATGATCAGCGTCACAGAGCCAGCACTTTTGAAACGATTCCTGTTCGTCACGTCATCTTGTAACGTCTGAACTTATTACGTAATAAATTACTCAAAGCAAGACAGAAAATAAACAACCTATCAAATAACCAAAAAACAAATGAATACGTGTGAATTTAATAACAACCATGTTTGAAAGAATTTCGATTCTCCGTATGAATGAAGCGTGTTGAAAATTCATTTTCAGTGTTCCTACATCAGAATATAGCACGAGCATTACTTCTTCTAATCTGAGGTGGAAAAAAAACTTTGGTACATCATTACGTCTGCAGTCGAATGATGAAAACAGCATTTAGTTTGCATACAGGAAATATTTCAGATAAAAATTCAGGTAATAACTATGGAAAATGCTACGTACTTTCTGATGCAACTCAGGAATATAAAACGTATAAATCACGTGTTTAAATGCAACATTTTTTCAAAGAATAATCAATAATTCTGATTACGAAGAAATAAATCATTATTCTGAAAGAGAGAAGCAGTAAAAATTTCACGAAGAAATGAGAGCAGCAATTATGTATTTATAATATTAGGGAGGTTACACGGTATTCCAAATCATTGAAGTCCAGGATATAAATTCGTACTCTATGGCAGCCACTGGCTACGTTTATATTTTTTGTCATGATCCCTGTCTTCCAGAGCTCCCCGCAGATTCCAGGCTCCCCTGTCAAGCAGGAATACATGAACAGATAGATAGAATTTCCTTTTAAGTCAATGGCTCTCTTCAAACAAAGAGAACCCCGATTGGACGCATTTAACTCTCATTGAAATTTCCTTGCTCTGAGTAAGAATATCAATAATTACGAATCCTGAGTGCCTAGGGAAGCAAGCAAAATATCAGTTCAAGAAAAGTGACATTCCCCACGAGTAACCCAGCTATATACTGACCAGTAACGTAACTTAAGTGATCTTCTGAGAACTGGTGTATATAACGTGTTTTAACCGTAACCTATCAGCCTTGAAAAGAAGTTCCCCTATTCCTAATCCCTGTGCTGAGAGTTCAACAGATAGGCTGTAGATACAATTTTAATGTCTTTGGTGTGACTTGGCAGTGGATTGAACCATAGTATATAAAACCGGAGTCGAGGACTCTCCCACTGGGTGACGGTGATCGGTATCGCATTAAAAGTATTGTTGGAAATCATGGAATATTTGGCAAACTTTGACCTACACACAAAATCAGCAAGAGAATTCTTGAGTGAATATTAATAAAAATACTATCAAGATTCTATCAGCGTTTTCCGGTTGCTTGTTGGTAAAGGGATATCGTGAGGAGATGCGAGGAACTATTGCGGCGCCGTTGTTTGCAGGTCTGAGCTCTGTTTAAGAGCCTCGATCGGTTGCCTTGTGGCCTCAATCGAAGAATGTTTCTTTCGGAACAGGATCTTCAGCTGAGACACGGAGGTGCCAACGGAAATTCCTCTCCGTTAGTCTCACGAAAGAGAGTAGTTCAATGCCAACGAAACCTCTCCTCGGAAAAGCTAAAGATGTAAAAAATATAGATTGCAGATATGCGCATGTAGTACTGCATATATATATATATATATATATATATATATATATATATATATATATATATATATATATATATATATATATATATATATATATGAGGAAAGATAAAAGGAAGAGAGAGACAGAGACAGAGAGGGAGAAGGGAGAGAGGGAAAGAGAGAGAGGAAAATACTTGACTGAATTAATAAGTTGCGAATGTAAAGCAAATTGTAAATCGGCGTCAGGGGAAAAGGTGATTTCTTGATTCACAACTTTTTCCGACGAAGAACGTAAAAATCTGTATTCAATATTTTCAAGATGCTGTTGGTAGGTTTGTGCTGAGGGAAGAGATAATAATAATAATAATAATAATAATAATAATAATAATAATAATAATAATAATAATAATAATAATAATAATAATAATAATAATAATAATGATAATAATAATAATAATAATAATAATAATAATAATAATAATGATAATAATAATAATAATAATAATAATAATAATAATAATAATAATAAATGAAAAAAAAAATAAAAAAAGAAGGAGAAGACGAAGTAAAGGCATATTTATTCTATATCTAAGTGTGCAGATACCATTAATAATAATGATACAATAATAATACGAAGCCCATAAAGATATTGAAGGGAAATCATTTGAGGGGAAAGTTTCATGTAAAGAAATAATGTATGACAGACGGAAAGAGAGAGAAAAAAAGACAAAAATTTGGAAGTAAAATACAACCATCATAACTAGTATTACTATCACTACTAATAATAGTAGTATAATAAGAAAAAGGGGAAAAATGAAGAATCAGCAGCAGTAGCAGCAGTAGGTAAAGCAGTAGAAAAATAAAACAAGTAAGAGAAGAAGTAGTCAAAATAAAAGAAGTAAAAGATGAAGAAAAAAAGTTTTCAGCGAAGAAGGTGAATTGAATGAAAAGTTGAATATTGAGGGAAAATCTATGAATGCAATTACTGGTGCACACAAATGGATCTACAAGTAACTTTTCAGATGCAGTCACTCAGGAATACAAAAAGTGTTTAGAACGAACGATGTTGAACAAAACTACCAGAAGTGACTTGACATCTTTGATGAGAACAATTTATTACAAAAAGCATTGGTTTCTCATCAGGCAATCATTGTACCAGCAATATACTCTGTCTACACGTAATAAATCGGGTTTAGACTATATTTAGAGATAGATTGTTAGAGGTCAGCGATAGTACTATTATTGTGTGCGAAAAACTTACGCATGAAACGAATTTATGCTAGCATATTCAAGGAACCATCTTCATTTGACCTATTTGTTTACGTTGCTCTAGAGAATGCAATATTAGTACTTCTTTATTTTACGGATAGTTAATCAAAAGCTTTTTTTATATAGACACCTGATGAGTATATATGACCTGCATATATTATACATATTTATCATATCACTGTGAATACTAATCAGTTGTGATTTTCGTTCGAGTTGTTATTATGGTGGATATAACTGGCATGATTCTTACAATTTTGGGACATTATTTCAAACTGAACCTCAAAGCCTCTAAAGCTGCTCACAGGACTTTTGAAGTGGGGGGGAATGAAACAATAATCGACCAACTGAAGCGTTTCAAGTGTGGTAAATTGTCCTTTGAAATGAACTCAAATTGCAGAAGACCATGATATTTCGATTATGAGGGTTTCAAATAAAAGTTAGAAAAGAACCCGACCACAAACTTTCAAAGGGTATAAGATCATTGAAAGATACCACATGCAAAGTTTTCGATTAACTTCAAAATCGTACGTAAGCTTTTGAGCATTTGAAAAACGAAAGTATTTCCAATGCAACCACATCTATTCAACTATATAACAACATATTTTCTTCTACATAAGAGTCACATATTCAATTGATGTCTTTTGTTGTGAGATATCGTTATGACGTTCTGTTACTTATCAAGCAAATTGACAGCAAACTCTCGGTTGGCTTTATCTGTTTTCAGGCAAGATTCTCCGTTGGCTATTCTTTTAGTTCATTTGTAAGTAAGACTTATTAGGAGAGATCATTATACCTATCTCAATTCCTGTTGTTCTGTTAATAATATCTTCAACAGAAAACCAACAAAAACAAAAAACACAAAAACAATATTTTCATATGCAATCATGGTCTATTGTTGAATAGAAACATTAGAACAGTCGGCATTCAGCATAAATCTGAAATAACAGATGCGTGGGTTTTTGTTGGCGTCACCAGGAGATACATTGAGTTAACATTTGTTAATTATTCATATCGTAGCTCTATTTTGTGAGTAATACTCTCCCTAATTCCTGATTACTGACTATCTCTTTCAGCATTATTTTCAATACATTCCTTTGGGAAAACTATGTACATTTCAGATGTGAAGTTACATGGATCCCTTTTTCAGGGCAAAACAATGTGTTCAGATTTAACTGAGTGTGTTCGAAAGTAGCCTACAGGAAACCAGTTCTAAACTCTGCAGTCACAAGATTTTTTAAAAAGGCACTGGGAACTATTGCACTCATCTGAAACATATTACACCCTCATTTGGTCATCAATGCTGGCATTACTTACGTCTCTCACGATCCCTTTCAAATCAATTTCCAATTAACTTCTATAAAAAAAATCATTGCATTTGAATATGTAATAGTTTTATTTCGTCAAAAGCACAATTCTTGGCAATATTTCATTCCTAATATTCAATGTAATTCTATTGTCAAATCTGATGGGATTTTCTTGTTCTTGACAGTTGAGTTTACTCCACCATAGACGTGAGTCTTGCTTAGTTTCTTCTTCTTATGGGAATTTAATAGAAATTTGTTGTCCAGAGTAAATGTAGTGGTTTATTTTCATTAACTCTGCGTTTTCGACGAAACCCAACCACAAGATTGGCCCCTCAAACTGAGACCTGAGGAGCAAACACTGGGGAGAATCATGGAGGGATCACAAGTTTATTAAGAGACCAACACTGGTCACAGATATCATAGAAGCCATAAAAAAACTCAAACGGCAGTGACTGAGCAAGTTGAAAGGATGTCAGACAACTGCTTGACACCATGACTCACTACACGGAAACCAAGAGATTATATCAGAAATTGTGGCTGGTAAAAAAGAAATTCAGAAAGTTTTGGTTCTGCAACGCTCAAGATCAAGAAGACTGGCGAATCTTAGGGAAAGTCTATGTCCAGCGACAGCAGTTAAACGTTTGCTGCTGATAGAGATATTTAGATCATTAGCAATGATTTACGTTAATCATATGAAATCCCTATTCCCTTAGTTACGCTCGTATCAATCCCTGACTACGGATAAATAGTTAATTCTGCCAACCGAGCTTTTTTTGTATCGGAATAATTTTCTCGAGTCGAGATTGATTAATAAATTATGACTTTGATCATATTTCATCGATTTCTCAATCAGTAATTATTATCAAACTTGGGGGAAGAAAACGAACAAGTAAATGAATTATTTTGTGGTTGAATGGGACTAAACTGGCAGATTGAATATGAATCATGAATGACTCAAATACAAATATATTTATCATATCTGTACTTAAGAAAAATATTTCCATAGTAGATATACATAATGAGAACACGTTTTTCAACGAATGTCATTCCAAGTTCCAACATTTTGAAATACATATATAATGTAGCTAGAGAAATCCGTTTCTGTTTTTTTTTTTTTTTGTAAAATCTTAGTTTTCTTTGCACATATTTTTTAGATGCTCAAGAGCTTGAATGAACAACAAATTTCATTTTTCTTTACATTTTTTACTCGTGATACAAAATGAATGACGTATAAAATTATAACCGTGGGAGAATAAGAGAAAATGATCAAAGGTAGGAAGAAATTCAGTGAAGGGTGGATTAAATTCTGTGATAAACACTCAATGGAGAACGGGACTGAAATAGTTGAAGGAAAAACTGTTTGACGCTGTAAAGATCAGTGCCCCTCAAAATAATCGATTGTTACTATTTTGTCTTCTCGTTTCAACATTACGAAAGAAATTACGGTGAAATATAAAAATTGAATTAATTTTATCGGTTATGGTGTGAATGCATATTTTCCATGAAATCAATTCCTGGATCCGTATTCTGTATAAAAAGAAAAAAAAAACTACTTTAAAATGATGCTCGCTTCTTTGACTATCATTTTTAAATGTGGGTTATCAGTCAATTTTTTTAAAATTCGAAATTAAAATTTAAAATTTAATTTGAAATTATAATGTTTGATATTTCGCGGTTCATTAGTTTTCTGTCATTGCATTCATCGACGAATTTTGAAAATTTTCATCAATTTTTACGTCTTATTTGGTGATTGGGAAAATATTGATGTATTGCTCACTCAGAATTATTCACCGGAATTCACGTTGAAGGACAAAAAATGAAATTGCACTTTCAGTCCGCTATTTTATTCACCTTATTGCTATCTAATGAATTGTCACATCAACACTGGCTGTCTGTCTATGAGAAGGCATGTGAACTTGTGCAATTGTCTGGCAGTGGCATAGCTAGATATTGTTAGTGATTAGGAGGCTTTGGGTGAAATCGGTCACCCCCAACTTTTAGAGAGATTTCATGAAAAGATTCAAATAAATAGACACGCCCTTAGGTTCAATTAGTGAAAACAATCATCAATTCAATTCATGTATGTTGAGCTATACATTTTTTTCGTAATGTCAGCAGAAACACAGTTCTTAGGCTCTGATCCTTTGGAGACCGTAGATCCAGATTCAAGATATCATCTTTTCATTGCACGGAGATGGTTGAAGTCTGGACAGTTTGATGGCTTAAACAAGGGCTGTGATTTACAGATAGTGCTTCATGTCTTTCCTATCACGAAAATTTCATAACATCGCCAACACCAGGAAACAATCATAGAATAGGTTGAATAAAATTAACAAATGTGATTTACCTGGGGAGTTCAATGCATGGCTTTACTAGCATGGCGTCCTGCCAGGGTTAGTGTGGCTGTTGACGGGGGATATAAATACATATCTCTGCAAATGGCTGGGAATCCCTCTCTGCTTCACATCGGTAGGCCTGTACATGAGATATTAGCAGCTACATTTCCCCCTATCCCTACTGGCTAAGTGCCGGCTCATCATGGCCTACTAAAATTCAAGGGATGAAAAAAGCCGCCATACAATTAGGTCTTGGTGGGAATGGGCAGCCAGTAGTATCATACACTAAAAACAAGGGGTATCGTCAGTAGATCTTACATCGCAAGACAGAGCCTCGTAATATCCCACTTCTAGCACCAGCAAAAATCAAACTCCAGAGCGAAAAAATATATGATTCTAGCAGAAATGGAGAACAGAGAGAGGCGAGTAAGACACAAGGTGTCTGGACAAGTTGGGATCAAAACAGATCACTACAAATTTGTGGAACATGGAGCCCTTCTGCATACCATTCCTGCTGAGAGCAGTTTACAACACACTCCCTTTCAATGTGAACTTTCACGGATATGAAGGTTGTCTGCCAGGAGAGGAAACATGATATACGTCTTGTTGGGTAGTAAGACATTGACCCAGAGCAAGTAAAGATGGTGCCATGTTATTGATGCTGGCAGCAAATTTTTAGCGGGGAAAAGGAAGAAAAATATGATTAAAGTCCAGCTATTCCATGGAATTGATTTTTCTCAACCAAGCTCGACTTACCTGCAAATGACTGGAAGATGAGAGTCGACCTTAGAATAAACCTCCAGTTCCCAGACGTTGTGCTTTCTACTACCTTGAGGCCCAGTGTAATTATATGGACAAAAGAGAGAAATAAGATTTTGGTAGAGCTGAGTATACCACGGATAGAGAGCTGTGAGGAAGCTGCAGAATGGTAGACCAGCAAATACCGGCAGGTGATAAATGATTGTCGAAACAAAGGATTGCACAATTTTTCCCCAATAGAGATTAGCTGCAGGAGATTTATCATCTAGACTGCATGGGATTTGTTGACCACGATGGGAGCAAGAGAACAAGAAAGTAGAGAAGCTGTCCAAAGATTGGAAGAGTCTCCATGTTGCTTTGGGCATAAAAGAAAAGATATGCTCTGGAAATCAGGAGGAGAGGGGCAGTGAGCTGGCCATAAATGCTGAACTACCAACCAGAGATTGTCGTGATGTTGAAACACTCGGTGAATATTTGGCTTGTCTGGACAAGACCACCTCCGCTGACCTCAACATGAGCCCTCTCCTCTAGCCCCTGAAAGAAAATCTGACTACAATAGCCATAACTAACCTATTTTTAATTCACATCGGAGAGATGATTATTACTATACTGTCACTATATGTTATCTTTACAATGGATGGTAATGTTGTAGTATTTGTCAGATAAATCCTTCCTGTATTATAATGGTTTAATTCGAGAATAGTTATACATTTCATAATACAGTATATTTCGTTGCATGTATTGATATTTTGAGAATTCTTGGTATTTTCAATGAAAACATATTTTTGTGGAGTTTTTTTAACGATTACATACAGTAACTGTTATGATAGAAGAAAACAATTCTATAAGTCTAGAGAAGGCAAATCTAATGTAGTTTGTTGTACAAAAATTGAAAACTCAATTGAAACTAAACTTATTTCTCTTCATAAGTTTAAGGAAATTCATTTCAAGAGCCATTCTTTCTATGTCTGATTGGCAAGTGTATGCAGTTTTCTTCGTTTTGCTCTGGCGGACAGATGCATAAGTCAGACCTGTGAAGAATTAGTTGCTGAACAAGGAAACAACATGAAAACATCACAACGTATCAAAATGTGGAATCTCCTGTGTTACACGGGTTGCTAAGAATGAAATTGTCTATACTGCGTGCATTGTTTTGGATATGCTGATCCAACGAATATATTTGCCACTATTTCAATATATTTATCACCGTTTCCGGAAAAAAAGTTTCTTCATGCATGAATTGTACAACTGGAGAAAGTCGTAAAATGGATCGGCTGAAACGTTTTCGTGACCAAAAAAAAAAAAAAAGAAAAAGAAAAAAGCCAGTTTAATAGTTATTTGAGACATTGACTCATGATTTAACCTTTATTCCTCGATCAACCATTGAAGTTGTAATTTCTATTCTGTAGCAGTTGTGGGTTTTATTACGAGTCCGGGATGCTAGACCAACGTATGTAGTAAAATTATGTATTTCCAAAAAGCATTAACATAAAGGGACCACAAAATGCAGGATTTGTACACGATTCGCCGATTCCTTCACCCGTGTCTGCAACCATTCGGCTACCTGCACCTTCCGTTGTATAAACTATTCCAATAAGATATTCAATCCTTATCTGAGCAGTCAAAACAAACCTGTTTTTGTCGTTGTCAAGTTTTTGATCTTTGATACGTTTCTCATATTTTCAAGTAGTTTTCTACTTCTCTTTGTTCTTTCAACATCCTGTTATTGTCACGTAATTCTTTGAAAACCTCACATAAACAGCAAATTGACATTTAATCAATTGTTGGGTCAAGGGATCAATCTGAACAGCTGTTGAATAGGGAGTTACCTCTGAGAGCCTCGGAGTTATTTCTGAGTATGAAACGCCTCTTGGCTGAATATTTCTCATAGTTTGAATCGATCACTTTTCTGATACCAACTACCGGGTGCAATGAATAGAAAATAGATAAAACAATACTATATATATATATATATATATATATATATATATATATATATATATATATATATATATATATCTTAATCCTCTGTACATAGGAAAGTCATTTATTTGGCTATTCGGATGATTCATCCCCTGTTTCCTTCTCATTTACGATATAGATATACTATATCATAGGATTTTGATGCAATCTGTTACACTATTGAGAGCATTCTAAATTCGGTTAAAAGAAATGGGGTGCAGCGGCACTGTTGGAATTTCATGGATCACAAGCTTATTATAATAACTCATCGACCCTAGTTTTTGCTTCTTCTATCATTAGAAAACTGCAAAGAAAAGTGAACCTAAAAAATATGAGTTTAAGGATGAGGCTCTTAGACAAAGTTATATATCTATATATCTATATCTATATATCTATATCTATCTATCTATATATATATGTATATATATATATGTATATATATATATATATACATACATATACATAATATATATATATATATATATATATATAGAGAGAGAGAGAGAGAGAGAGAGAGAAAGAGAAAGAGAGAGAGAGAGCAGTAGAGAAACATACTAGAATATCCTCAAAGATGATATCATGGCTTGCATGTCGTCTAATATTGAAAGTGACATAGTGGACTTATCATTCACATGGGTGATAATACAACGGGAATGAGACAAAGAACGAGTCTCATTTGTTTTATACTCATTGGTCCCTCATAGTTAAATACGTTTTGCGGGTAACTAATATAAGTAAGCCCTGTAAATGATATGCAGTATGAAATAATATCATTATACAATATACATGTATGGCAATATGTATCATACAAGCTATGTAGCTGAAAAGGGGGAGGTGTTTGATTGACACTGCTAGGGTGCCATGTTAATGAAACCGCTTTGTTTTGAAAAAACTGAAACAGTTACATCGGAGACTCCTGGTGAATCAAGCGGAAGATTTATACATTGCCCCCTAATAACAAAAATATTTGTGAAATACAGGGAAAAACGATGGAGAAAATTACATCAATTGGGGATTATGCAATTGAAGTGATCGAAAAATATCTTTTAAATTTTTTTTAGTGTTTAGTGTTATAAATTGTGTGGAGCTTTCTAGACTATATATATATATATATATATATATATATATATATATATATATATATATATATATATATAATTTTCCTGAATCCTTAACTTATGTTATTACATCTAACCAATGGATGACCGACATGCTGGTTGCTTGTAACGTATTATATATTTGTTTATAACCTATATAACCCTTCTTTGCTATCAAACACTTCGGATGTTTCCATAATCATTATTATTATGCGCCTGCACATTCATACAATATGTTTGGCTATCATGTTTTGTTCAAAAATTTCTCTTCTTTATATGGCAACCTGATTTACCACCCTTTTCATGTTTATTGTACGGCTTGGGTTGTTTTTAATGATAATTTCACTACATGCTTGAATATGCTTCTCCCTACGCGGGTGAGTCCTCTTTCACCCCTTCCTCTTCTCATACATAATTTCCCTGTGTCAACTCTCAGGTGTGGTGCCATATGAAACGTCACCAGTTTCCTAGCCCAACGTTCTACTGATCCAAGGAATGGTCCTGAGTATGTTACTACATCTGATCGTTCTGAGTTCATCCTTTCAGGGAAATTCCGGCCATTTAGCGTATTTTTTTCAAATTTTCTCTCTCGTTTATCCATATTTTATAGTCACATTTGGAACACCAAGCTATTTATATCCATGTTTTTGTGTCTAAAATCCTAATAATTTTTTTGTCTGGTAGATCCATTCCGTCAGCCACCATAAGTATCCCCTTTCAAATTGCCATTCGATTCCAAATTCAAATCCATTACCATTACTGTGTTTTTAAACTTTGTGGAACAATATCCGAAGTCCTCCATGTTCTTTTATTAATAATCCCATGTTGTCGATATAAACAAGATGGTTAGTTTTCCCTTTGTTTCAGAGAATCGGTATCATTTTTTGTTTTCCAACATTCTAGCAAGTGGTACCATGGTTTATACACTAAGACAGAGGGTCTAACTGAAAAATGGTATACTAACTTCTGCTAAGCGTATTTATGCTGCTGAAGTCGACTTTTTTTCCATCGAGTAAACTATGAAAGTCAACGCTGATTTAGTAATCTTGAATATCCCAAAGAATTCGAGTTTCCAGCTGAGTGATATGCGTTTTATTATCAATCAATACCACTACAACATTGATTCTGCCCTTCCTGACTCCGTTCAGAATCATTCCGTCAATGTATATTGAGTTAATTGCTCCTATGGTTCGTTTTAATTCTTTTGAAAAAAAAAAGCATATCCAATCAAAATCTTCCAAAAAAGTGGTAGGCATATGATAGGTCTATAGTTGATTGCCTGGTTTTCTATTTTGATGTCCTTTTTTCTAAAAGTTGTTCAGCCTCTTGTGATCCATGCTTGAACCTTGCCTCCATCTACGTAAGTTGATCCCAAACCAATATCCGTAGATACCACCAGGTCATAATTATCTTCCATTTGCTTTTACCGGAAAGTATTTTTAGAGACGTTGCATTCTATTTGTGCATCTGTTTCCACGTCTTTTGGTGATTTTTCTGATGTATTATAACACCATTCCAGTGATTCATTGTGTCTCTTTTAACATCCCTATTTGTCGTTTGAGAGGTTCGTTGCGTCTGTGGTGACTGCTTTAATTTTCTGAGTTATTCCACCATTCAAGCCTCGATAAAACTTACTTTCGTCGTTTCAGAAAGTGTCAACCTTTTGTCTGTATCTCATTTATGTCGCTATCTTAACTGAACTTTTTCGGTATACTCCTCATATTTCCCATAATCTGTCTCGAGGTATGTTTGCACAATGTGATTTTCAGTAATCTTTCATCTCCGTAGTAGGGATATCCGTTTTTTTTATGTGTTGATATCGTTTTTTTTGCATCTGATGTTCAGAATTTCATCTTCTTACAATCATTAGCAGTAGTACGGGTCGATTTCGACCTTCCTTATCCAGGTGCTAATTAAATTTCGAACTAAGTAATGATATCAGTATTAAGTGGCAAGTTTGGATGGTAACTTTTGGGGCAGATATACCCTCAGAAAAGAGTAGTCTAAAATTGGACTTAAACAGAGCTCAAAATCTATGTTATATATATATATATATATATATATATATATATATATATATATATATATATATATATATATATATGTCCCTTCTAGTGAGAAGTTGATTTCATGTAAGTCACGCCTTAAAATGGATCAATTGTGGTAATGCTTTTTTGCTGCATAGTATTTTCCCGAGAGGCGAATAGAAGAATTCCTCATATATTCAAGGGATACTATCTAAAAGAAGCGTGGCCCTAAAGATCTCCTAAAGCTGTACAAGGAAGCACATAATCAGGAATCAATCAATCAAAAGGCTCATATCCTTGATAAAGTATACCGGTTCAGGGTGCCTCCGCTACCAGGCACAGCCCTCGGTGTTGGAGGAGGAAAAGCCCCATAAATGTGGGGTACCATCCAAAGATGGCTTCGAAAAAATATTTATTCTTGTATATATATATGTACCAATATGATATACTGTGTAAGGTGGCACGACGGATTAGCTAAATTAACACCCATATTCCCTAATTCCATATGACACTACAAACCTATGAATATCGTCGTGTTCCTGTTAGATCATCGTTAATTGGTGGTCCCAAAGCGTTGCTCCATGTATCCATGGGCAATTTACAAGTGAAGTCAAACAAACGCAGTTGAAGCAAAACAAGATATTCTACACTAAAAAACATAAAAGTCTACGCCTAAACTGTAGGTCACAGACTAGATAAACTGCTAATATAATTATACAACATCACCTGGCACATCGTAGGTGTTACTTAGGCCTACAGAGAAGTAGAAAAACTGAAGGTGAGTAATCATTTAATCTAATATAAAGCGGGTAGGATTACAAATTTAGTGACGTAGAATTCAGAGACAAATTTAGCATCGCAAGTTATAAGCTTTGACAACACATCAGATGCATAGCTCGGATAATGGATGAAGCAAAATATATACGATAGGAATTATCCAGGTTCACGTACCACCCTTGAAAAGTTGCCATGGGGAGTTTGAAGAGTTTTATGACGACAACAGTAAGGTTATTGATTGGAAGAAACAATACTCATAGGAGGCTCCAATGATAAAGTAGGGAAAAGCAAAGAAAGGGAATCAAGCAGAGAAAAACTTAAGGTTGCTGGAGAAACGAGAGAAGGGACATGATAGTAGATTTCTCTGAGATACAGAATGAAGATAAACATTTTTTCCCCAAAAAACAAGAAAGACACAAATGGACTTCTTAATGTGTGAAATCAATAATTAATAACGTCAGAGATGTTACCGTTATCAATAAAATAAATATAGGAAGTGACCATAGAACGGTAGCAAGCAGAATTAAATTTGTCTTTAAAATAGAAATGTTCCTCGAGAAGAAAATGTGTTCTAGTCAATTTGGGAGCATTTCTTATTCCAGATTAGGGATAAGGAACATATTGATTCCTAGTGGAATAGAATGGTAAATATGATTCAAGAATCGGCAGAAACCCAAAGCAAAAAAGTTGAGAGGAATAAAACAAGGAAATACTCGCAGATAAACTTAGAAGTAACTGAAAAAATGAAGATAAAGATGCACCCTTTCTTTCAATTTGTCATTAGTTACCATTGACGTGAATTTCTCCTTCTCTTGGTTATCTTGTTCATTTGGCAGTATTTTTTTAAAGGATTCTAACTTGACAATAAAACACGTTTTCAGGAGAAAGTAACCTTACCTCTAAACTAAATCCAAAGGGGTAAATAAAAGGTGATCAAATAATTTCTCAGTTTTGAGGAATATTAATGTTCGATGTTCCAGAAGGGATGTTACCCTGTGCTTGCCTGCATTCGTGTCCTAGAAGTGTATGTAATCCCAACCGAGGGGAAAGGGTTAAGAAAATATCGATACGATATCATTTCCTTCCCAATGTTGTTAGATTTAGAGCTTTACCACAGCGAATGCTGGGTACCCCAGCAAGTATATATATATATATATATATATATATATATATATATATATATATATATATATATATATATATATATATATATATATATATATATATATATATAACATAAAATCAATGAACATTTGTTCGTTTTTAATTTATCTTATGCTTTAAAAACTACAAAACGGTTGTTCCTTAGGAGATGAACATCTATATATAGCCAGGATAATCATTGGTTAAGTGACAACGATCTCTAAAGATATGTCAAGGCCAGTTCCGGGCCATGTCAATTCTAGTATTCTCAAGGATAACGATTGTTACATCTTTTGGATTTGAGAACTTGAATAATTTGACCTCGAAATGAGAGTAGAATGGTTATCATACACCTCTCAAGTTGAATTTAGAGTCAGGTGAATTTTTGCATTAATAAATCTAAGGGAGGCAGCTGCATCCTTTCCATTTTAAGTTTGTGCACATGTGTAATTTAAAACCATGCAGATAGGGTATGTAGTCCTGGCCTCTGCTGACCTCTAATAGGTAAATTCAAAGTCTATTCAATGTCGACATTTCCCCAAAAATCGAGTTTAGCATTTTCAAATGTAAGAGAGGCTGCTGCACACTACGGACTTAAAATCTATTCACAAGAGTAACTTTACCAGTTTGAACATAGGATGGTGGATCAAGCCTCTGAAGATAATCCTTAGGTCTCGCCAATTTGGTCACTTTCAAATCTTACAGAAACAGCTGAACCCTAAAGGTTGCAAGTGTGTTTACATGGGTAAGTCTACTCCGGTACGAATGTACCATAGGTGGTGTTATCATCACAATAAAATACTCACAGATACAGACATCTCCTGATCATTCCTCTCTCATATTATTCTGATCCAAACAACATCGACAACAACAACAACAAAGGAATATAATTCTAATCTTCATAACTTTGATATGTATACAAAATATATTTTTCTCTACAAACCTCTGCAAGTCCTTTGAAAAATTTGGTAAGTAACTGTCAAAATGCATCAAACCATATTCAATTGATAATAAGTGTTCTGACATGTAACACTCATTTCTTCTCTAAACTTTATTCTCACCGTCTGATTGTCAAATTACTAACATTCCGTTGGATTACTTAACACTTACATAACAAACACACACATACATAGACACACATACACACATATATAATCTCACACCTACATCTACCCCCCAAATACATTCAATATTGGGAACTTCAAAGTCACTCATACCCATAGCCAAATCCAGTCATATAACTTAATCATAGCCAACATATTTTTGATGACTTGTAAGGTTGGAACGTATGTAGTTCCTAAACCCCATCACCCCTCCATTTACACTATCCCTAACAAAGCCCCAAAATTTAACTCCACATCACTTCCCTCCTATCCTGACACATTTTGCCCTCTCCAAAACCAACAGCTGCTGCTTAACCAAAGACTTCATCACTGGCTGGACTTTCTCTCACACTGCAAAATACCTCCAACTGCCTGGATACAATTTTTGCACGCGAGGCAGAGCTCCTGATAGTGGACTAGGTTTCCATATGAAACCTTTAACCCCTAAAAGCTCACAGAGCACACACCACTGAAGATGGGAATACATCCCCAAACATGTCTGGACTATTAGCAACAAAAAGAACATCTACGGATAAATAACCCTTACATCAAAGCACTTTACTCCCGAGACCGTCTCACTCTTTACAGTTCATATTATATATATATATATATATATATATATATATATATATATATATATATATATATATATTATCAAGAATTTATAATCCGACAAAATGATTATGAAAGCAACATATCATTTGAAAATCTATTTGAAATTACCACCTGTTATAACACAGGTAATGTGTCAATTGGCTTAGACAGCGTGAATAGATTTGAAAAAAATGTCGCACAGAAATTGTAACAGCGACGGATTAAACATACCATCGCTCTTACCATTGAGCAAAATAGCTCAGCGGAAAAGCAACGGCTCAAATAACTATATATATATATATATATATATATAGTTAATGTGGATTCACTACACAAACTAGCTCATGTTTCTGCCCTCTTAGAGACTCATCTGGCGAATCTATTTATTTCCAGCTCTACCCCAAAACAAATTGACTCCACGAGTAAAAAGTTGTATGTATCGAGCACTCTATGGAATAAATCCATTACATTTCAGACGCAATTTTATATCATTGATTTATTATCATATTATGTTAGCCTGATTTGTACCATATATATATATATATATATATATATATATATATATATATATATATATATATATATATATATTTAATCCCAATTACACAGTTCCAAGCAATTAGAGTTTAGAAAGAGAAATGGCTGATCAATTGTTTGGCGCAAACCTCGATAATGATTGCAGGATCTCCTGAGATACGACTCGAATCCTGGCGTGTCATTTTTCTCTTTATTATAGATACATATTTGTTATTCTAGTTCATTAACCTTTCCTTAATTAACATTTTGTTATGATCGGCCGTCAATCCAACTGACTTGAAGAAACAAATAAATTCATTATTTCTATTGATTTTTAAAATTCCGTCCATATTGTTTACATCATTAGCCTATCTTCTAACCACTATTCATTCAGTTGGCAAAGTGATGCCCTACAATCATTTATTAGATAGATTGATTTTATTTAAATAATTTTGAACATTCAGAATCCCTTTGTCTTATTTTCAACGATAAATTAGCGTATATCTGTCCTAGTATATTTTGACCGTATCGGGTTCTATTGTTTTCCCTAAATGCCAACAATTATCGGCTGTTTTGTAAATCATGTCAGGGTGCCGATGAAACATACTCAGACAAAGGGAAATAATTTATTGCTGGCTCATCATCTTGCAGCTTCTATCCGAGAACATCTCGAGATGACATTTCAAAACTAACTATTGTTTCCTTATCGATCCCTCTCTACCCACCTATCCATAAATCGATTTATCTGTCTATCTATCTCATCCATGTATATGCCTACCTCTCTGATTATTTTTTGAATTTTCATCTTCATTTTCCAACTTTCGGTCACTTTATATAGTTTATTTTCTATCTTGCTATTCATTTATTCATCCCTCTTCATTTATCCAATTAGCTATCTATTTATCGTATTTCAATCTCAGGGGGGTCTTCATTACAGCCTATCAATCAGTTGGTTATGATTCTAAATTGCGGAATTTCTATGGATCAAATTATTTATCAGATTGAAATAAAAGCCGCCATATATTCTTAACATGTCGGTACACAAGTAAAACTTGTCAATGGACGCTGATTAAATGAGTTGAAATTATTTCCACGCGAACGGACGTCCCGTTCTGTCCAAAGCCAGATTTTTCAACGGCTAACTTGGTTATGATTCCAAATCTTGATAGGACAATAATAGTTTTCACTCCTCTAAATTTAGTGTAGATTGTTCTTGTTGTTCTTGTTGCAGTAGAAAAATCAAATCAACTCCAGGTTTAAACTGGAGTTCGTGTATTTATTTCTTCTAAATACCGTCTGATTCATGTCCAAATGACAGTCCGATCTAATGACACTTGGTTATGTATTAAAAATCAGGCTTTGGACAGAACGGGACGTCAGTTTGCATGGAAATAATTTCACCTCATTTAATCAGCGTCCATCACTAATTAGTTGCAATTTAGTTACATATACTCACCTGGAGGCAATAATAACGTGAACAAAAAGGAAGGAGAGGTTTAATAAATCAATTATGTGAACTTTCCTCAAACTTAGAACCCACTCTATTCTTTTAGCGAGTAAATCTCTGAGAAATCGTATTACCGTTGCTTCTAGTTAATTATTGGGAAATGTTATCGCCGTAAGCTTAAGAACTGACTTGTCACAGAAAATATTCCAAGGAGGAAACAAAACATTTCCAAATAAAATCACTGCATTAACTCCAAAAAAAACACTCAGAGAATACGAAGCTAACACACCAGCAGAATTGAAGTTAGTTCATTTACAGGCAGGGGACGTTACCTTCGAGTCATGATGTTCAATGTTCCGAACAATGCTGTCTGTATATGAGAAGATCATTTATATCAAGCCAAAAGACAATCCATGAATCCGCCTCAAATCAAATAAATTTTCCTTTGCCACTGACCTGCTCTTCCATAAAGTGTCATTGGGATTCAGTGAATACCTTTCATAGATATTCTGTGAACAAACAGAAAAACGGCAAAGAATAATGTACTTCTTCCTATTTCAGAGGTAGAAGTAAAAATCGATAAACAGATCAGATAGATTCATGCAATTGTAAAATTAATTAATTAGTCAAATTCAATTACAATTATCTCATCAAAGGTAATCATTAAAAAATATGAAAGTTTTCCAAAAAAATTTTTAATTTTCAACATGAGAAATTTTCTTAAACCCAATTAGTGGTTATCGCAAGTACTTCTAACTCGCAATAATACCTGGCATTGCCTGGGAGAATATAACTGCTTATGTACCAATACTATTCCCCTTGTTTCAGACCCTTGAAAAAATAAATGCATTGAAAGGTCACCTTTTCACGCTGAACCCAAGAAAGGGAGAAAAAATGTCCCACCTTTGCCCTTGACATCTCGAGATAGGAAATATGTCCTCGCTCGGATTTGACCCCTAAAAGCAAAAACAGAATCCACTCTCAATTTGATCCCTGAAAGAGAAATAATTATTCTGGTTTTGATCCCATGACGTGAAAAGACACCCTTCTTTCAATTATGACCCTTATTAAAGAATAAAGGTCCCCAAACATTATTCCAACCTCTATAAGTGATTGAAATCCTCTTCGATTTTGACCTTGAAAAGAGGAAACAGATGTTCCACCTCGATTCTGAGCTTTTGAAATATTGAAAATTCCCTTAGATTTCAACCAGTATCAGTGACAAAAATGGTCCCTCGATCTAATATGCTCAACATTTGTGAGGAAAAGGCTAACATGATCACAAACCTCCACAAATGCAAGTATAGATGGTTGACAAATTATTGCTGAGACATTTTTGCATGCATCGTTGTTTTTTTTTTTGTTTTTTTCTTCGTACAGATCATTTCCTGTAAGCTGCTCCAGCAACCTACATCATCAACCAGAAGCTTTGTTTTTGCTTGAGGATATTTGGCAACACTCATACAGCTACCTGGCAACCCGTCATAAGTTGTAAAGATGTACAGAAAAAAAAGAGAGATAGGTGGAAGAATTAGCTGTGACATTGACATAAACCATCTCTAAACGTTGCTGCGCTGATGACGATATATCGAATACAATACGTGTACAGACTGCCACTCCATTTACTCACTCTACAAGCATTGTAACTGTCCAGAGTGACGGGATTACTTACACATGGATGATCTCATCAGAAAGTGTTTCACGCAAAAACACACACTCACTTTGATCCCAAAGAAGAGTACCGAGATATTTTGATCCAATGTAGCTTTGGTGATCCATGCATAAATAGTTGTTTCATTTTTGGCGACGTGTCCTTTGCTGAGAAGGACATTAAATGTAGTAAACTGATTGATGGCCTCAGGACAGCAAGCGCTATATTATAAAACCAGACACAGTATAGGGGGGATTAGATAGAAATGTATATCGGTAAGACGTAGTACTGGCTTTTGCTCAGCAGAGGTCTCATGATTATATATATATATATATATATATATATATATATATATATATATATATATATATATGTATGTATATATATCACAATACAAATCAGGGATGCAATATTATCTAGTACAATGCAATATCCGATGAGGGGGTTTATTTCGTAAATTGCTCGATACATTCAGCATCAAACATTAAATTTATTTAAGGTAAAGCTTGGAATATAATGGAGTGAGGAATCGCTACACGGACACGTTTATGATTCTGCCCTGTTCAGACTTCATCAAGCAAATTATTTGTTTGTTTTTTTGGGGGACGTATTTTTAAGGGGTGTATGTCTATTATTCCAGGTGTCAGGATCTTCTTTTTGTTCTATCTATATATGTTTTTGTTTAGTGGTTGGCAAGTGCTTACAGTATTTTTTTCCTTCATTTAAAGAGGATGTATGTCTGTTGGTGGTTATAAATAACAGACCAGGAAGGAATGGTTTGGGTATTTTCGTTATCAGCGTGTGATTGGTCTATCAGTTATTTTTGTGGTAAGTTCCTTCTCGGAGAATATTTTGTTCTCTACATGAAAAATATGTATCTATTATGAATAGAATGAAAGGAATATTCTATCACATAAAATGATAGACTCATCCCCCATTGAATATCCCTAATAGGAATCTAAAATAAAGTGAATAATTTGCCAAAAGATGCCCAAAGAGGGCAGAAAGAAAAACGTGTTTGTGTAGCATATCCTCAATATATATATATATATATATATATATATATATATATATATATATATATGTGTGTGTGTATATATATATATATATATATATATATATATATATATATATATATATATATATATATATATATACATATATATATTATAAATGAATCAAATTGAACATACAGTGATAATTGCAAGCACTTCAATTTCATTAGAATATTCTTGATATGTTTGCACTGAATTCATGTTTTAAGTTAGTAAAAGGGGAGAAAGCCTTCCCTTCAACAGCCGGATATAAGTGTGTGTGTAAAGAACGAGACAATCAGTGCCATATGTTCACATTTGTCTTATCAACTTTCCCCTTTCTGTCAAAGACCGATGTTTTCCTTCTTGTTCTCTATGTTTTATAGAAATTCACCAGCTGCCAGCATGTACTTTGGCTATGACGTATGATCTGGACCAGACAGGACTTGAAGGAAGGATTGTGTTTCTTGAAGAATTCTGTCGCTCTCTTGAAATTATATAAACAAGCAGAAATTAATACTCAAGACTGTATCTCCAATAAGATTGAGAAAAAAGTCAACGTTCACCATAATGTGATGATTAGCAAATTAGTCTAGTAAACTGACTCACTAATGTGAATGGTTCGATCATCACTGGGTAACACAATATTTTGCCTCCCGGTAGGACTTCTTTGACAAATATATATATTTTAATTATCCTATTTCTGTATGTTTTAAGGTTCGTGGTATAGTTACCGCAACTGCAAAACGCCTCGTCAACGTGCAATCATATTTGTATAAAACCGTTTAAATGCACCTAACTTGGTTTCAAAGTAAATGGTTTTGAATAAGTATTAAAAGACATATATAAGATAGCTCTAAATATAATTATTGATAAGAGAATAAAACGAATCAGCAAATGATTATAATGTAAATCCATTGACAGGAAGTGACTTAACATTTGAAGCGTGCTGAATGAAGCTTCAAGCAATTATCATGAGTAAAAAATGATGAAATTAGATTTAATGACATTTGGAGCAGTCACCACGCGGTGAGAGGTGAAACGAATCATCGAACAAACGAAGAAAGGAAAGACCCCTGGACCAGAAAACATTACCATCTCACCTACCCGGGGAAGCAGATAAGATCCTCATTAGAAAACTGGCCGTCCTATTCAACTTCGGCATAAAACAAAGCAAAGTCCCAGATGATAGGAACGCTGCAATCATAATGCTTTTATAAATACATACATATATATATATATATATATATATATATATATATATATATATATATATATATATATATATAAACACTCAAAGATCTCAACAACTACAGACCTATAAGCTTACTCATCACCAACCAAATCGCAAAAACGCTAGATGAAAACCAACTAAAGGGGCAAGCTGGCTTTAGAAGAATTTACTCGACCATGGACCACCAGAATTAGCCGAAAAAAAATAGCAGCAGAATATATGCTGCAACTTGCTTTAGCAGTTATCGGCTTCAAAAAGGCCTTCGACTCAGTCGAAATCCCTAAGGTCATGATGGCCATCACTCCATAAGCTGTAGATCCAGTATACATCAAAGTGCTGCAACATATAAAGAGTCTTGACAGCTCCTTTATCAGGCTATATAAAGACTTGGAGCCCTTTAAGTTCCAAAATGGTGTACGAAAAGGTGATACAAGCTCATCCAAACACTTCACAGGCTGCATCGATGTGATCTCTAGAAGAATAGACAGATAGAAAAAAGGAATCAAAATAGCAAATATCTGAACAACGTCAGATTTGCACACGCCACTACCATTTTCACAGAGAACCTACACTACCTCAAACTTATGCTACATGATCTAATTTTACAGTGCGAGAAAGTCAGCCTGCACTGGAGCTTTAGCAAGACAAAGATCATGTGCAGCAATCATGTCGGAATTGGGAAGATCAAAATCGAGGACACTGAACTGGATAAACTACTACATCTACCTAGGACAACGAATCTTCATGAAACCAATAAAAGAACGAGAAATCAAGCAAAGAATCATTCTAGAATGGCAAGCCATCGGCAGAACAAGCTCAGCTTCAAAAACAAGAAAATACCATTTATCCAACAAAGAAAAGTATACATCCAATACATCCAACCAATAGTCACGTATGGAACTGAAACATTGAACCTAACCAAGAGACAGGCTGGCAAATTAAGGACCATGCAACATGCATATAAAACCTCAACGTCACACGGAGAGACCACAGAACAACACGAGACATTTAGGTGGAGACAGGAGTCCGTGACATTATAGAATCAATTAAAAAACTCGAATGACAATGGGCTGGTCGTGTTGCAAGTGTGGCAGACAATCAATGGACATCACGACTCACAACATGGATCCCCGGAGATCACATGTGCAACCAAAGCTGACAGAGTATTAGATGGAGAGACGAGCTTGACTAATTCCGAAACTACTGACTCCGTGACACCCACGATAGAGAAGTCTGGTGAATCCTGGGTAAGATCTATGTCATGCAACGGACATTAAGAAAATGATGATGATGATGATGATGATGATGATGATGATGATGATGATGATGGTGATGTTGATGATGGTGATAATGATGATTCAGGTATGACATATATCGTGAATAGGGTGACTTTCAATCTTTAGTTTCTGGCCATTAGTTATTGAGGAAACCCTAAAACAACGATAAAGCTTGATTACTGTGAAATCGTTTCCCAGGCAGCATATCCGTCTTACAATAATGGTTTAGGATCAGGGGTACGCTCTTACTTTTACAGTCGAGGCCGGTCGGACTTTGGTAACAGTGCATAGAGGCATGGTTTACTGGTACATAGTACATATACTGGAACACTCATATTAGGTTGGTGCAGATTGAAATATTAGGTGATAAATTATCGAGATTTTAATCATTTTCCCAACATGTGTGGATATAGTGATACATAAATTATAAGCTTATCTGTGCTTAAAATGTCCATACTTTTAAACCAACGTTATGCAGTAAATCAGGTGACATCAAGTTGATGAGCTTTGTCTTCTGAAGACACTGCACGGCTTTCATTAGTAATTCATTGTCTTGGTACCATCCTCGACCCAGACATGGATAAGAAAAAAAGTTTATAGTAAATCTAAAATAATTAAAAGTTTCGGAGTAACAGCCAATTTCATAAGGTAATCATATGAACGAAGAATGAGAAAAACATTTTTTTCTGGTAAAAAGATCAATTTTGTATTGAAGAAAAAAGAATCAGATCACATGGACCATGCATCTTTTAACATGGACAAGATATTTACATGTTTTTTTTCTTCCTTCAAAGGAAGTTTCAAACTGAGTCAACCAGACATTATTATATTGAAGTGTAATATTTATCAAATAATCTTGCTTTGAAATCAGTTTTTTGTGAATGTATATTTCGAAATCTACAATCATGATATGGTAAACCATTCATTAAACAATATGGGTCACTTTGGACAACATATCTATATTATAAACTAACTATATTTTCTGCTCAGCCATTTTTTGATAAGGTACATTATCAGGCAATATTGTTTACTGCAAAAATGCAGTATTAAAATCAAGTTGATACCAAGACATTACAATATGATTTTGATACATTATATGATACATTATATGATATGATTCAATTTTAAATCTTTAAAACAATAATACTTCAACCTACAACTTGAGCCTATGAACTGACTATCAATCACATTACTTGATGTATTTGATTATTAACTTCCCTCTCAAAAACAATGGCATGGCCCAATTTTATCTCAACAAATTTTTTTCCAGTAGTTGCCCTTAGAAGATCTGTAGTTGACACTCCGGCCTAGTCGACCACAGCTTTCTACCGAAGTATGACCTCTGGTGCTGCCGCTCTTGGACATTGTATGATTTGAATTATGCTATTGTCATGACTGGTGCTGGGTCAGTTTTCTTGACCCATCTCGTTTTGCTCGCTTGGGAGCAAATGCAACGTCAGATTGGATATACGTTGAATCGATAAATACCAGTAGAACGTAATCCAGATACAATGTTGCTAATTGTCATTGCTTTACTCATTCTTGAGTCAAGAGACTTCCGTGCGCATAACTCGCCATACTTTTTGTTGGGTTGTTTTTCCAGGAAATAATAACAGCTCCATCCGAAGCACTCTCAATACCCGAGAAACATCACCTCTCCCAAGGTTTTAATTCATATGTTTTTTTCTTGGTGAGAGATTCATAACGAGGTCAAACGTTCCCACTTCACCAATGATATGTAGTACATTGAAACATATAGCATCATCAATGATCAAAAAGACTTTGCCATTAATTTTATGTTAGCTGAAGTGCTGTAACCATTTGACGAAGACTTGTAATGCCATAGAGAATTTTGCATTAATTTCAATTGCAGATCCAGCTGGTATTCTATGATGATAATGCTTTAGTTGCCGCTCTCCTTGAAAATTAACATTGCCAGAATTGCATTCCCAATGGCTGGCGTTTGCACAGCCAACTGCAGTTGTATTTCACCATACTCTTGGCACATTTAGATCCAAGTTTAGCTATCTTTGTACGTTGGTGATGAAAGGTAAGACAGACTCCATTTTCATTTATAGTTTGGATTCTATCTGGCTTTTTATGCTGTTGAAATTCAGCTAAATGGCACTCAGCTTGCTGAAGTGGCCCTCTACAATTAATCTACTCAATTCTATCGCTCTTGCGTGATTCATCTTCCGTGCTTTCTTGCGTGATACTGTTGGGTTTCGTTTTACATCTATGTTTTTTCTGCTCTTTTCAACTTCGCTTGGAATCTATTATTTTTCCTCCTAGAACAACAAACTCATAAGCATCTTCATTGGTTAAAGGTAGTCCAAGGTCTGTATACTTGAATATTCGTTAGACCAATATTTATTCTGTAGTTGATGCTATGGTATATCCAGGTCGTTTAGTTGAAATATCGTCGCTGAAATGTTTTCTCATTATAGTCTTTGGCACACGATAGCTCCAAGAAGGGGTAAAACAAGGTGATACTAGTTCTAACTCTATGAAACCTGCCTCGAGATGATCTTCAGAAACCTAGATCGGGAAAACAAAGAAATCAGATTAGACTGTTAACACCTGAGTAACCTCAAATTTGCAGACGACATCGTTCTTTGTGAAAATAACCCCCAAGACCTCCAAGTAATGGTAGACACTCTAAACGAGAAAAGGAAGAAAATTGTCCTTTGCACAAATTCTTCACAGCCTGCCTCTGGATGATCTGATACCTAGACTGGGAAATTTAATGAATCAAAATTGGCAAATACTTAAGTAACCTCAGATTTGCTGACGACAGCGTTCTTTTTGCTGATAATCATCATGATCACAGAAATATTTCTAGACGAAGTGAATAGAGAAATAAAAAATAAATAGGCCTTTACGTGACCTTCAGTAAAACAGAGGTCATGTACAACAATAATGTTGAAATAAACGCACAATGATCAAATTCTAAAACGAAAATCTGGAAAGAGTAAACCACGAAGACAACAAATATCCTCCCCCAGAGAAAAGATCAAGCAACAAATCCATCTAAGATGGCTAGGGCTCGGTAGAGCAAGCTCAATCTCCGAGAATAAAGGAACCCCATGAAAGAATAGTGTACAACTAATGCATCTCCCCGAGAGTTCCCTACAGAGCAGAAGCATGGAACCTCTCCCAGAAACTGACCCTCAAATCGAGAACCCTGGAACGTTCTCATGAAAAGAATCATGCTCAACATTGCATGGAGAAATCACAAGACAACACAGTATATCAGAAGAAAAAAAAAGCACAGAAATCTGAAGCATCATAGGAACGATTAGAAAACACGAATGTCAATGGGTTTGTTATGTTGCAAGGATGGCAGACAACTGTTGGATATGACGACTCAACATGGATCCCAAGAAATTAGATGTGAAACTGACTGGTAGTCCATGCTGCTCTCTCCTGTTTCGTAGATATGGAGTAAAAATCAGTTATTCCACGAGATATGACGTTGTATTATAAAATGCAGATAGATATACACTTTGATGCAACGATTTTGATCTTCAGCACCCTTACGTCATAGACTGTGCATTCTATATTTTGAATAGGTTCCTAATATTGACCATCCGAAAGATACAGCGGGACCAATGCCGGTCCATATAATGTGTCATGGGATGATCCATTATATAGGATTTTAGGAAATTTATGACGTATTATTTCTTCGTAAGAAAAACCCCAGACCTTGAAACTTTGATAAGTTTTTGCAGATACAAAAAATAAGATTTTAACCTGCAATATTGTACTGTTATACTTGCTGGAGTATTTGTGTATTTGCTCAACTATATACACTGTATATCACGATAAACCGCTTACAGTGGTACATAAAACTTCATTGGTAACTCGCTACATGTCACGTAAACCTTTCTTTCAGTTCCATACGTTGACTATGTCCTGTATATTTGACTGGTTCCCCTTGAGTGCAAAGTCGGTTCATACTTCCATTCAGGTCTACTTTTGAAAACTTGTAAGTATTTATATCTCAAACATGTTTTTAGCTCATTCTATAATGCACAGATTTCAACCTAACTTACCTGGTTTTGGACAGGCTACCCCTGAATCATTTGCCCATCCCCCGTATTCTTGAATTTGGATTTTTTGTTTTAGTGTTAGTCCTCATCAGAAACTAATAACTTTTTTACGGATTCTTAAGTAGAGAAACAGAGAAAAATGTGTTTTCTCTGCAGCTAGAAACCCAATTAGTAGTGTTAGTTTGGAGTTGAATTCTAAGAACAATCTGACATGTGCAGGATCAAAACATTTGAAATTCCTCCTGAAAAGCCAGTCTCGAAAATCTCTTTGGTTTGAATCTTGATCCATCAAGTTGTCTGATTTTTACAGCTTTGCCCGAGGGAGGCTAATTTGGCGAAAACGTTACAAAAAACAACATAGCGATGTACGGCATGGCATTTTAGTCCTTTCCCGTAAGTTCTTTTATCAGAATGAAGATTATATAACTATTGGGACTAGATATATTGTGTTAAATTCATAAGTTCTGCCCCTACACATAGAAGCAAGGTTGAGCCTTCTGTTTTACTGGTAGGGATCAACGAAAAAAAAATAGGAAATAATAGGAGACAGAACACTTTGCTGGGAAAAAAAAAGATGCAATTTAATATATTTTCTCTTTTCGGTTTCCACACATTATAATTATGGACATTAGCAATTCGTTGAGTCCAATAAAAAGACGTAATATAACGCAAAAATATACCCGACCTATGTTTGAAACAGTTTAGACATCGATTGTTATGAACACAATGTCTTTGTCATTGTAAATAATATAGGAATATAAAGAAAAAAAGAAACTGAGAATGGTGTCTGCGGAATGAACAGCTGAATAGATGATTCATCTAAACGTCCAAAGTACTAATCGTAGTACATATGGAAAGAAAGAAATACACTATTGTATAGATTCAGAGCGGACAAGACTGCAATGTTTAATTGCCTTATTAAGTGGAACGTCTACATAAAAGGACATCGATTAACAAAAAACTCTTTTACTGTTGTATGCGTCTTTACTTTCTCCTCCTTTCTGTGTAACTAAGGATATCGAAAACCATTGTACTTATGGCCGTTTTGCGATCAGAAACTTCTCACACACTTAAAGAAAATATATTTATATCTTTACTTACTAAAAGAGGAAAAAAAAAAGTTGGCGTTTGCTGTTCAGAGCCTCCGAAAGAATGTGACAAAGAGAAGTTCTTATATATTCTTTCATTTGGTAGGCTACAGTTCTAAGAATGAATGCCTCTTAATAAACGGGATATCAATTTGGTGGTCTCTCATTTTAATAATTTCTGGTCGATATTAAAAAGGATATATGGGCTGGAATACCAACTCTTCCAACGAGGATCGTGGTCAAATACGAGAAATAACGGGCAGTAACACGAAATATATCATTTATTACCAGTAAGAATTGATGTAATCAATGAATAACCCTAACCTAACCCTTACTCTTAATAATACGTTGACTAGTCAATCATCACAATGATTTACAAAAAGAGATTATTGAAAAAAAAAAGAAGAAAATGTCACGTGACAGGATTTTTGCTGCATGCACTGTTGAGGTGATCAATCAAAAGAAAATTGAGAAAAGGCTGATCGAATTTCTGTTCGTTTGCCTCTTGTCGGACAGTAATCATTAAAAACGTCCAAATTTTCAAAGAACAAAAATAAATGCTTTCGAACTCAAACTAAGGATCAATTTAGTATTGAATTATTATGTAGAGAAACTGAACCCCAACAACAGCCGATAAAAGGCTGATTACCGTAATGATGATGTAGCGTTACATGATGTGGGTTCAGAAAATGGAATCATATTCGTGTTGATATTTTTTAGTGATATATATCACCAAAAATACTTACCTTCAAAAAGGGGAAATATTACTAAGCAAGTAACCATTGTAAACTGTTGCAAACAGAAAGATAACTAACATCATTATAATCAACCATCTAGCATCCGTCGTTGGACATACACCTACCCCAAAATTCGCCAGACCTCTCTATCATGGGATTCGCAGGATAAGTGTTTTCCCGAACCTGTCCAGCTCATCACAAAATCTTTATTTCTGCCGGCCACAGTCTCACATATAATCCCTGAGGATCCATGTTGTTAATCGTGATATCCTGTGGTTGTTTGACATTCTTACAACATGGTCAGCCCATTGCCATCTGAGGTTTCTAATGCTTTTTAGCGTTGTTTTGTTCATCAATAATTTCTCCATGTGATGTTCAGCATGATTCTCTCTTGTCCACTTTGCATGATTCTAATCTATCATTCTTTTGGTTAGGTTCCCTATTTCAGGTTATTATGTTACAACCGGGAGGATACATTTGATATATACCCTCTTTTTTTTTTTTTTTGGGACAAATAGGATTTTCATTTTCTCAAAAGTTGTGCCTGCTCTACCGAACTTTTGCTAACCTAGAATAACTCCTTGATTCATTTCTTCTTCTTTTGAATATTGTCCTAGGTAGATATAGTGGTCTACTTTTTCCTGCACTTTTCTTTCGACTGTGATCGTTGTGACTTTGTCTTCGACGTATTTGTTGTATATCATATTTCTTTCCCAAATTCTTGATGAAGTCCTGCTCCCTTCCTTTCGTTATTCAAATTGTCTGGAATCATTTGGGGATCATAAAGTTTATCAGCGAGAAAAACGCTGTCGTCAGCAGATCCGAGGTTACTTGGGTATTTTCCGTTTATTTTGATTCCTCAAATTTCATAATTGGTAGATCATCTCCAGTGAGAATATGGGTGGAATGCTACCCCCTTGTCTTGCCCTTTTTTTGAGCAGAAACAGCAAAGAGTATCCGTGCAGCTTGATAAAGGAAGTGCTACGTGGTATATGTGTTAAAATCTTCTGACATATACCGGGTGTACGCCTTGTTGTATGATTGCATCAATGACCTTTGGAATTGCCTTCAAGTCGAATTCCTCTATGAAGTCAACGGATGCAAAAGCAAGTGGTATTTTATATTCTGTCGCATTGTGTTTAAATTGATTTACGGAATACAGCTTGCAGATATTACAATGGCTTCTTCTGAAGCAAGTTTGTTCCCAGGGATGATTTTCATCGGAAGATTTTTCTGATTCAATTGGTGATTACTTCGGTAAAAAGTTCATTAATGGAGCTCTATAGATTGATTGGCCTATAAATGTTTAGATCTCTCGGGTCCCTTTTTTGTGTAACAGTTGTAACATTGCTGTGTTCAAATTTGCCAAGACTGCTTTGTTAGATTCCCCCATTTTTTTATTTCCATTAAATATGACTCCACAATTCTTTTATTCTATAAAATGTTCCCCAAAATAAAATCGCCCAAAATACTGAGCAGCCGATTTTATGAATCAGAGTGACTGGGATTACGAACCCATATTACAAAACCCAACAAAAAGATTTGAATAAATACAGAATAAGAATCAGTACTACTACCTAAAAATTGTTTACATTTAATATCCATGTTTTAATCTTTATGATTATAGATTTGTGTGACTTTTCAAATCCATACATTGTGATAAACTGAGTTAATGTTATAATAAGATTTCTTCAGTATCACTCACCGCTAATTGCTACACAGAAATATTCCCCTTTTCAATGCATTACAAAACATAAATTCAGAGAATTGAATTTTATTTGACACTAAGTATTTATGTTGATTTTTTTCTTGGAAGTCTTCACCGGAATTCAGAAATTTGCTTTTCAAAAATATATAGTGTGACTCTAATATTGGCATAATATGATAGAGACAATATCATAAACACGACAATACTCCCGTTTAATAAGACTCTCAAAGTTTGGCTTGAATAAGTCTATCCTATTGAATGTTTTAATTGTTCGAACAATGCAATGTGCAATATGTCGGAAACAAAAACACGACGGTCATAATCGAAAACACAAAGCTGGAGAAATCAAGCAAAGAATCATTTTAGGATAACAAGCTCAACCTTCAAGGAAGAGAAAATTCCATCAATCTTAAAACGAAGGGCATGCAGCAAATAAATTCCCCAGATATTCACCTATGGTGCTGAAACATTGAACCTAAACAAGAGAGTGACCCTCAATCTGAGAACCATGCTACGTGCACATGAAAGAATCATACTCAAAATCACATGGAAAGATCACAAGGCAGCACAATACGCTAGTTGAGATAAGTCTGAGACATGATAGATCCCATTAAAAAAAATCAGATGACAATGTGCTGGTCATGTTGCAAGAATGACCGACAACTGCTGGACATCACAACTCACAACATTGATGATGATGATGATGATGATGATGATGATGATGATGATGATGATGATGATTAAATATTTCAACTCTTAAAACCCCCCAAACTCAAAATAGCCGATATTATGCACCTCAAGTATTGGAATCAGTACTACCACTCAAACAGTATTTACACATAATGTTTATATTCTGATACATAAAGTAAAAACAAATCACCCATCGTCTTTGACGCCTAGAAATGAAGAAAAAAAATCGAGATTTTGACCCTGTTTGTGTATAACAAGTTTCCCCTGGATTTTAAACCCCAAAGTAAAAATCTTCCCCAATATTTTGACCCCTAAAAGAGAAAATGAAAAATCCTCATGGATTTGACCTTTAAAAGTGAGAAAATAGAAAAAAAGGTACCTTTGTATAATCCATCTAAATCACATTCTCTAAATTAAGTGTTTTTGGAAAAAAATGCCAGATCCATACTCAATCAAAAGAGGTACTATTTCAAGAAATCATTAACGACAAAATCATCGCGATATGGGGTAAGTAAAACACACACACACACACACACACACACACACACACACACACACACACACACACACACACACGCACACACAACCTTGATGTCGAGAATTAATTTGGAAGAATAAATCAGTGAAGAGTGAGAGATCGTTTCAACTGGGTGAAATATGTAAAATAAATCCCCCTGAATTAAGCGCCCTCAGAAAAATATGGTGGAAGGGGTGACTTTTAAAAACCAGTATGTTAAAAACATTTATCAGTGATCAAATCCGTACCCACAGAAAGTGTCAGAGGTTTAGGTCGAGTAGTTAGTGGATGGGCAAGCAGTGACATACATTGAGAGAGATGGACATCTGACGCTTTTTAATAAGATAATCTCCCTAATTAGTATTGCAAATGATAATGCCCATTCATCAGTATGCGGGAATAAGCTTCTGCAGTACATTCAGTGAAAAGATTCAATGTTTGAAATTGTAAGTAAATTTATCTTTCTATCAGCGGAATTCTTAAATTCAAGTAGGGCAGTCCATGTCTACAGCCAGTAAAACAAGAAAGTCGCATTGTACATTTAATGAGTAGACTGCTTCATTTCAAGCCCATCAACAAGCGCAACTTAGATTAGTTTTTGTCCTTTTTTTAAAAAGTCTGTTTGAAAGGAATAACCGTTCATAAGGATCGAAATTGGTCGTCGAGATGTATTCTGCTTAACTAGAATCTCCTGTAGTCCTAAAGAATGAAAACAAAAATGTTCGACTGGATCATAGGTGTGTTTGTGCCAACGGACCATAAGGTTATAACGAAAGGATGCGACAAGTTGGAAAAATATCAGAGTCTTGCCAGGGAACTGCGAAAAACTATGCAACATGAAAATTAGGGTCGTGCCCATAATAGTTGTCGTACTTGGAACAGTACCAAAAACTCTTGGACTGACATGAGATGAACAAGCAATTCAAGGAAAATTGAAATTGTCCAGATCTAAGCAATGCTACAGTCTGTGAAAATACCGAAAATGTTATAGAAAATTTAAGGGACTTGTTGTCACTCAATTTTCAGCGACGACCAACAGACATCCGGTATGTACTTATGAAAGTAAATACATAATGAAAAGGGTGGCCTTGATTATTTTGCATTGGATAGTACCAGCTTGAAAAAGTAAATCACTAACAGATTAATACGTGAAATTAGAAATGGTCTACAAATATGATAAATTCGGAATATGTATGTAATAGGAATGAAAAGTCGAAAAAAATTGTGTTAAAATACTGAAACTAGCAGGATATAAATAAGCACAGCTTCCAATCGTAATGCAGGATAAGTTCAGGGGAGTTATTTGGACTTCTGTCTTCTCGTTGAGTATTGGTAGTTCAATTTATGGTGCAGGTGCTTACTATTGAGGATGTGGTTTCAAATCTTACCTAAAGCTGATTTTTTTATTTTCCGAATATGCTATCTACTCACTGGCGGAGGGAAATTGGTATCTGTGAAAAGGTCACGATTAAAAGCAGCTAGTAATGATATCTTCACTAAAAGTGACGATAAAATCAACCTAACAACCATGATAAACTCAGAATTTATTTCCCGACATTTTTGAGGAAATAATTATAAAATGAAAACTTATAAGAATGATCTGCCTTTATTTTGTATGAATTATCTTTTATTCCATCTTTTAACATCATGTGGCTTGTGCTATTTTGGACATATGTTCATGTCAACCAAATTTCCACAGAAGTGGTTGCAATTAAGTACCGAGTTTGATATTATACTATCATCGTGAGTAGGAACCCCTCGTTAAACATTATTCTATTTTTCCTGATATTAGGAAATGCATGGTTTGGAAATCTAATGGATTGAATGTACCTGAAATTGAATGGAAAAAAACTTATTCGAAGAGAACTATTTCAGGTACGTAAAACTATCTGATTCCATGTTGTACCTCAATAACTAAATGAAAATAACTCTACTATTTACTGGACATTAGTTATTCGATTGTTGTTGAGATTAAAGGGTTTTTAATTAGCATGAAATCCAAATTTGAAAGTCGTTAGAGGATCATAACGATGATTATTATCAATTAATTTTTCTCTTGACATTTTTATATTATAACTACTATCATAAAGATATAAATGCACCAAGCCTGTTTGCTGCAATGTCAAGCCCCACTCTTACTTGTTTCAAACTGAAGATGATGACTGAAACTTTTGTATTGGGTACATGATAAATAAACTCGCACACACACACACACACACACACACACACACATATATATATATATATATATATATATATATATATATATATATACGATTTATCAATTCGGCCCAATGTATGAATGAGCCGCCTATCAATTACATGGTTGTGATTTCAAAACACGTTGAGGAAATGCCATCTGTTATGTACTGATTTGAATTAAAGTGACCGGATAAACAAACAGTGAAGTATCAACACCCTTAAATCAGGAAAAGATTGCTCTGATTACGTTGTGAAAACTAAGTCAACTAAAGATTGGACTGGGATCTGAAAAAGTTGCCGAGCCAAATTTTGTTTGAAATAAAAGAGGTCACCCTTTCCAACCATTTTCTTGCTATAAATTCTCATGGTAAAATAATTTCAGACACATATTTCAATGAAAAAAATGACCCATTATCTTGGATACAATTGATCAATCCTACCTCAATCCGACAAAGAAAGCGGCAAAATAATGTTCAGAAAATATTTATGCATTCCCTAAATTTACATTCCATAAAACTGAAAATGAGATAAGCCTTGCTCATACGGATGTAAATCTATCTGCGTTATGTGTATAGCTAACTTAATTAAAACCTGTGAAAACAAGAAAAAAATCCTGCTTAAGAAAAACCACGATGATTCCCTAACCACTGTGGACAACCACAAAAGTAATTACATGTGTAATACATTTGAAAACAAAGGGCAATCAATTGATGAAGATCCCATGTGTTCATCTTCATTTGAGTCCGAATTATTCAGCTTTGAATAATAGTCATCATTATTTCCTACTTTTAGTAATATCAATTTTTTAATAACACATTATAAATAGAACTAGTTTGATATCTTATTATTTCACAGAATTTCTTATTTGAAGCATGGAGAATATATTTAACTGTGCTGTACAGAAAGGTGAATATGCCAAATATTGGACGTGTTTGCAAAGGTAGACTTTGAAGTGAATGAGGAAATGGAAATATATAGTATTTCCCTGAGAACTGCAAAAGAAGAGGAAGCAGCTTATAATCACTTATAAAGTTATTGATCAGTTCAAATCAAAATCTGTCGGACCAAAACATTTTATATAACTTGAATTAATAATCGTGTACTCAATATCAATTTTAAAAATTATAAGTTTATTCATGACAAAAACTTTAACAATGGATTTAAAAAGATGAATGCATATGTAAATTTATCCAATTTTCATATTCTCTGCTCAATGCCATCAACTGATTACTGTCATTTAAGGGACCCTGTCCCAAAATGATCACAATAATCACTGATGCATTCGGAACTATCCCTTAAGCCCTGTCAGGCAGATTTAGAGATCAGCATGAAATCATCGGTGAACACACAGAGAAATCTCAGTGTCACTCGTTCATCAGCCCTGGTGGAACTAATCCTATCTTCTTCTGATTGGGTGGTACTAATCTTTACTTCGTCCAATTGGGTGGTACTAATCTTTACTTGGTTAATTTGGATGATACTGATATATTCCTCGATTGGCTAATAATGATCTCTACTTGGTCTCATTGACTGGTAGTGATGTTTACTTGGTTCAATTGGATGGTTGTAATCATTTGGTAATGTTAGACAATTACAATATTCAAAGAGAACGTATGAAACCTGCTTAAATTTTTACAGGCCTCGTGATGTTTAGAATATGAATAGAGTTTAACAACTTGTTTTATAGACTTATCTAACTCATCTTTACCTTTAGATCTTACCTTGATAGTGCATATCTTAACTTAGTATCATTAGATAGTACTAATCTGTACTAAGCTATATTGAGTGTGGTTGATCTTCACTTCATTCAAATAGGTAGATAGAATAATGAAGAGATCGGAAGAGAAAGTGGGATTATGTCTTTTCCCATGTTCCTCATCTTTTATATCAGACTAAAGATAAAAACTGTGTGAGTTGCTATTTTTCTCCTAAGATTTTTGCCAAAAATCCGTCTACTCTCCACCCGAACACCGCGGTTGGCAACGTTGCTTTTCCTACCTAGCCAAGCGCTTCTCTCCAGGGGAAAGAAGGAACCTAATTTTAGCAAGCCATTATTTTCTACCAGTTTTGTTATACGGCAGCAAGTTAACATAACTTTACCTGGGATAAAATAGCTTCCCAATTTGTCGACAACATTTGCCAAATGTTAACACGCTGCGACGAAGAAACGGTGGCCAAACTCTTTGCAGCATGGAATAAAATGTAATAGGTGCGCTGAGTTCAAACACTGACACTATATTTGTGTTGACTTTACACTAAATCCCTTGGAAAAGACATGAATACATCTTATCCCACAAAGCTATTCGTAATATAGAGCGTTATGCGAGTGAAATCGCTCCAAGTGCTCACCGTCTCTAAGTCTATTCCACAAATCACATACCTGGAAGAACTTTGAATACAGACAGAATCGTGGTAGACGGAGCACTGGGACCAACAGTTTCCGGTGCAGCCAGCATATGGGCATTATTTATCTATATTATCTTTTTTACATACTATAGAAATAGCGGATACTACATGATCTTAGGCAAGGCATATTTTAGTGCAAGGCAGCACTTAAACGAGTCAGTAAGGGTCGAACACAAAATCATTGTTTTGAATGACCAAAACACGTCCCACAATCCAAACGCACGAGGTTTCTGAAATCAAGAGTTTTGATAAAAAGTTTTGGGATGCCTTCGAAAAGTCGAGCGGATGGTCGGTTTACTGTGTCCGTCCGTTTATATTCCCCTTTGTTTTTACTGGAGAAATTTATCATATCCCACTCCCGGTTTGCTAGGCACGCCAAAGCTTCACCAAAGCCCAGTTATTCGTATATTCTGGGGAATTGATCTTTAGGCCGTCTCTGATGACGCAGGATTGGATGATGGTTGGATTTTCCCAGTTTGAATTCAGATATGTCCGTTTTCTAGACGAATTGCGAACCAAAGCTGGAGAACTTGGTTTATTTTACCCATAACAATTGAAGATGAATAGATGTCTTCGCGATAAGTATTAGTGTGAAGTGTACACCAACTGTTCAAGCTGGGGTTGGGATTGTCTAACATTTCTGTTTTTCGTACACTCACCCATTAGAGCAGAAGGAAAACGAATACGAATTTAGAAAGAATAGAAGGGTAAGATGAAGGATGAAGAGTGAAGAATCACCTTGGGCGTATTGCCGTAAGGCAGTAACTAACAAGTTCCTGAGACAATCACTTCTGTACTGAGTTCGATTCCAAGTGATCACTCGTCGCCAAAGTTGGCCCATTGACTCTAGTTACAGACGAACCGGAGGCTCCTCTTGCTTTACATTGCTGTCTTTTCAGATTTGGACTCCTATCCACATTTTGACAACCCTTATCCTAAACCTTACTTTTCAGCAGAGAAGCATTGGGTACGTTTTTTTAAGTGTTTGGTTTGATTAAGTCAGGAATTGATCGCTCTTTGCTTACCAAGACGGTCACTCTTCTAGATGATGGCTTTGCTCAACTTCGGTGAACGCAGACGAGCTGGCGTATGAAACGCAGTCAGACCGTAAGCCAAGTTACCTACTGAGAACTGGAACTAAGATCTCTGAAGACACTTTCAAAGCAGGCAGGTAGACTTTTACCACTTGGGAGATCGGGAAAACACGATTTTACCACAATACCTTACCCCCTGCCTTACAAAGTTATACCAAGTTATTATCATGGACTCGAGTTACATAGAAAGAAATAGATGCAGAGCAGGAAGGAAAAAAGCTCTGAAATTTCTTTTTTGCCAAGGTATATTCACTTTGATATATACATTTGATACGGCCAAATTGCGTTGGAGACACCGCTTCTCGTACAAACGGCAAAGTTAAGCGATGTTGAGTCTAGTGAGTGACTATCTAGTTATACCGGTTGTCGTAAGTAGAAACAAGATCTCTCTGTAGTTGCTTCAGCTTATATTGTTCTGCTGGATAAAAGGACTTCGCCCAGGAGGAACTATACAGTCCTCTCAGTCCCTTTTTTCATAAAAAAAGGACATGGCAATGTGCTTCCCTAGAAGCTGCTATATCCATCACAAATGGCTGTGATGATGATATCCCTTTTACTAATATGAAGAGACAATAAACAAATAATGTATAAGAACCATGTGTGATGGCTGCTGTGTTTCACACCATATCATTCAGATGAAACAGCTTTTAATATCAGTGTTTTAAGCATTAAACTTTGGGAAACATATGCTCCCTAACCTCATGAACGAGTTGCATGTCACCGTCTACGTCACCCACACAGTTAACGTGAACAAAAAAGAATGCAGTCCCCTTTTTTATGGCAATTGAAAAATGTAAAGCATATAATGGAGTAAGAAAGAACACATGTGCAACAAGTGGCTCAAAACGACATTTCTATAGGTCGACGTTGTGTATTAAACATTATTTTGTGTATTAAACATTCTCAAGATATTACCATCTCTCAAACATCTAATGTACACACACACACACACACACACACACACACATATACATATATATATATATATATATATATATATTAATGAACAATATGGAATGACACAAACTCAGGAAAAAGGAATAAAAAGCTTTATTAGTTAATTAATCAATAAATAAATGCAATAATTAGTATGCTATACATGTTTCAGAGAGGATTTGAATTGTACTTTTCAGAGGAAGTGGACATCCTTGAGATTGGATTGTTATGGATATTATATAAGTATGTAATGGTTCAGCATAGGCTATTTGGTTACTCTACAAGGTGAGGGTGAAGCTACCCGTAATAGTGATCAATTTGGTCGAATACAGGTTAGACGGTGTCTTTGTTATGCATGATTGAGTATCAGTTCGGAAATGCATGTTCTGTATCCTAAATGGTCATTGTAGACTTCCTGAAAAGTCAAATAGCTTTGAATAGTACAAGTAGAATGAATCATACGTAGGTATATATAGGTTAAGGGTCTGAGCGACTATGTTAGAAGTTCCGGAATTTCTATATGCACAAAAGTAAAGTTAAGTATAGATAGGGTTAGATAAGTTTGTAGCATTAATTATACGTAGATGTGAGCCACATGGTGTAGGTGTTGTTGTTGTGGTGAATAGATGAGTATTAGGGGTTGTTTGGGCTTGAGTAGAAGTGTAGTCAGGTGCAAGTATGAAGGTAGTGAGTTGGTAAGAATAGAGTAATTGAAAGTGAAAGGATTAGGGGGTTAGTTATTTTGTGGTTAGGATCATTGTGTACAGTGTTGTGTTGCGTCCATTAGAAGAGTTTGTATGTGTGTGTGTGTGTGTGTGTGTGTGTGAGAAAGAGAGAAAGAGAGAGGGAGAAAGAGAGAGAGGGGGAAAGAGAGAGAGAAAGAGAAAGAGAGAGAGGGAAAGAGAAAGAGATAGAGGGAAAGAGAGAGAGAAAGTTTTAAGTTTATCAATGCACATACTCTCACGTAGTTGTAGGATTATAGTAATTTCGGGTGTACTTTTTTCCATATATTCCGTCAACCAGGATGGGGATGTGTAGTTCTACTCGGGGTATGTATGGATGTTTGGATGATTCTGTTTTATGCCTACGGTAATTAGGTCTAATATTGAACTGCCACTCTGACTTGCTTGTATATTGCAGTTTACATTTTATCGTAATTTTAGAGGAAGATGATAGATTTGCTTCTACTTTAAGAATTATGGTAAATGCAGAACGTCTTGTATTGGTCGATGTAGTGAAGGTGTTGGTGTGCTAAAGGTGGTTGGAGCAGAAAGTATTTCTATTGTTGCTGGTTTTACTGTTCTAAGGATTACATGAGACTCAATTATCTATAATAATATTAAAACTAATCGAGTTTTAAATGCTTTGAGGTCTACGTTACGCCAAGACACACGGTTCTTGGATTATGTTTTGAGTTCTGTTCTGTGTATTCCATCTCTTAATAATTATAGGTGACAGAAATGGGAGTTTGTTGTGGAAGGTGGGGATTAATGGTAAGCAGTCGGGTTTGTTTTTGTTAGAAAGTGCGAGGGTTTTTCTCTAGGTATCGTAGTAGCCTTTTTGGGTATTTATAACTTCGTTGATACACTCATTTAGTAAATCACTTTGGGAAGTAGTGGATGTGTTTGTTAAGCTCACTATATGAAGAAAAAATTCTCCTGAATCTTAGTACTCGTGAAATTGTATTTATTTTCAGATGTTTTGGCAGGGCGGATGTAAAGTCTAAGAAGTTATTGATGTCAATATGCTTAGTATACACTGTGTATAACAAGTTCTGTCAAAGTGAGTTTTAGTATATTTAATTTTGATCTATCTATAAAGTTATTGCTGTGGAACTCTGTTTAAAAGCTGGGTATTATGTTTGGTATTCAGTGAAAAGGCCAATAAGAAGTTCTATGTAAAATTCTGTATTGTATGGAACAGTAAAGATATCGTGCGGTCGTAGTTGCTCATTGAAATTGTTGATATAGGTCTCGTCTAACGACTAAAATAACTTATTAGGATAGTGATGTCAACGTTCTTAAAGGGTGAATGACACACACACACACACACACACACATATATATATATATATATATATATATATATATATATATATATATGTATATATATATATATATATATATATGTATATATATATGAGAATATGTATATGTATAAATATATATATATCAATTGAAATAAATAATATTGAAGATAATATGCATATGTGTATGTGTATAATATATATATATATATATATATACATATATATATATATATATATATATATATATATATTTATATGAATTTATAGATACATACACACATATATATACATAAATATACATAAATATATACATATGTTTAAAAGTATATTTACAAAACAATATATAGGAATATATATACGTATATATATATATATATAAACACAAATGCACATAATGTATGAATACAGATGAATTGATAGATAGATATATATATGTGCGTGTGTGTGCGTGTACATGAATACATATATACATATCTAAATCTATATCTATATATATATAAATATATCTAAAAATATGAATGTATATACATACATATATATATATAGATCTATTTTCATACATAAGTATATATATGTGTGTGTGTGTGTGTTTGTGTAAATTTATACATATACATACACACACACATATATATTTAATTAAATCTTTAGTTGATGTAGCAATCTTCACAACATCATAAATTTTATAATATTACTGCGAAACAAACATACTCTCACACGCTCAAACATATGTATATGTGCATGTGTTTGTTTGTGTTTGTGTGTGTGTGAGTTTTTCAGTGTGCAAGTTTGTCTTTGTGTGAAAGTGTTTGCTTCATTATTATGTTTAATTATAAAATTGTTGATATTCTGCTGCAAATAAATCTTTTCACATATATATTGGTTACACCGTTATAATCAGGAAAAACAATCTGAAATTCCCTTGAAATATTTCAATCAGAAAAAAAACTGGCTCTCTGAAGACCGTTGGTGAGACAGTTTTATTTATATCCTTTATTTCATAAAAGTATATTGATCAATAATAGAGATTTAACATATATATGTTTGCCTTTTTTTTCGAACCATTCCTACATTTAAATCAACAGACTTGTTGCATATGTCTCTGCGTTTGCTTGTTCTCTTAATAGTGAATTACTACTTAACCCAGAGCAAGACTGAAGACACTATCAGAATCAGCATATCCACTGTTCATACTGTACACAGATTACTTAGGATCCACGAATTTTCAAGTTTTAGCGAGAATTTCAATTTACAATGTGAGTATAAATATGTAAACAGTTGGTTAGCAGGTTAGATTTTGGTGTTGCCATGGGAATAAGACGCATCTCATGTCTATTAAGGATTTCTTTTTAGAACTGGGTCAGCGTTCCTCTTCAACGTTTTTTCAGGGACGACTGGGAGGGAAAGTATGGTGTATTAGGTAGCATGTTCAACATAAATGAAAGAGACATGACTCATTTTGTGACAAGTTGTTTCAGTTGTGCAAAAAAAAAAAATGTGTTAAAGAATATATTCTTCCTGTGTTGTCAAATCCAATATCAGTCTCCTCGGGCAACGCCGGGAATGTCTGCTAATTTCGTATTGAGCAGGGAATCCAAAACGTGGGGCAATTGGCTTCTATGGACTCAATTATTCAAGGGGATGAACTTCAGTCAAGGGAGGAACATATAATCGGAAGAAAGATGGTTGAAAAAATTACTTGACGCCAAATAGATTATACAGGGTCATAGGGCGAATGATGTGAGCTGGGACTCCAAATACCACTGCTATAGAGTAAATAGGTCTATTATGACATCAAGAAACGTTTTATAGCATGATGGTCAAGGTGTTGGTTTCACAAAGAGTTTACAGTGACTTCAATCTACACTGAGTTCTTCACGAATAAGGCAATGTTCTGAACTAAGATTGGTTATATTGATATTTAGAGCAAGAAAATATGAAAATTATTATTTTTTGAGGAAATTGAAAGTTGGGACAAACAAATTAAAAATAAGCTGAACAAATCATGGAATAAAGCAACCAAATCATATACACAATTGAAGTGAATCTATGAACATGACTAATTACATAAGCTGTTACTGCAAATATCGATGTAACATTTATTTCTGTCAAGTGAAATTAATTGAAACCTTTCTTTAACAAAACTCAAAGGTTTTTATCTTTAATACCCCTTCAAAAATTATGGGCCATTTTTTTTTTTTTAAATACGAAATCTCCCCTTCCTTGAAGTATTATCACATAGCATATTCTTTTTCTCGCCGAAAACACTTCAAACAGTTCGAACTTTATTGTTAATGAGGACATTAAAGAAAAAGAAACCCACCTGGCCTGTTAGTCAGCTTGCCCTGCCATTCCCACCAGTAATAGAAATTTAGTCCGATAATTACTAACGGAAAAGATCGGAAGATTTATGCCTTAAACAACTAACTTTTTTTTCTCAAATCAAACTTTTGACAGTATTGGTCAAAGCTGCAAAAATCTGACATCTTGACCAACCCAACAAGAAATAATATACGAGACTGATCTTTCTCCCAAACCGTCAGATTTGTGATCTGGAACCCAACTGAAATAAACATAATTGACTTTTTCAATTTGCCTGCTGTGTAATGAATTTGTTTCCCATATCTTAAAAAAATAAATTCGGTTGCTGTAATTTTCAAATTTGGTTGCAATATTTTCAAGTCGCTCGTTGCAGTTTTAATTTACATGCCTTACTTTTTACTTTGCCGGGGAAAAGGTACACCTATTACTCGTAAAATCACATATTTACTTGAATTTCTATCATATTTTAAAAAAAATATTTTACATACTTCAAGACCCTTTGTAACTGCCCCTCAAACGGCACCTGACAAGGGTTTATTTTAGGGCATCAAAGTGAAGAGAACGTTGATTGTTCCAGCTGGAGTTTGAACTTGACTCGTACTGCTAACCACTTTGCCACCATAACTTCCATGAAATGCATACTGTTTTCCCGGAGGAGGAAAAAAGTACTACAGGTGTCCTACATAGGACAGAATTAGACATCAGAATGTGAAGAATCCTCACGAAAGTTATCAGACTTGGAAAATCTGACGTATATAATGTGCTTGCTAAGATTGGACAGTGTTATTATTAGTATACCTTGTACGCATGCGTATTGCTTACTCGGTTGATTTCCACTTTTTTTCTGTTGTTTTTATCATATTAACAAGCGACGGATTTGGAAAACTTTGATTTGACGTGCATAAACCTGCAGCTGTGTTTAACCAATAGAGAGAGGCTTTAAAAGTAATCTATCGACTAGTATTCTCAAACAATATATTTATCAGAATTCAACGTGATATTGAAATTAAATGCATAGTTTGTATCAGGATATGCGCCATGAATTCGTCAGTTTTGTACATCATATTCGTATACACTATCTCTATCACACCTTGATGAGTTCATGGCGCGCAATCCGATAAAGACGTATCATTATTGCTCCAATTTCTAATGAATATATTGTTTAATCATACTTTTTGATAGAAAATACACGCTCTCTACACTATAAGTACTGCTGTGGGTACGTTAAAGTAAATAACACCTGTTCTTTTTTTCCACCTTGCTAGGCTTCTTTTTCTTGATGGAGGAAATGAGAAAGTCACTGGATTGTGTAGAAAGCCGTGAGTTTTATATTCTCCGTCTAAAATATATTTTTCTTAAAAATATGATTTATCACGTTCGTTTTCGTATGTTTGAGCTAGGATTTATGCTGTTTAGAAAAAAGAGGCCTGATGTTACTGTCTGGTGAAAGAAATCCAGGTGTACGAATTCGATTCATCAATTACCATTCCATTGTTACATGATGTTTTGCTGTCCATCTATCGAACGATCTTTCAGATGCTGGAAAACAGGGCGAAAAGATGGGAAAGGAGGCTGAAGTTGGCTAAAGTTAATTTAGAAGCAATCTTGAATAAAAGTAAAGGATTCAAACGAGGTAAAGTCAATTACGAGGAAACCAAATTCGAGAAATAAATGAAAACAATAGAGGAGCGGTAAAAAAAGGTTTCTTTAAAAAAATAGAAATAATATTTTAATCTGCTATTTTGTCACAATCCATAATTGATCGCAATCGGTTTACCAAAACAAGATGTCGATATTTTGCAAGAGAGATAATCAGGATAAACGCTGTACTTGATGCAAAAAAGAGTAACATTATCAATCATTCGATTTCAATTGGCAGAAATCATCGTCAGACTTCTTACCCCAACCTTACCACCAACCCTAACAAAAAAATGGTATAATTCGCAATATAATTTAATGAAATACAGTTTCAAATGTCCAGTTGTCTCCTTTTGTTTGTTCCATAATGTTTTAACAGCAGCAACAGCTCACTGAGTCTACCAAGAAATTATCCCTTTTTCAAAATATCTTTGAACCTATTCCAAACGATTACTCAGAGTTCTCCTTATTACTTACCGTATTTTTGAACCAGAGAGAACCTGAGAAATATAACCTGTGAAAAGCATTTACCAAGTCTAACTTGAACTAGCTCCGGACTGCAAGTGATGATTACCCAATGAGAATTGAACTCGACGCTCTTACGAGACAATAAGGCTAATTGCAGTGCTAAAATACGTTCCCAAAATATCCTAGCGCAGACTTCATGTTGTGTTCAGCTGAAGACACCAGCCAATCTGGCTGAATTTATCTCCTTGACATTGAGAAAAACAACACAGAGATAATATTCATATACTAAGCTCAGTATGGTTATGTCATCTACTCAGAATGAATGATCAGCAAGACCAACTGGCCATAATCCCATGGTGGGGGAAGAGACAGAGAGAGAGAGAGAGAGAGGGAGAGAGAGAGAGAGAGAGGGGGGAGAGAGAGAGAGAGAGAATGCACAATACGGTTTGTTTCTCATCGATCGAACTCAGGTAAGAACCAGGGTTTCAAAAGCTGGTTTCCTTGACAAATTCTCTCTCAGTAGTTAGCAGATAGGCTCCAACAATGATTTCAACCTTCGTTAGGCCTTGTGTCGTACTCAGCAAAACAAAGTATCAAAGAAAATGCATAATACCTAATTAAGGACTTATTCCGCTAGCGTCTTAGTAAATTCTCATATCTAAGCATGTTCATGTTTATGTGAATGTCATAGACGACAGCAGGAATAATTGAAAGAGATGGCAGATGTTGGTAACGGCAGACATTTGGCATTGTCAATAAAATTCGTCTCCTGGACTGGACAAGGGTTGAATGTACGGCTGGATAGGGAAAGCGCACACTGGTTAACAATATTACAGAACATGCTCAGGATATATTGACTGCGGGAAGCCAATGCTGTCTTTAAGGAATAAATATTACTGGCCTGATATTCGGTCTTTCTTGCTAAAACCGGAGCCACGATTTATTCGAAGTTGGACTCTTCGAGACAGATCCATACAGAGCAGAATGCAGTCCAAATACAATAGGTAATGATTAATACGCCTTACATTGTCAGCATCTCCATTCGGAATGATCTCTACACTGACGCTATTTCTGAGGGAGTTATCCGCTCTTTTATTCGACTATTCAATTATAGTGCCGATATTATCGAACTGTACCAACTGTTCTACGTCAACGTCATTATGAAAGTATGGAACGACAATAGAGGTAGAGGTGAGCTAACATCTAACAGCCAGCAGCCTAGAAAATGGAATCAGTTAACTCGGTTCAAACTCTGACTGAGACAGTTTACGCTCATCTGTCGTTAGTTCACTTTGAAAGAACATGGGTCTTTCTTTTTTTTCCGCCTGCAATGCGTAAAATTGTAAAGTGATCATGAAATACAAGGAACAAAAGGAAAACACGTTCTTCAAATGAATGTTGACTAAGCCCTTGGAATTTATAATTTTTCCTTTGGGAAAAAAACGTTCAAAATTCTATATGGGAAAAAACATCTGACATTCTTCTTGGACATGAAATTTGGAATTTCCCTTGAAGAAAAAAAAAATTTCTCTGATTTTTCGATTGGAAATCCGGACAAAACTTGTTAAATTTGGGCAAATCAAGACCTCTTACGTTCAATTAAATACTTCCTATATATCAATATATACGTAGACAAATAATTTTCAAGAATAAAAAATCAATCCTAATGTCTTATAGATAAAATCTCAGCCACCAGAAGTGTCAGAAGTGTCATAATCTCCGAAATAATTTGATGCTATCCTATAACTGTCTACTTTTCTGGGTGTCGAAAAATGTCAGTTCGAAAGAGGAATTCACATAGCAATAACAATGAAAAGCGAGTATCTTCGATTGTTATTGGAGTTATACCTATTTATTCAAGAGGAACAATTTGAAAAAAAAACAAAACTTTTTTTCAGTAACAGTTTGGCCAGATCCCTATCGATTTATCTCAATCATCGGATAAAAGACCCATTTGTGTGCCCAATTGTGGCTTAATACATCAGGTTGTTGAGCTATTGATAACATCTTAACACAACTTTTTCATGTTATTTATTAAGATCACCCTAGAATGAGGCCAAATGGTAAAATCCGGAAAGCAGGAAAATAATCTTCAATCCAATCTCCCCAGATATGAATGTTTCCCGATCTGCTTGTCTATAGACTATCAGCACACTAACTTTTTATGTAAGAATGTCAACCAATGATACCGATGGGGAAAACGTTGCTTGTTCACAGTTACTTAACGGAAGAGTTCCCAAACGCAACTGAATGTAATAGACAATTTTTAGTAAATTTTCCTAAGGATCAGATATTGGAAAAATCAATTTGTCAATTTTGCTATTCCACCGTTTCCAATTTAAATTAGAAAAACAATAGCAACTTTTTGTCTTCTGAAAAAAGTGTTCAATTCTCCCCTTCTGTCTGTTATGCTAATATCAATGCAATTATGAAAAGGCAGTAATTAAATGGTTGTTATCATTCCCAACAAAGGGAATCAGAGGAGGACTACATGTTACGCGGCCAATTTGCTGGAGATGAGCCAAAATTTGGAGTTGGACCACCAATGAATGATATCATGACTATAAGAACCAGAAATTCGGCAGCCCAGTGACTGAACTCGATACCATTGAAGAGTGGTTTAAAATTAGTCTTAGAGACCATTACAACAGTAGAGGGTTTGATTTTCATCGGGTGTCAAATATTACTGCTCTTGTGCCATACAAAGTTAGGTGCTTGGTCGGAGTCAAAGAGCGTAGCATGATCATTACAAAGATTACCTTTCATTGGAATTTTCCAGTGTAGTGATATTGATCCTCGCTCAATGATTCATTATGTATACAAAATTAAAACTACAGATGCGTCAAATTAACATATCACTTAAATTCAGTTTTACCACACCGTTCCGTTGTCCAGAGGTAGGATATCGGCCACCGTGTCCGATGTGAGGGTTTCAAATCTGCCCTGCGGTACTGGTTGGGATGAAAGTGTATAGCCATACCGAAGAGATGTAATACATCAAAACAGCTGTCTGTTGATGACACAATAATATATATATATATATATATATATATATAGGATTATATGTGATCATACTATATGAACAATGATAGACAATATTGGAAATTATGCTTTTAGAGACTAAAATCTCATTCCCGATGTTTTGCCCGTTTCCTGGATTTTCTCAAAAAGCAAATGATGCAAAGAAATAAGGAAGGAAACAATTGCTCATACGTTGAATTTGAATTGTGGGTCGAGAAGCTTATGTATTATTTTCGAAACGGTTGTTTCTTTGAAATGTATAACGATAAAACTACATAATGTAATATTGATGAATATGGAACTGTTTGAATATACTGAAAATGTGTCAATCTAATTCACTGAAATTCGAAACCTGTATCAACATCGACAAAAAAACATGCCAGTATCTGATTTTGAAGTAAAACAACCTATCTTAGGTGCGATATTCCAACATATAAATTAAGGAAAGTGTTGTTTGCCCAGTCAGTAGAATAGTCATATTAAACTGACTTCCCGGTGGACGCAAGTTCGATTCCCATACAGCATATATTTTTATTCGTTAAATTGGTCCGCTGTTTGATCTACGACTTCGTTAATACCGGAGCCGAATAAACTAAATTGTCTCTACATTATTATATTCTGTCGGACATGAACTGTCCAATCTAATGATATTTGGCTTCCATAGAAAACATATTGAACGCCCGAGATTTGGCTTTCAAAAGTAAGATAACAGTATATAGGAGGCCATTATTGTGTGTCTGTTGAATATCAGGCCTGTTTTTTTTTTTATGAAGGATTATGTTTTTTTCGACCTAATGGTGAATAAAGCCGCAACAGAGATTTTTCCTCGGAATTATTTCGGTCCAGGAGAATAGGTATCTCCATGATTTAGTTACCATGGTGACTGGAGATCAATCAACGTCACTGTCCTGTGTAATGCTGATGATAATTTTTCATGAGGTTGTATACAACTCATGCCTCTTTATATGTATATGCTTCACTGTCCAAATCGACATACACACATGTACAACCACATACTTATATCCATATGCATACATGCACTCACGTATGTATATACACAGATATATATATATACAATGCTTATACGAATATATGCATATATACACACATACATATACATACCCATAGTCAAGCATTTTTCAACATACACACACTCGCATATGTATATATATATATATATATATATATATATATATATATATATATATATATACATATATATATATATGTATATATATATATATATATATATATATATATATATATATATATATATATATATATATATATATATAAACACACTTGTTGATTCTAAGAAGTATCTTTCTGTCTAGGTAAATAAGATATACCTATGGAGAGTGCAGTAATTTAAACATAGATACATATCAAAACTCATAGGGGATGTGTCTAGTTTGTTATGATAATATTTATAAAGTGTAACTTTATCACTAAGGATGAATGATACATATCAGTATTAGCAGATGGATATCAATTGTGGAGTAGAACTGTAAGAGTATTTATTGTACATAGGTGTATAAGATGTATATTAGAAAATGTGAAATATTGGAAATGATTCTGATGTCTTCCATTGACGGGCAATGGAATAAGGTCCGGCTCCAGTACTAGACAGGGCAATGTATTTATCAAAAGGCTCCTTCTTATGTAAGCCTGAGTCAAGGGAAAATGCATAAAATTGACCGACCACGTATTGATATACATCAGTAAAGCTGTATATTACAATGAGTGATTTTCCCAATTACCCATATATATACATACACACGCACTCATACACACATATATATGAATATATGTGCGTGTGTGTATAAATATATTTTTTTCCTTTTTATTTATATATAATACAAATGAGAATGCAATTTATTCTATTATACTATAATACGATATCCGGTGTATGATCTTTTTTCCCCCTAAAATTATCAACACATTCAAATTTAAGCATCAAGTTGATTTAGAGTAGACCTTAAAATATAAATCATATGATATGGCAATCTAACATTGGGAAACAAATTAAAGTGGGAATAAAATACTCTCAGAGAATCCTCTTGTGGTATATTTTACACCACAAAAGGACTGATAGATCAACCAAATATTGATAACAAAAATGCCTATACAATATCATCCTAATTTATAATTTATAACTACAATCAAACATAGCATCTCCATTATATAAAACAGAAAAAAACGCGATAAGCAATGACAAACTACTAAACAAAATATATATGTATTAAAACAATAGAAAAAATGAACAAACACACTGTGAAATGTCCAAAATAGGATTGAAAAAAGAAACCAAATCATTAGCCTGATGAAGCCCAAACAAGGCAGACACAGAAATTGATTTGTGTAGCAAGTCTCTATTCCATGATAAATATATATATATATGAATATGAAATATATAAGTGTGTATATGTGTGTGTGTGTGTGTGTGTGTGTGTGTGTGTGTGTGTACCGTCAGGTTGGGATAAGGTAAGATAGATACAGGGAGAGAGATAGAGAGGGTTATTCGGGAAGGTAAGAAAATATAAGTGTATCGACGCATATCAAGGTACACACACACACACACACACACATACACATATATATATACACACACACACATATATATATGCCCACACACACATATATATATACACAATCACAAAGACACACACACATATATATATATGTATATATATATATATGTATATATATATATATATATATATATATATATATATATATATATATATATATATATATGTGTGTGTGTGTGTGTGTGTTGTTTGTGAATATGTCTGGGAGACAGTGTTCATTAATCCACATATCTTCATGCATCAGAAAATGTCAGAAAACGTATTTTTCTATGATTTTAGACGTAGAATTTTTACTGAAGGTGTAACTATATATATGAATATATATACACACACACACACACATATATATATATATATATATATATATATATATGTGTGTGTGTGTGTGTGCGTGCGTGAGTTAGATAGATAGACGGATAGATAGATATCAATATCAGTATCGATATATATATATATATATATATATATATATATATATATATATATATATATATATATATATATATATTCAGTACCCAAACAGGTTTTTGTTTCTGCCCTGCTCGGGTTTCTTTAGGAGAATGGATATATGTTTTCTGATTTTTCTTTGGGGAATTTGGTGTGTGTCTTGTGGATGTCACTATGAATGGGAGGAGTTTTTTTTATTTTGTTGTATTTTTTATATTAGTATGTGTATTTTTGCTGGTGGTTGTAAGTTATATAACAAAGGGTGTGAGCTACGTATGGGAGTTATTATATTTGTAGTTATATAAATATATATTGACAGAGTTGGATAGGTAGATAGATAGACATATAGATAGATAGATAAATACACACACACACACACACACACACATATATATATATATATATATATATATATATATATATATAGATAGATAGATAGATAGAGAGAGATTGTCAGAGAGAGAGAGTTAAGTAGATAGATAGAGAGATAAAAACATTTTTGTCAAATATATATCATACTAACTATATATATATATATGTATATATATATATATATATATATATATATATATATATATATATATATATATATATATATATATATATATTTATATATATATGTACATATATCATCATTATCATCGTTATCATCATCAAATCACTCTATCAAAGGCATTGCAGCGCCAGTACAGTAAATTTATCTAGCTAGTATCTTACTTTCCGTCAACCTTTCACCTGATCTCTTAGGACCCACATAGCGAATTATGATGACCAGTGGTTGTCTGCCATTCTTTTAACAATTCCAGCTCATTGCAATTTGATTTTTCAACAGTGTATGCGATGTCCTGGACTCCTGTGCTTCCTCAAATATACCATGATGTTATATAATTTTGATATTGAATATGATTTTCTCATGTGCACGTTGCATGGTTCTCAGTTTTAGGGTTAATCATTTGGTTAGATTCCATGTTTCAGCTCTGTACGAGACTACCGGTAGAATACATTGGTTGTCAACTTTTTTGTTAGGACTAGTAGGATTTCCTTTTTCTCAAAAGTCGATCTTGCTGTATTGGAAGCTTGCCAACCATATGCGATTATTTGTTTGATTTCTTCTTTTTTTGATGACCCCATGGAAATTTGTAGTCCCGTTTAATGTAGTAGTCAACTTTCTCCAGCTCTGCATTTTCGGTTGTTGTGTCTTTTAACCCAACAGGTTTGTTGTTCATGACATTTGCTTTGCTTGAGTTCATGTAGTGGCAAACTTTTTTGCTTTCTTCATTTAGTTTGTCTAACATTATTTTTAGATCCTGAACGTTTTCAGTGAAGAGGACGATGTCGCAGCAAATCTGAGGTTACTCAAGTTTTCTCCATCTTTCCTGATTCCTTTGTGTTTCTATTCTATGTTTTAGAAGACCATCTCGAGGCAAAATGTAAAGAGTTTGGTTGACGTTGTGTCGTCTTGTCTCACTTGTTTTTTTTCTAGTTGGAAAGGCTCAGGTTCTCATACAACCTGATGAAGGGACTGCAATGATGGTGGATATGTTGCAGTACTCTGACATATACGAGATGTACACCTTATATCATTGCGTCAAAGACTTGGGGGATTTTGACGAAATAGGAGGCCTTTTCAAAGTGAACAGATTTTACAGCTGGTAGCATTCTATATTATGCTACTTTCTCTTTTAATATACATACACACACACACACATATATATATATATATATATATATATATATATATATATATATGTATAAACCATTATGCATGAATAAATACATATATTGATAAATATAATCACATATATATATATATATATATATATATATATATATATATATATATATATATATAGTTAAATATTTATTTTTCTCTTTCTCTTTATATATAATACTTACAAGGTCCATTTTGCTAGGATCATTCGTCATGTAGCGTCCCAGGAGATACATTTCCAATTAACACTTTTCATACAGGTCACCTAAAGTTGATTGAGTGGGAGGACTAATGATAATTGAATATGATTGATTAATTAAAGATTCCAGTGGAGTGGTGTTACTTGAGAGGGGCAATCGGCTCGTGACAGTATAAAGAAGCCCAATTAACCTTACCTTGTTCTTTCCCTGTTCCCCCCAAACCGGTAGACTGGTCATGGTTCTATTTTCAGATTGTGTGAATGGACTGAGGCTGAGGAATGAATCAAAAGTTTTACACCCATTCATTGGCTTTAGCAACTCAATGTGAACATATGCTGTGTACAAGAAACACATCTTCCAAGTGACACTGAGAGTATGTTGACGAGGAAAAAACACCTCTTTAGAAGAATCTCTTGGCTAATAGGCCTCTCTTCAAATGTGACGTTGACCCAGTGGGTAAATAATGCATTGTAGACGTTACCACAAAAGGTGACACGTTCCATTTTATTGGATTTCATGTACCTAATCGTCCGATTGAGCGTAGAGATCCCTGCATGCAGTCATCACGGCGAGTAGTTTTAGCAGGTAATTTTTGACCGTCAGTTTTAACGTGGGGAAAATAAATGGTCAGATACTAACAACTAAGACGTGATGGATCTTGTCAACGAATTTGGAAATGAACATCCAAACGAAGTAATGTGGATTTTGGCCGCTAGTGACAACTGGAACAATGTGCAACACTCTAGTTACATTGATCGAGTATTAGTTAAGTGTCTCCAAAGTTTCATATAGTATTTAATTCGAATCATAGACAAGTCAGGGTCTAAATAAACATAGACGAAATCTTGGATGACTGGATATAGAAGATTTTCCGAACCAGTTGACATTAATGATAATGCCAGAACTGATGGCTCAGTCTTGGAAATAAATTCTGGGGCAACCTCAAAAGCGAGGTCGTTTATTGCCGATTGCAGTCACCAACATAACTAGATAGATTAGTGGCAAAAATGGCATTAGAATCTACATTAAACAGGGCTATCTATAGTAGGGATGTAGATTAAGTAGTTATAGTAAGGACACATCTTATCTGCTTGCTTAACCTGAAGGACCAAGTTCTGGTAGTTAGAGCAAGGTTAAAAAGAATATCTACCGAAGCAACGGATTTGACAGCTTGAATAGACGACAAGGGACTATAAACAAAGGCATTTATAAGGAATTTCGATCTCTCATGAGCTTTTTACCAGAGGGCTTTGTCAGAGTTCAGCTTAGTTCGACGCTGATTTTTCGTTGCCATTGAGCAACTGAATCAACTGAGTTCAAGGATCCCATAACAGAGGAATAAATCTAGGAATGTTGAAATGGAAAAGGCCCTGGGGATTGATGGACCGTAATGTGAATTGTATTTGAGACTGTCGTCCATATGTATTCATTTACTGACTTGGATCTTCATCATCATCGATCGTTTGTTAAAGCAGAGAAATATTCCTCGACGCTCTTCTCAGGGATGTAGTGAAATTGCCACATGAAACCAAAGATGCGGGGATAGGATAGTTATGTTAGGCCCATAATTCTGTTAAAGAGAGGGTTAGAAATTTTGGCCAAGGTTATGTAAAATCCACTTACAGACTGTGTTGGGTTGTGTGAGGGGTCCCATGCGGTGAAGAGATGGATGCACGACTACTCAAGGCAACTTTCAATTAGTGTGCAAGATTATCAAGAACGCTGACCACGGATGGTTGGCCATCATTCTCCGGAGTCAATCTTGTTCGCGTAGACTTTGGTCAGGTCTTCCGCTACAGGATGTGCCTCTTGCACGCGTCTCCCAGTTCAATGGTACGAATGAATGGAGGTATTTAGAAGCTTTTCAGATACATTTGTTAAGGTTCTCTACTTTCACACATGTTGTACATTCTAGCTGGGGATTGTTTGTTGCACTACAAAACGCAGATCCATCTAAACTCATCTATAAAATTACCTGGTGCCAACACACCGACCTCTTGCATCACTTTTGTTAATGATGTAAACTTGCTTATGATATGCATTGCACAAGACAAGACAAGGAAATCACAAGGTAGGAAATGATGTCAGGGACTAAGTGTAACTGCAAAAAGCTTGGAGGCTTACGTTTGAGCCCTTTGAATGGATGACAGAACATAATGTTCACCAGATAATGTTGGGTATTACAAATAAAATGTTTTCGTTTTGCTTTGTTTTTTTTGCATCTGTTCTGCTCAGTTGATCTAATTTATCGACATATAAAGCCGTACTAATGATTTTTAATGAATAGATTTCATTCATTGAGGTAAATTTTAAATAATTTCACAAATGAAACAAAACAAACTTTCTTTTGCCGAACTTCAAATAGATTTGTAACTATGAGATTATATAGGATCCACATAGATAAAATGTGGTATTTTGATGAATTTAGTATGAGAGAAATGTTCAAAAAATGCATCGTGGTGGAAGAAATAATGAAGTTTGATCGGATGAGTAGATGAGCATTAGTAGGTTATTGTCAAGAAAGAGAAGTTCAGCCATCCTTCATCTCGACAAATACAACAATTAAACGTGATCACTCGTTTAAGGTCATTTTCTGTCCGTCTTTCGAGAGTAAACAAAACCAAAACAGAAGACAATACGAGGTCCTTTTATCGTAACTTGTCACTAACTTTTATATGTTGTATGCAAAAAGCAATTCTAAAAGTTTTCCAAAACTGTGCACGTGTCTCTTCTCCTCCTCCTCTGTCGAACGTGGGCATAAATAACAGGCAAGTCTTGCCAAAGATAAAATCAGGCAAGACTACAAACGATTTAGGAAGGGAATCCTTCAGCCATCTGAAAAAAAGAAGCACAAATTGAATGGATCAGCCTATACTTTTCAACAAAAAACAATATAATTTTTCATTCAAAACTATCAATGTTAAAAGAAACTCCCTTCAACCAAAACTGAATAAAAAGAGAGGGTCTCAGTCCAGTTCAGATAAGTGTCAATTTTATATACCACTTGTTTTTAAATTCAATGCAAATCATGATACGATAACAATTTCCCTCATTCTAGTTAGGGGTTGCCGTAGTACTGAGTGTACATCCAGAAAATTGAGATTACTATCGCAAATTACTAACCATGTATCGCATATGTATTGATATTTTTCGAGGGTTTCTGCCTATATTCATGAAATCACTTTATCTTAAATATGTAATGTGACCCTAATATCGTTGGACTTTAGTAGAGGTATATCAGCTCCTTGTATTTTCTTTAAAAAACAAAATCTATCACTTTGCATAAAAGCCTTCAAAAGAATATTGACATTACTGTATAATATGGGATGTCAGTTTGAGTCAAAGAATTCAATTTTTTAAGTTACATTTTGTAATGCTGCAACACTTAACTTCAAAGAAGTATATCTTACTGTGTTGTGATTAGATATGAGTGGCACTGAGCAAACGATCATTGCCAATCGTTGCAAACATCACAGAGTATCCCTTAAATAGGACCCTCGACTGGTAGTTTGAATAAAATGTTTCAAGTTATACAACACCCAAACCTTTCGGAAACCGATATTGAGGAACTGACTGGCCTAAATTACAACCTCCACGTAAGAAATTCGTAATGTTTCAGCAGTTTTCAATAATCATGGTTGTAAAAGAAAACTATTCCTCAAATCTTATCATTACAGATAATAGAAAAGGATGTAATTACGGTTGGTAATGATAAAGTACTTCGCCCTTAGGCCAAAAGGGTCGGCAAACAATATGAGGGTAAAGTGTTTTTCGCTGAATAATATCGCGTTGAACTCAGTTGGCTGAGGGTAGATAATTGGGAAGGGTTATTCGAGGTCTTTGACGTGGCGACGACACTGATGGACATTTAAAGGTAATATTATATTTTATACATACATTTCAAGCGGCAAAGCTAAGCAGTTATCAAACACGTCTTTGTTCTTTAATATATTGTTCTGTTTACCATCTCCCCTTGTGATGTTTAGCCTGTTTTTCCTTGTGCACGTAGCATAATGGTTCTTACTGTGTGAGCCAATCTCTTGGTCAAAATCCATATTTCATCTCCAGATGTGATTACCAGGAGGATAGGGTAGGAAGATCCCAATTCCACATACATAATGTGTAATGCTTCCACTGGTACTTGATGATGTTGATTCTAACGCATAACAGTTTTTCAGAACTGATTTATGGCAGAATATAGAAGAAGATATAATTACATTTCCAAATCACAGAGTCCATTCCTTTGAGGTTAAATGGATCACAGGAAAAGGTGTTTTATGTTTTACATTAAAGCGCTGAAGTCGGCTGAGTAAGTGCTCTCGGCGGAAAGAAGAAAATTTGGAAGGCTTTTTATGAGATCTTAGAACTGGTCATTAGGCGGTAAAAAGCAAATAAACAGAATTAAGATCATAAGAAATTCTAGTCAGAATTAATAATGATAATGCGTAATCTAATGGATAAAAGGAAAATAACAATCATCAGTTTCCGCAACATTGTCAAATATTATTTTGAATCATACATAACCAATAAAATCTATAATCAAATCCGTAATCATATCCATTTTTGATATCTGCAATGGATGTGATCCAACAAGAAAATTATGGTATTAGAACTAAATATATCACGAACCAATTGAAACATAATAAATGATACTGAATATATATATATATATATATATATATATATGGACAGAGAGAGAGAGAGAGAGAGAGCAAGTGAAAAAGAGAGGGGGAGACAGAGATTAGTCTTATATGCATCCGTGTCAGCAATAATATTTTTATTTTGTTTACTAGGGAAGTTGTTGTCAATATTCATCCTCATTTTGACTAGTATTTTCTTTCATCTTGATTTTTAGATAATTTTTCTCGCCAAATCAAACATCCAAAATAACACTTTTTCCGATTTTCTGTCTCCCTATGAACGCACTCTCTTTGCCGGGATCAAAACAATAATCTTTAACGTTCGCCCTCATGTTGTCTGTTTTCCGAGAGGAAACATTCACTTGTTATCAGATTACCATTACATTTGAAGGCTAAGGATCCAATGCTATCAGAGCGATGATTCCAACCGGGTAGGCACAAAGTCAAAGATTACTTTCGCATTGATGCCGATCTTCAATCCAGAATTAGGTCAAGCATTAACAGCTCGTCACTAAATAAAGTTAGACCCATTCATTCATTTCTTGTCACTCGCAGGCAAGCCAGTTTTAAGGTTCAGTGGGTGAGGTTCCGGGACAGGAGGCCATTAGCTGGAGCTATTGAGATCTGTCTCCTCCTTTGGATTATTAATTAGGATCGCATTTGACAGCTTTCCACATGATTCCCAGCTGTTCACGACACGTAGTATACCTTGGCTGTTACCCATCAAGCTACTGACCAGGGTCGACATTGCTTAGATATGTGACCGTGGAAGAATCGATGCATCAAACACAATTTAGCCGTTATCAAAATTACGTTGATAAAACGTTCCTAACTGTCTTGCAGTGACACCGTGATAAACAAGTTCGTCTAACAACTCGTAACTATTGTACACTTTCCGATCCCGATTGAATTCCCCGCATTTGTATCCTTATGTCTAAAATAAAGAGGAATCTGCTTATTATCATCATAGTGAATAATGTTATCAAACGATTAATGTTGAAATTGATAGATCATAAACACTCACGAGATCACAATTAGGAGCTACCCCTTCTACTCTTTCCTTGATGTTATCAGACATTTTTTCTTTCACGAAAATTTACGTCCCTTGTATTGTCTATGATTCACTGTGTTGCTTATGTTGTTAACACAATATTTTCGTTGATCTGAATGAGATAGGGTGTATCAATTGAAATAATTTGGTAACGATATCATTATCTCAAAATTGAATTGAATTATCAAAACAATTCTTGTATTGATGAACTATGAATTATAATGTGTGCAATAGTTCCAAGGACTCTATTTTAAAAGCTAAAAATCAAATAGTTGAAAGTATCTTTTTGTGGTTGAAAACTTTGGAACACATCAAATAAAGACTTTTGGACTTGATTTCGGAATTGAAAGCATTTGTTATTGTCACCTATGTGTCGTCTGCCTTTTGGTTCTAGTAAACCGTAGAGTGCTGAATGGCAATTTTCAAGTCTGGTCAACCATCGATAATTGCATGAATGGCATAATACTATCCTGATACCCTAATTTCGCCTTGTGCTGTACAATGCCTCGGTAGATATCACTCGATTCGAAGATGTCTTATTTTACGTACTTGTGTAGGGAAAAATACCCTGATGTGTATTCATGTACAAGTATTTACAAACATTTGCTTTATGCTCGTTTGCCAAAAAAAGGAAAATAGAAATTAGCTTTTTTTTTCTTTCAATAAGCCGTTACAGATGCAGAGTGCAGCATCTTCCTCTCAGTATCCTATTCCGTAGTCTCATGAACCTCCAACCTACCCCAACTTCCGACGATCCGGCTAACATACCATCATCACAATTTTTTAGGGTCTGGGTTGGTTATTTGATTATTCCCATGTGACAAAATTGATGATTGCTCTATAATTCCATGGCTTCCTTTCTTTTATAAGAAAGCTCTACTTCAGGAGACTGGGAGTAACATGAGTTTTGAAAGTTATTAGTTCATTCAAAATCTTCCTTTTAATAAATTCAATATTTGAATAACAGTCTGTTTTAATTTGATTGATATTTCCTTTTTGCATTTGTCTTGGAACTAGGAAAGAGGGAAAAAACAATAAAAAAAGATTAGATATTCAAATTTGAGTCGATTCAAAATCTTACCAAAAATTGCATTCCACCACCATCTAACAGTATGCTTACCATTTACCTTACGGGCCTCACGCCTTTGGGTTATGGCAAGCAAATATGTTTTGCAAACAATTACTACTTAATGTAATTTTACTTTTCTATTTTGAATAACGTTGATGCCTATAAGCACAATCTAATACAACGCGCAGACATTTTACTCTAGGAAATCTTTTGAAAGAAAATTATTAAACTTCGTTCCAGCTCTGCGAACAAACTTGAAAGATGCATAACTAACCACTCATGACAGTGCTTCTGTCCACACGTCATTCCCAAAAGCTCTCTGAATTTCACTGAAATGTTGTAAAAAATGGAGCCAGGGGCGACGGAACAAATTATTAAATTTCCGATGGGAACCAGTATCTTTTTTTTCGATTTGAATATATTCCTCTTAAAATTCTTTTGAAAAAAGGTTGAAAGCGAACAGTTGATAAGGAGGCTAAATTCCTATATATATATATATCGTATATTGTTTATACATTTAAAGTTCTCTGCCTTGTTCATTGATAGCTAATTTTCATTCATATTTCAAGTTATCACACGGCTTTGGCAGAGATATTAGCTCTCTGAATGCTTTGAAATTTTCGTCTAGGCAGACAGCCTTTTGGTAACATCACTCCAGATATAGTTAGTAAATGCTGGCTGCTTCATATATAGCAATATCAGGTAGGAAGACATTCATGCAAAGTTTAATGAGAGGAAAATCTAATAAATATTTCAGATTTTACCAATACTGACTGATATAAAGCATAACTTATTGATTGAGTTTAGGATCATGAACACATACATGCACACACAGACACACTCAGACACACACACACACACAAACATACACACACACACATTAACATACATATATGTATACATACATTGATGTTTAAATACATAAAAATATATACGTACATCTCTCATTCTCTCTCTATACACACACACACTCATATATATACACATGCATATATATATATATATATATATATATATATATATATATATATATATATATATATGTGTATATATGTATATACATACATATACATAGATACATAGATGCATAGATACATAGATGGAAAAGCTGTGCCTGTTGCACATATGTTGTCTGAAGGGGCTGTTAGCATTATTTTGAAATTTATGAGAGCTGTTCCAGCCACACCTAAGTTGACCATATACAACCCGAACAAGAGGAATACAAAGACGTCATAACAAGGAAAAGAGAGAGAGGGAGAAGAGTGGGAACAAACAAGAAATTCTGCCCACAGAAAATAATTGCTTAATTTGTATTGTTACAATATGAGGGCTGACGGGACTCTTTAATCGAATATTTGATCTTATTCTTGAATATTCTAATTTCTCTTCAAATTGCATTTTTGCTGAAGATACTTTTGGAGTGAATAGAAATTGAAGTTTTTTAAATTTTCTGTTGTTGAAGATAAGTTACAGAGTAACAGTTTTGAGACGCCAAAAGGACTATGGAGACGTCGTGAGTAGATTTATTGACATGATAAAGCGTGGTCACTTGGAACCCCCGCACATAGATAGTCAGTCACCGCAACCCGATCAAAAAAACATTAAAAGAAAGAAGATGAAAAGGGGTTCATAAAATAAAAGACTGTGTATAAGGATTTTTACGGTAACAACGGTGGTAAGAAAGATAGCTAGTTTAGTGGCGTGAGAAACAGAAGAAAGCAGGGGTATGGTAGGAAAGAAATAGGTAGATGGTCATTTAGTTCCGGTATCAGGTAAAAGAAGGCTAGTTAATTTAGCAGAAGAGATAGCACAAGAAAAGTGACCCTTGTCTTTAAAACAGAGACCAAATGTTGGTCACCAGATTAGAGTAGGTAGGCAGAGAGCGCCAGGGTTTGCGAGTCGGCAGCTTTGGCAGCTGACAGTAAAAGGACATTAATCTCTCCCCCCATCTCTCCCTCCCAACAAGCATGCTAGATCTCCCCCCCCTCTCTCTCTCTCTCTGAGTGGGGGGTATGTTTAGTTTTCAAACGAAGACTACCTATGTATTTTCGGTCGGCCAAAAAATAAAAATAAAAATTCCATTATAAATCCCGAGTAAATATGAGTCAAGAGCATGATAGAAATAAATTTTTAAAAGACAATGATGATTCAAACTGACATCGTGTCATAAGTGTTATTAGTTTGGGGTTAAAATTAAAAACTTCAAATACCACAATTAACCAGCTTGACAATATTTCACCTTTTAGATACGATCATCAATGGCTATCATCGAAATCTTATATTTCAAGTTGGTCAATCTTTATCAGATGTCTTTGATAAACAGATCGCGGGGATAATATCGGTACAAAACAATGCGACCTCATCCAACACCAGATACACTAACCAACCAATAGATGTAGGGTAATCCATCTTCTATAGGAATAGACCACTCTGGTGGATGAGGAGTTTCTGCATAGATAAATATATCGCTTAAATTCAGCTTTATTGACCATCCAGCTCCGTAGTCCAGAGGTAGGATATCGGGCCCCTGGGTCCGACGTGAGGTTTTCAATTCTGCCTCGCGGTACTGGATGGGATAATGGAAAGTCTATCGCCACATTGAAGAGATGTAATACATCGGAACAGCTGTCTATGGATGACACAATTATGTATATATATAAATGAATCAATAATTGTGTCATACACAGACAGCAATTTCATTGTATGAAGTGTGGATGTGAACTATCCATCCAGTATTACGAAGTAGGATCGAAACCTTCACTTCAGACCCAGAGGCTCACTCATGAATTTCCCATTCACTAGAGTGCTCTATTCCTAAGTTGGAAGATATATAATCGAATCAAAATATCCTACCAACACACTTCAAAGATATTGGATAACCCACAGCTGAATGCCAATGCAGTCACAGGTTACTACAAAAATTCTAGCATAAGCGTCGCATATTTAAATTTGAATGCAAAAATACACCACATACACTATTCTAAAACCTTACATTACTCAAACACATATTCAAACTGTAAATACCAATATAGATGCATCTTCTTCACATACCCACCTAAAACATCACACACTTAAGTACACTGCATACATGCATATAATCTTTTTCAATATCAGTCACAAGTTTCAACTACACGTTCCAACTAAAACCCCTCTCATTTTCACTCTCAATGCATAAATGATTTGAACTCTGCCATTAACACATACCACTTTTTCGCAAATAAAATGTGAGACTTTAGAGCAATAACAATCATAACCACATATCATTTCCAACTTCGTCTCAAAATTTCGTTACTCGTAAATTTTCTCATTTGATGTTGGGCAATCAGAGACACCAGTCTTTCGAAACAAGTAACGCAAATAAATACAACGCACTTTCCAAACTTCCGTGTTTCCACATTACCTATTAAATTCACCAGCATATCAGATAAATTTCACCTATCTCCTCACTATATATATATATATATATATATATATATATAGATGCATCCACTCACGTATGCACTCACGCACGTGCACACACACACACACACACACACATACGCACACACACATATGTGAAAGAGAGAGAGGAAGTGAAAGTTGAATTATATATAGCTCTATATGAATAATATGTTGCATGAAGAGTGAGAGAAAGGTAGCGTGTTCAAAAGTGAGAGAAACACCAAAGGGAGAGAGGCATCATTTGCTCACTTTGTGAGGAAAATTTCAACCGTACAGAAAACATACCAATAAATATTCTATGACCAACGAAATATGATTTCTGTCGATAGAAGATTAATTGCAACCTCCAAGTAATTTCATCTATTGTTTTTTTTTTGTTGTTGTTGTTTTTTTTCTGTTAAATGACCTTTCATCATTGCCACAAAAAGAAGAAGGAAAACAAGCATTTTTTTCTAACTGCAATCATTGGAAACTCATCAAGCTTGTTGATAATAAAGGGTTGGGTCTATGAAATTCAAGACGACCAAAACGAAAGCGATTTTATCCCCAATGGAAACGAATGAGTACCAGATGTTTTTGTCACTCACGAGAAATTACTCGGCTATCTTTCCTGCTGTAGATGTAGGAGGGGCCTTTGTAATCAACGACGCAATGGTGTTTTTTTCATCAATTTACCTGACAGGTATTCTGTATTCTTAGACGTGTAGAGTGATCAAACAATGAATGGCGCAGAAAACAGATTCAGGGAGCTAGGTTCATACTCCAGTTGAGACAGTTAGGGTTCATTTCGAAAAAAATGCCCTTGTTAAAATAGTAATGGGCTCTTGAACTATTGTTAGCAACCAGATTAAACAACTCTGATTCCAAACAAATCTGAAAAGGGATGGGCTCGATCAGGCTACATCACCTTTAAACTGCTCATGATGAAATCGTTTGTGTTGCCTCATCGAGCCTACACTAGATCACAAAATTAGGTTTGGAAAAAAATCTATATTTTTGGAATGAATCAAAAAAAAATTCTATTTTGATTTTTAAAAAGAAATCGTGTAAAGATGGAAATAAGTCCCTTTCTAAAATACCGCAATGGATTTTTCCTTCTATTCAAGTATTATTTCCTTTGAACGATGGACTTCCTTTTTTGCTGGCATCCAGGGAGATGATATTTTCATTCCTTGGGTAATTTCAATGGCTTGGTTTGTGTGTTTCCAGATACCCGAGTTTGTGATGATATAATGTAATATAATCATTAAAAAATTTAGGAACGCCCACTGATTTTTCAACGTACTCGTATCTATCTATCTATCCATCTATCTATCAATCTAGCTAGCTAGCTAGCTAGCTAGCTCTCTCTCTCTCTCTCTCTCTCTCTATATATATATATATATATATATATATATATGTAAATACATATATATGTGTGTGTGTATATGTATATATATATATATATATATATATATACACACATATATATATATATATATATATATATATATATATATATATATATATATGTGTGTATATATATATATATATATATATATACATATACACACACACATATATATGTATTTACATATATATATATATATATATATATATATATATATATATATATATATATATTCATTAACCATCATAAGTATACTGATGGAGTAAAGCCTTCCTCACGTTCTTCAAAGATGGCTTCATAATGCATTTCGCCATCTTATGTCTCGTCTTTTCCTACTGCGTTCGTATCACTATTAAACCAATCTGTGAGCCTTTTGTTATTATTTACTCTTGCTAGTATAATATTTGGTGTGCAAGTACTGGCTCCGTGACGCCCATGATAGAGAAGTGTGGCAAATCCTGGGGAAGGTCTATGTCCAACGACGGACGCTAAAAGACTGATGATGATGATGATGATGACTCTTGCTAGTTGTACAGCCAATTTCGCATCTTTCTCTTAATCATTTCTTCATCTTTTGTTTTTTTCATTGCCGTCTGTGCGATTCAAAGTTAGTTTTCAAGTCTTTTTGTTAATTTACGTATTTAAGTTCGCACGTCATAGCTGGTATTATGCATTGATTGAGTACTTTACGTTTCAAGCATATTGACACTTTTTATCTAATGTAATGATGCGTGTTATACGTATCATTTAGATTATTTCTTTCCAAAATAATGTGCATGTTCTCAACAATACAACAGTACTTGGTCAGTATACAACATTATTTGATGTTAATCTAACGTCCAAAAAGGCTAAGGTCCTTCTGACAAGAACACGACCCGGACATTTAGCGATACACACTCGTATATTTCATGCACATATGGACCCCGTCAAGTTTAACTCTAGAGGTAATGGTTGTTTTGATGCGACTGATGGGGTAAATAAGTGATTTATGGGAGTATAGCTGTGATCAGTCGATTATTCAATTCTCTATCAACCATCGTGACATCCACATTTAACAAGATATCCGACATTGGAGTAGACAGGCTGGTTATGGTTTTTTTCATCGCCAAGTGAACTGCCTCAAATGGAATTCGATCTAAGGTTGCACGATTCCATTCTGGAGCTGGTAACCGTTAAATCAACCAGCATCTCTCTATCTCAAGCACACACACAAACATACATATATGTATTTGTGTAAGTATATTCTTGAGATGGAGAAATGCAGTTTGATGTAATGGTTACTAACTCCGAAATGGAATCGAGGTATATATATATATATAAATATATATATTTGAGGAGAGGATATATGATCCAAAAGAATGATAATAAATTGCGCTATATTACATTGAAACTCTATTAGGAGTTATTTCACGGTAAATTAGTTATCGGCGTAGACAACATGAATAGAATGAACAAATTCAAGGAAATGGAGCTGCTGCGGGAATAGAACCTTCGACTGATACGGTAGCAATTTCAACGTAGAGTTGCTTTTACCATTGAGCTAAACGGCTGCCGGAAATGCAAAGGTCCAAATAACAATTTTCACTCTAAATTTCCACTTTGTCTATTCACGGTCTTTAACTGCTCTATTTGTTCCTCGTCAGACCATATATATATATATATACTTATTGATAACATGACTGTCCGTGCTGAAACAAACTGGATCTTTTTCAGGACAGTAGGGGAGATATGTATTCAAATTAAAGAAATAATATAGAAAAATTATACAGTGAATGTAAAATGTGTCCGATACATTGCAGAATTTGGACCAGGGCCTCTGATTTTTTTAGATAGCTTTTTCATGTCCAATCCTTTCGTGTAATTGTTGCATTAACATTACACTTTCGTCCAACTTTCATTAATTTTGAAGCTGTATAAGAACGCTTAAATGGACCTCTTGCATGTTTACTTCTTGCACCATCTGTATGAATCGAATGAGATACTCATCACTAAACTTTATGGAAAAGTCACTTTCTTCTTTCTACGAGAAAATTTGTGCCTGTTCAATAGGAAACATGTCTCGACTAGAAAAGCCAATTCACATCGCCGGGCAGCCAGAATTCATCAAAAGAAATATTCTTGGAAGGATTTGATCAGAACACACACACACACACACACACACACACACACACACACACACACACACACACAAACACACACACACACACACACACACACAACGGAAACAACGTGAACACATAGACGATGAAGTTTTGGAAGGTGTTCCTAATAAATTCAATTGGAAAAGCTTCAGAGATAATATTGTTTTCTTATTCGTTGCCAATATTCGCCTCAAAACTATTTGCAACAATCAGGAAAATGTTATTTCAGAAAAGATTATAAAGTATTTACTATATGATTTCTAAAATGTCATATTTAATTGCTTTTCTTCCTGTCCTTATCTTCTTTGTATATTATTGTTTCTCCCTCTCGTGGCTTCCTATCAACTTACAAATCAAATTTATATTTCTATGTCATGTCTCTGTTTCTTAATAGTTGGCTCATTTATACACGTTATGTACACTCATAGATAAGTTGTAGCCTTCTCTTGTGCTTCGGTTGTATACCCTTCATTTCAGGACTAATGGGTCGTCTTTGTTTGTTTGTTCAACCAAGAATGATTATTGGCCTGATTTCGTCGTCTTTTGATGATTTCATGGAAATGTTTCGTCCTTTGTAGATATAGTGGCTGTGTCTTTCTCATCAACTTTTGTAGTACGTGACTGTTCTTCTGAAGTTCATATGAAGAAAAACCCTCGGTTTTTTTACTCCGTCTAGTATTAACGAGAATATCAGCCAAAAAGACGGTATCATCAGTAAATCTGGGGTTGCTTAGGTATTGTACGACCATTTTGATTCTTTAATTTACCCAGTATAGGTTTCGGAAGATTATCTCGACGCTGGCTCGTAGGAGTTTAGATGAAGTGATATCATCTGGTTTTAGCCTTTTTTTTGTTGTCCGATGAAAGAACTGCTTTGTCGGTAAATATGTTTAAAGACCTCCATATACCGGGCCCATGCCCTGTTGTATGGTAGCTTCATTGACTTAGATGCTTTCTACTGAGTCTAGCACCTTCCTGAAATCAACAAATGCGACAGCAGTTCGCATTTTATATTAGGCTGCGTTCTCTTTTAGTTTCTTCACCGAATAGAGAAGAAAAATGTTCAGGTGGCCATTTCTAAAGCCAGCCTGTTCACGTGGTTGGTTTTCATAAAGATCTTTAATGATTTGGTTGTTGAACATTATTGTATTTTATAAATTCATTCAAAGAAATTTCAAGCAAAATAGAATAATGGAAACATGGATTCAACAAGAGAGCATTCAATTGGCATAAGAGCAAAGGTGTTGAAGCTCCCATTCGGGAAAGGAATATCAATGATGTGGCCTGCAAATTCGGATATCAATCTAACAGAAAATTTATGATGAGAACCTTTGAAAAAATGGCCGAGACAAGATTACATTCCTCAAAACTGATCTATCAACAGCTTTTTGGAAAAGCTTTAACCAGCCTAATCGAGAATGTTGTCTTCCATTTTTGATGTCCATGTCTTATGGAATTTTGGTCATCATGAAAGCCGGAAAAGGAACAGAACAGTACCAATCATCATTTTTCTCGTTGATGATTCCATGATTGTTTACTCTGTTTGAACTGAAAAATGTGACTGATTTAGATATTTATAGTTTTATTTGTTGGAGGTATATTTCACGATGTCAGAATCAAGCTAATAAACACATATTATGTTGTATGATATCCGTTTTGGTCTTCACTATCAAGTAAAAATTCTGGCTGAACATCCTCCAAGTGCAGTGATTCCATATTTTTGCCATGAATGAGTAATCTATTCTGTTTTTGTTTCATAATTAGATCACCTATGAATTCATTTTGCGTCGTTTCTTCTGAAAGGAGGTTTGCATGATTTTGAACCCGTGCTCTGTTGCACAACTGAGAATATCGTTACCTTTGTTTCTCCGTATTTATTATTGAAACCAGCCAACGAAATTTTTATAACTTTGTAATCCCTGAGTGTTGAAGTCTGTCATAATGATGTAGAAGTATTTTAAAAGTTCAGGTTGTTGTAGAATTGGTGTATCCATGGGATGACTTTGCAGTGAGAGGGGTAGACTTGAGCAATGTCGAGTTCCTACCTCTGGAACATTCATTATATCAAATCAACCGCTCCCTAATTCACATTTTCAGATTATACTAAAAAAAGATCACAAATAATCTTATACAGAACTTATGGAAAAATCCAAAATATCAGGTATTTATTACTAATGGTGCTGTAATTATAATTTATATTCTTTGCAGAACCGTCCTTTCCGTCCAAATTTCCAGAATTCGAAGCTCCTTTGATATGGCATGTACAACGTTGAAACCTTATGATGGGGGTTTATCTTTTCTTGGGAGTCCAACACTGTAATCAAATCAAGTATATATCTCCTCTTTTTAAAAAAAACAAACAAACTCTGAGCTCTAAAAACGGCCAAAGATCTCAAAACGTGAAAAGACGATGTCCATTTTGAGAACAATCCATGCATTTTATATCATCGAGTCAGGTGTTTCCAATGAATGATATATTACTGTTAAAAACACTTTTAGAATGATTATTTGAAATTTGCTTGATCGTTAGGTTTCTGCATTTGATCATCTGAACCGTTGACCACCATTCTCATATTTTATCATGCATTCTTATATAGCTGAGGGTGATATGACAACACTATCAGATTATTGCTGGGTTGAGTGATGAGTTTTAATGCTTACAGAGGTGCTGAAGAGGTTCCTTTAGAGATTATCTTAATTCTCAGCTCAACTCACTTCTTGAAATCTGATTGTTCATAAAATTGACTATTTTAAAAAAATATCTAAAGATATTAGAGACAGACCTAATACCCTTTTCTTTCTCCAATATTTCGGGATCGAAACACCTCTGATTTTTTTTTTAGCGACGTCGAAAATATGATCTGTGGGAATTCAATCCCACTTTGTTTCCCTTTTTCTTTTTAGTCACTGTAAGGTTGATTTTTTTTCCCATTAGTTCTTCACTAAGTATTCTTTTTTCGCTTATACCTAAAAAATGTATGTTCTTGTTTCATTTTCAATATCGGCTAGATGCATATCTATAGAAAGTGTTCTGGTGTTGTAGATGCTAATATATATTGTTTTTATCATGGTGACGTTCTTGGGGTAGTCGCCCTTGGAGCACATCCCACCCATCCAATGCTAGTGGTGAGGCTTAGACTTTTGAAACCGCTGACCTGCTAGAAACAGCCTGTATAATTTTGATCATGCGAACCACGGGGAGTATCAGGCAATATACTGCTACGTTGGTCCATGGTGTGTTGTTGGGGATCTAGCCAATGGGTACTTTTTGGCAGTGAGTATCTCCATTCAAAGTAACATAGTTCCAGTAGTACGAGACGGCATCTGACTTTAACACAGGGTAGCAGTACTTAGAAAATATAAATTTAGAATTTCTGTTTGATTGTATCGTGAGAATAGTTATAGAGAAGTTTTGAAATCGATAAAAATTTGTAAACTAAAAGTTTAGAGTTTCAATTCAAGTGCATCTGATTCTTATTCGGCGGATATGGTTTTAAATCGATATTTCCAGAGTTGAAATAAATAAGAGGATCTGTAAGAGATGTGAAGACAATTCACGCATATAAGAAGGCCTTTTATACTTTTGGAAGTATTTTTTCGCTAAATGAAAAAGTCAGCTCGGAACAGTGAGCTTTTGCAAAAGTATGGTTTCAATTTTTAAACGTATAATACGTCTCCATCTCCGGAGACTTTTATTGGTCTGCTTATATTTGTCAATTAGATTTACATATACTGTTACTTTATAATGTCAGGTACTTATTAGGGTCGGCATAAACAATTGGTTATGATCCTTTTTTTTGTAATAACGGTTGAAATATTTTCACTTATTCATCGTATTCTATTTTCAAAAAACGATATCAAGTCTCATACATTGCTGACACATTGTGGAATGTAAATAAATCTGTATTTCCTCCCCTTTGTTGACAGGATAAAATGGCAGGATATCCATATAGATTCTATTGGAGCCGCTGGAAGAGGGTTTAAAGTTTTCGGCTGGTATATAAAATTTTGTATTTCTAACAAAGTATATAGATGAGAAAAAGTAATCAAGAATTGAATTTAACAGGCAAGTCTATAGTAATGCAATTATTCATTTTTCTGAAAGTTGAGTTACGTCTTGAATCTGAGCTCCACTTTTGCAGGGGTTATATTATTTGGCATATTCAGGATTAGTTTGTGATGCTGTGAAGTCGAAACAATCCCTGGTGGCTGAACAATTTGTATTAGTCAGAGTATCTTCAGAGCTCCACCGAGCCCGCATCCATTGTATCTCAGTGTGAGATGAGTCATGGGTGTATGTTGCATTGTAATGGATACAAGCAAAATGATTGTATATTCCCCACTTTACTTGCAAACCTATGTCAGTAACGTTTTTCTTTTTGTATGTGCTGTATTTCTAACTTCCTAATCAATACGTGTACGTATCGTCGTATTGAAAGACTATGTATACATAAGATGAGTAACAGATGCAAAGATTAAAGTAAAAAATAATGTCTGAGTACTTACTAGGCTTGTTTCGTTTTTCTTGTGCTTGACTTGCCGAAAGCCCTTAATCCCTGATCGAGGACTGAAATGCAATTTTCTACTACTATTACTCTTTCTACTTCACCTTCAGATTAAGCTATTCCTTAATTCTTCCTTTAAATCTTAATCCAGGATAGCTTAGTGAATGTTATTTGATTTGTTCTTACCCCAGTATACACATTATAAGTCCACAAAGACTAGAGTCAAATGATTAGACTAGCCAATTTTTAACAGACGTTCAAATGGAATTATAATAAAATGGAAAAAAAAATCAAAATTCGACGTGTGAAAATATGTCAACATAGACTTGATTGGAAAGTAAGCAACAACAATAACAGCAAGGGTACTGGTACAGGTGATAACGGGAGATGATAAAATTGAATGAATACAATTTACTTTTTTTGTCTTAATTGTACTTTCCTGTTGGGAAAAGTCTTCAATAGGTTAGTAGCTTAAATTGTGAAGCCGTAAACTCATGCCTCAAGAAGAAATGAATATTATTGCCGAAGGTTCTAACGCATTATTTGCTGGCAATTTTCAGATATTTCAAGATATTTCAAGACTTAAATATGCCTTGGTTTCACGTGGTTGCTAATTTCAATTCACTTTTTGCAAATGTTATAGCTACTTGGATTTTCCAAAATCACGATTCTTAAATATTCCCACTTCGATATAATTTGCTTTTCATTGCAATTTCTTGGGCCAACATTCTACAACCGTGGGTAAATACAGTGGATTGGCTACCTTGTAATTCTCGCTATATACTCATCTTTTTTTCCACTATCTTTTATGTCTTGGCTTTAACCAAACAAATTACGTTGGACACACTGTTCCTCACACGATCACAAAAAATATAGCAAAATTTAAGCGAATAATCACTCTAGGATGACAAGCCTTCGGCAATGCAAACTCAGCTTTCAAAAATAAAACCATTCCAATAATTCTAAAAGAAAGAGTATACAACCAATACATACTAACCATAGTCGCTTCATGGATTAAAGAGTAGTATCTGTTCCATGGCAGACCCCAGGGCACCAGAACTGACATTACCTGCCGAGTGGGCCGAAGATTGGTGTTGGTCAGCATCAAAGACCAAGTGCACCGGTGCAATGTGACAACGAATGAGATAATACGCGCATTGGGACTCGTCCTTGGGCTCTCACACTCTTACTCGGGCCAAGCTGCTGGGAATCCGTTGCCCCGGGGTAGCACTGTCCAATTGCACTTAAAGGGACAGGCCAGGCTCGTCCTGACGCTTTTCGTGATTGTGGTTGCTCAGCGATTAAAGTAGCGTCGGCTAGAGCTATTTTCCATGGGTTGCTCTTATTTTCCCCACGTAAAACCCTGAATTTGTGTCATATTTTGCTCTGGTGGGAGAGTAAATAAAGTGATGATTTAGCAACCACGGTTGCTTAGCAACCAAAGTCACGTTGGCTGGGGCAATTTTTGATGGGTGGCTCCTTTTTCCCCCCTGATAAAATCCTGACCTTTTGTCACATTTTGCTCTGGTGGTAGATTAAATAAAGAGATGGTCAACCTCACATGGAGAGATCACAAGACGGCACAGCATATCAGGGTGAAAGCAGAAGTTTGAGACATAGCATCTACTAGAAAACTTAAATGGCAATGGACAAGTCATGTTGCAAGAATGTCTGAAACCTGAGGGACATCACAACCCACAACATGGATCCCCAAAGATCACATGCGGAACTTAGCTCGACAATATGCATGATGGAGAGATTAACTGGACAGATTCTGAAAATACTGGCCCTGCGACGCCCATGATAGAGACTTGTGGCGAATCCTGGGGAAAATGTCCAACGACGGACGATAAAAGATGGATGATGATGATGATGATGATGATGATGATGATGATTTATGAAGTGGTCGGTTTCCGCCTTGAAATACCAGTGGCTATAAGCAGTAAGGTCATGAACCCTGAGATAATAACTGCAACCGTACTGATATCCAAACCTCTTCTGCTAAGAAATTTTCAGCACAGTCTAGAGGCAGGGTGTACAGAACAGATGCCCAATGCTAAAAATGCCTGGTCCTAGGAGCTTGCTGCTAAGGTCTATGTGCCAAGACAAAAAGAGCAAATCAAATTCAATTGACAGGTCCAGTTTAATTGGTTAAATTGATTAATCGTTAAGTGATTTTTTGATTTTATTTTTCTTACTTTATACTATCTTAATCAGTGGTTCTGGACAGGGGCACTTGCCACAAGCGGTCGATTCAAACCTATTGGGAGACAATTTAGAATATTTGCTTGAAGAGCAAAAGGTGTTTCTTGGCCAAGAACGACGTCGTGTTAGGGCTTGACTGATTGATTCCTAATCATACCATATTGTTTTTCTCCTAATCACACAATGCCGTTAGGAATCGTTTTTAAGATAGAGTCGATAGTAAATAATGCTTACCTCATTACCTTCCCAAGGCATAAAAGTAATGAAGCTGTCGCGTCGTTGATTCTGAATTTCAAACTAAAAAGAAATTACAAAACATACGAAAGTTAGTTATCGAATTGGAACATACGGCAAATGGAACATTGATTTAAATGTTACTCGGAAAGGATGTTATCACGATAATAGCAGTTTTTAAGTATCTCTTCTTGCTTACTAAGGAACTCATGAATGATGGCGATGCCTGATTAGTACTGTCATCATTATGGATATCTGTTAAAATTACCTCAATTGGGCACAAAAATGGATTGAACTTCCATTATACTCTGTCTGCCAGGACATAGCTCAAATGTAAGATGCTATTTTCTTTCTAAGCTTTGCTTATTCCAGTTTAGAGCAACCGTAGTTATCGGACATACCAAGAACTGAACTCTCTGCAATACGTCTTCGACGCAAACTAGCCACCCCTCAGTGCACTGTAGATGACCAGTGATGATGGGTTGATTACGATCATCATCATCATCATCATCATCATTATTATTATTATTATTATTATTATTTGGAATCTCACACCAGTTGCCTGGTGGTAACCGCTGGAGTTTGAGTGACAGCAAGTCTCCTCAAGTCTCCAGCCCTCCTCTCCTACTACTCATAGGTCGCAGTAATTCTACGATTTACAGTTTCACACCGGTTGCCCAGTGGTTATCGCTGAAGGCTGAGTGACAATAAGTCTCCTCAGGTCTTCAGCTAACGTCTCCTCCCTCTTTCGCATATCATGACAGAGCTACTATTTGTTGCAGTCCTTATATCTCGAGCACCTTCCTCAGTATCCGTGCAGTTCCAAGTAGCGCTGTGGTCTGTACGGTCTCTATCCTTCTCCTAATCCCAATCTCCTCCAGTCTCTCCCTCAGCGTTTTGGGGACAGTTCCTAGTGCTCCCACTATAACCGGTACTATCCTGGTTTTCATGTTCCACATTTTCTTTAACTCCCTTGCTAGGTCCTGGTATTTTTCCCTTTTTTCACCCTCCTTCTTTTTTACTCTATGGTCTGCAGGCACAGCAACGTCCACTATTTGGCAGGCTTTTTTTTTTGTCTACTATTACTAAGTCCGGCCTTCTTGCCTGGATGAGGTGGTCAGTTTGGATGTCAAAGTCCCACAGTAGTTTGTGGTTGTCATTCTCCAAAACTGCCTCTGGCTTGTGCTGATACCACTTTTCCCCATGGTTGAATCCCATTTGTTTACTTAGTTCCCAGTGTATCATCGTTGCTACTCTATCGTGTCTATGCTTATACTCCTTCTGGGCGAGTTGGCTACATTCACTAGTTATGTGGTTTACTGTCTCATCTCTTTCACCGCACATGCGGCATTTGCTGTTTGTCTGTGTTCTGTCGATTTTTGCTTTCATGTAGTTTGTCCTTATGCTTTTGTTTTGGGCTGCCATGATGAGCGATTCTGTTTCTCTCTTAAGGTTCCCCTTTCGTAACCACGTCCATGATTTTTCGTCTGCTATATCTTGTATCTGTCTTTTAAACTCGCCGTACAATTTTTTCCCTTCACACTTTTCTTTTCTAGTTGTCTGTACTGTAATAATAATAATAATAATAATAATAATAATAATAATAATAATAATAATAAAAAATATAATATATTATTATTATTATTATTATTATTATTATTATTATTTTTGCATTTGTACAGCTAATGTTTATTTTAAAACAAAGCAAGCCTAACTCCTTCTTGCAGCATAGTAATAAGAACAAGGAACAGATATTTATTTTATATCGGAAGGGACTGATAGACTTGATGTAGGGTGACAATATTTTTTCTGGTATTCTATGTGATAATTTATCCAAAAGATTTAGTAGTGATATATGGAATGCAGTTTTCTCACAACTCCACATACATCCATATCTCATCCTACTGAGATGAAATACTATGGCTGCTTAGGACAGTTGGGGCTCTGCCGTTACCCTGACGGAAATCAAATGAAGCCTGTCCAAAACCGCTGATAAATCATGAAAATGCAAAATGATGATATTACCAGAATAAATTGGATCCATATTTAAGACTCGTATGTCTTGACTAGCAATTGCTCCTTTGATAGCCTCAAGAAAGGACTGGGTCGTCATTCCACAACTGCAAGCTGTAACCTTTGTTCCCCTGAGGCTACACAGGAGGGACTTAGACGTTACTGTGTATCCGTCAGTCAATATGGACCTTGTGCGACGACATCATTCAATTATGGAAGTACAAAATAATATTGTGTCCAGAAAAAATCCTTCTACTGCTGACCACGACTCTGTTTTCTCGATGGTTTTACACGGTAGTGGGTACACTTGTTACGGAGCAACTTTTGTCCAAGTTAAGAAAAAGTGAAAAATCAGGATAACAAACTAGTTATTTACCGATACATAAAAAAATTAAACCGCCTGTTAACGGTTTTAGACGACTCTCAGAGTATGACAGAAGGCATGATAGAAGCATCTAGCTAGCGTTTGGCTAACTGAAGCAAACAAATTTTGAAAAGAAGCCTGATATAGAACTGACATTTGAAAAGAGCCCATCAGAAAACAGAAAAAAGAGGAAGGTTATTCATCCTGAGAGGAATATTGCCTTACACCTAAAGATCATAAAAGACTTAGCAGAAATAAAATCTGAATAGAAACTCATACTGAATTCCAAGCCAAACATGAAACAAGGATGTTGACATCCGACAGAAGAAAAAAAATGCTGATACAAAACTTACAGGAAACAGAGAGAGACCATAACTATCCTCTGGGGTCAAAGATTGGAAAAAAAGTGAAAGATGCAACCAAAAATGTCAATTGGCTTCTACAAATACTGACCTCATTCAGTGAGTAAATGGTAAATCACATATTTACGATACAAGAAGAAACCCTGGCGACAGGAACAACAACAAAAAAAATGTCCTAGAAAAGAGATTAGACAAACAGACCTACACACTTTACCGAACAGACCACAGGACTATGGGATATAAATAATATAAGGTAAAAAGGAGTAGCTGCTATAGTACAAGTAATTCTCCAAAGAACATTGACCAAAGGAGCGAGACCAAATAGTTATAGGCAAATAATTTCCCAATACACACAGAATTACATTTCCAAAAACAACGAAAGAATATTTTGCCAAGACACAGATGGAGAAAAAAGACAGTACATTGCCAAAGACATTTGGACACACTGTACTATACACCTGCTCTCGAAGGCGGAGTGGATTTCTGTCGAATAAAGAGATACGAGGATAGATAAATGGAAAACAGATAGCTTTTGATTCAATTTGGGTATAAAATTGATTTAAAACCACTTTTTATGCAGTTTAAACTGCCCCATCTTTATATTGACCCCTAAGAGTGAGGCAAAATTGTCATATTGATTTTGAGCTCTTACATAGGAAAACAAATTCTTCACTTCTCTAAAAGTAAAAAAAAAAAAATGTCCAACCCCACCGAAAAGTAAATGAATCTCGTGCTATTGTTGGAGGAATAGGGTGCTAATGTAAAATATGTTTGGCCAATGTGGGAAAAGGTCCAGGCTAATGCAAGAAGGAGGACTGATGCAAAAAAAAATCGTTAATATCCAAAAAAAAAGGTCATAAGGGCAAAGTTAAATACTAGCTTTAATGCTAAAAAAAAAGTAGGACTAATATCCAAAAAGAGGGGTGAATGTTAATGCTCAAAATGTAGGCAAAAAATAAGAGAAAGAAGAAGGGGGTTACTGTTAGAAAAGAAGAGGAGTTTGGAAAATATTTTTAGCCCATAAAAAGAAAGTAAACAATTTTGACCCCTAAAAATGAGATAAAATTTGCTCTGCGATTAAAAAATCTCTACTTAATTTGACTTTTAGATAGACATGCTCACTTGATTGTCATGATTGAGAGGAAGCGTTTATTTTCACAGAATGGAAGAAAAATATTTCCATTCTCGATTTTGAAACAAAAAGAAACAAAAAACTGTCCCCATCTTTATTTTAAACCCTAGGAGTAAGACAAAATTACCATTTCAATTTAGAGTCCTCACAACAAATTTTCCAGTTTTCTGTCCTTAAAAGTAAAAAAAAAAGAATGTCCTCTCGCCTAAAAGTAAACAAATCTCATGCATTTCGACCTATAACAGTATAACAAAAACTAACCATCGATTTTGACCTTAAAAGTGAAAGAAAAATCTTCCCCCTCGATTTAGATCGTAAATAAAAGAAGAATTCACCTTGGTTTTAAACTGCATTTGGGAACAAAGTTTTCATCTCAAATTTTGAACTCTCAGAGAAAATGAATTAATTTTTGGATCTCAACCTCTGAAATTAGAAAAAAATATTCTCCAGCACGATTTTGAAGCTAACAGTACAAAAAAAAATACACTTTAATTTCAACCATTGTAAGTGAGAGATGAAAACACGCTTGAATTTCCTGCCCCAAAACATTAAAATTTCCCCTGCCTTAATTTGACCCCTGGAATTAAAAAAAAATAATACAAATCCCTATGACTCCTTATTGTGGGTTAGGGAATCTTCTCAATCCTGGCAAATAAAAGCAAAAATCGTTTTCTCTCTTTCAATTTTGACTTCTCAAAGTGAAAAAAAATTCTCTTATTTGCACCCCCCCCAAAAAAAAATCGTGAATTTTTTCATTCCTCTTGAATGATGGAAGAAAAATTTCTAAATCCCTAACCCCTAAAAATAAAGCAAAAATTTCCAGCACCTTTTCCCCCGTTTGATTTTGACACCCAAAATACAACCAAAATCCCTATTCTTGACTTTGACCCGAACAAGCAAAAAAAAAAAAAAAATACTGTTCAATTCTTCTCAAATTTGAATCCTAATAGAGAAAAGAAAAAACTCCCCTTGACCCTGACCCTCTTTTTGTGAAAAAATCCCTTTGATTTTGGACCCCTTTGAAGTAAAATGAAAATCCCTTGGATTTCAATCCTTGGTAGTGTATTGTCCTTAAATTTGACCTCCAAGAACGAAAAAAAAAAAAAAAATGAAAAAAGATATCTGACAATTTCAACTACTGAACAAAAAAAAATGAAAGACCCCTTCTAAGAATATCTCTGAGGATTGTGTGGAGATAAACAATGACACATATTTTTTATTACGTGACATCTTATTTCTCCGAGGAATGAGTTGAGGAAAAGGAATAAAAAACAAAATTTTATCACTTATTGAATAGGATGGTTCGTTGGGATGTTGAAGTTCCAGACCAATTTCTGGTTCCTTTCTTCCAGAACAGTCTCTTATTTGTGCTGGTATTATTTGTCAGCACAGCCAAATTCTAGTATTTTGCATAGTTTCCAGTACATAACTGTTTTTATTATCTTGTCCCTGTCTTTGTACTCTTCTTGTTTAATTAGTTATATTCGCTAGGTATATGGTTAACTGACTCACCCCTCTTCCCACAGAGGCGATATTGCTTGCACTCTTTTTTTCTGTCAATCATTGCTTTGACAGATTTGTTCCCTGAATTTTGTTTTTCTCTTCAGGTGCCCTCTGTCTAGCCATATCAATGATCGTTCGTCTCCAATGTTTTCTATCTGATCTGTCTTTTGGATTCTGAACTGAGTGTTTTCTTCCTATTTTCCTTATATTTGATTTCATTACTGTCCCGTTTACAGTCTTGTTATCGTTTGCTGCATTGTTTCGTGAGCTCACCATCTGCACTGCCTGCCTTTTTGCGTATGAAGAATACCGCAAAAATTTATTTCCAGATTTTTCCATTCTTTTTCTTTCTTTTTCTTTCTTCTATTCTATTGCTTGTGATTGTTCCACATCTTTCAGCAGATTGCATGAATCTATTCCGTTGCATTTTGGGAGAGCCAAGATGAAAAGAAAAAAAAAGAGAAAATACTGCCGTCTTTTTTTTTTCCTATTATTTATATGATTCCACTTTCTCTTCAAGTGCTTCTCTCGTTCTCAAGGAATTACGGTTGAGAGAATGGGTGAACCGAGTGGAGGGTGTGGTAGAGAAGCACGCAAGAGAAAAAAATCTTGGAATCTATCTCCTTCGGGGTAGATAAAGTAGAACACAGAACGATGGGGGCGCGTTGGAGAAGGATCAGATGGCGTGGAAAAGATGGAAGACTTTCCCTGGTGCCAGTGACAATATATTACGAAACAATGATAAAACAAGTTAGAAGATAATATGCCTTCTTCTTTTAACGTTAATCATCAACAAGACCAAGGGGGAAAAATATGACAAACGCTGATGGCAGTGTTAAGAATATATGCACCGTGAGCCCCAAAACTATGGCCCCTGAGGTAGACAGAGTTGAGCTTCGTAAATAAGTGTGTTTGAACCTGCAATTATGACATTGAACTAAGCTTGGTTAATCAAGTTCGATCCTCAAGGTGTCCCGCCACTAGAACCCTATACCAGAAAAAGCTAAGCATTGTACACAAGTGAATTCGGTCCTAACCGAATTACCTCATTACATCGGATTCGTGTCATGATTTACTAAGCTTCGCAAATGCAATCAATTCTTACCGTGTGTACCACTACATTAAATGTATGGTAGAAAGTGCAAAGATTCATAAAATATCGAGCTCAACAGTCTCTGTATATATCCCTAATAGAGACTTTGTGAATGAATTTGATCCTCACCGTGTGTTTTGCAACTATAGTCCTGTGACAAAAAAAGGCAAAACTTCGTAAGAGAGGGTTGATAAAGCAATCCACAGAAGGTTGGTGTGCATAGGATTACATGAGGGAGAAAATAACAAGCTGTAAAAGATAAAAAAAAAAGATGGAAATCTTAGAGGGAATGTCACGTGGTTTTACTGGCTTAATGGATTTTCCTGGTGCCAGTGACAGTATATTTCAGAATGATGGAAAAAAGTAGTGGAAGAAATGAGACGTTTTCCTCTTATAACTTACATAATCGACGTGAGCGGGAATAGAAATATGGCGAAACGGAAGACAGCGGAAAGACTAGAAAGCACTCAGAGAATGTACATCTCTGCCAATGCTATAACTCAACTAGAGACAATAAAATCAATTGATACGTAGTCTTGATAAAAGGGGGATAACTGTGTCAAGAATTTTTTCAAATATCTGACTATTGTATTCATCTGGTTATTACAGGAAAATATCAGAAACTAATTCCCAGATGAAAAGTGAATTAATTCTCGCTTACCCTATGACATATCCTTTCATTAATTGCCATTGAATTACATTTGGTTATTTTTGAGATAACGAAGAAACAGTAAAAAAAAAAAAAGTGGAAATATATTCGCACTCCAGAATCGGTGGAGGTCGGGTCATAGGTGTTCATTATTGAACAGGGTGTAAAGATTGGTCTCCCCCACCCAATGGAGAACTAATTGAATCGCCACGGGAGACTACGTATATGATCACTTGTTTATGGGGCGTAGTATTCCCAGGCAGTCACTCATCTAGCGACTGATCAGTCCACACGTTACTTGCTTAACTTTTGGGGATCGTTCGAGAAATTGTGTGACCTATGCAATTCAGCTGTCACTTAAGGAGACATTAAAAAAAAAAAAGCAGATTTGAAAAGAGGGTTTCCAGGGGAAAGAGAGGAATGAACCCTTAGGGAACAGAAGAAAAGAGCAAAAGAGTTCTAGATAAAGAACCAAGAAAGGTGTTATCTACTAAAGGGAATCAGAAACAAAACATCTCAAACGTAAAAAAGTCTTCGACTGAAAATTCATTTTGATCACCATACTGTCTCTATCTATTGCCGGGTTTCTTTTTATCACCTCTCAGTATCTACCCATTAGGAGAAATCTTAAATCATCCGCCCAAAGTCCTTATATTATTATTATTATTGTTACTATTATTATTATCATCATCATCATCATCATCATTATTATTATGATTATTGTTGTTGTTGTTGTTGTTGTTATCATTATTTTAATTGATGTGTATCCCTTCTAAACGCCTAGCCACTACTTAGAAATAAATAAATCAGACAAATTCAATTCCCTCGTTAAGGAAAAAAAAAAGAAGAGACCGACTCTTTCTCCCTTCACTGTTATGCTTGTCCCTCAGAGGATCAGCGCGTTGACAAAGAAAATGATGATGATGATGATGGTGGTGGTGGTGGTAGTGGTGATGATGATGATGATGATGATGATGGCACTGCTGTTGCTGCTGCTGCTGATGATGATGATGGAGAGGAGAAGCTACAGAAGAAGCTCTAATGGTTACTGGAGCAGAAAATATGATAAGAAGAGACAAAATGACAACAGGAAAGACAGATTTAAGGGAATACAAACGGTAGAGGGCACATGAAAGGTGAAATCCAGTTTAAGATCCACCAAGCGAGACATGTCATTTCCGTTCTCTTCCTCTTCTAACTCCTGGTTACAATTTAGTCTCCGTCCCCCTACTTTACGAATCCCAACCCTCTACAGTTCGGGTGATAAGTTCCGCCTTCTTGATTTTCATTCTGATTTAAGACTTGGCACCAGAGAGTTCCCCAACCCTTTTTTCTTTTTTATGGAGTGTCTGCCGAAATTCTTGCTAACCCTAGCCTCTCGAAATAAAGTACGGTTCACGTGTTAAAGCAGGCTTCTTTCCTGATTTATTCTTGTGATTCATTCATTCATTGTTGCCAGGAAAGGCAAGGGTGTTAAGCAGGAAGGAGTGGGAAGGTGGACCTTTGGCTTGCCTTGATGAGCATAGTGTAGAGAGCGATCTCTCTAAAATAAACGTAATCACTTCAACAAGCTCTTTACATGACCAGCAACTACTGAAAGCACCCGTTCTAACCAGTTGATCGCGAATCTAGGTTTTGAACAGTCCCAGCGTTGCCTAACGTCAGTGATCGTGAACAAGAGTATCCACTGATATTTTGCGGTGATATTGAATTGTTGATTGAAATGCAGGTGCTCCAATATTTGGCAACACTGAAAATAGAATCGGCAAGCTATTGTCCTCAGGAAATACATGAATTCATCTCTTCTCCATCCCTTAGATATGGGCACAGAATAGGATAGACTAGGCTCCAAAGGTTGGTTGACATCAAGTTCATTTTGAGGGTTTACGGGTGTATGTTTTTGTTAAATACCACAAACTGGACATCTTAACACAATTTTCGTTAGTACAATACAGTTAAAATTATTATATTCTTCAAAGTACAAAAGAGCGTATACGTTTGTGTTTCTATTCACATTAGCCAAGAACTACCTATCACAAATGGAAAACAAAGACTTATTCGGAATAAACAGGTCACAAGTCGCTCACAACACAATTCTTCTAAAATTTTGTTATGATTTAGCAGAGAATAAATCCGTCCATCTTTCAATTCTGAGTGATTTTTTTAAATTTTCGATTTTCTCAATGTTGTTATAGTGCTGAACTGAACCCTTACTTTCAAGTCATCAGAGGAAATTGTAACCTTGAAGTTTTCTTCCTCATGGTAATTGAGTATTTTTGGCAATGTCTATATTACTATAGTATGTGTATGTGGGTGTCTGTACTCTTATAAGTCGATAACTACGAAGAACAGGGGGAAAACAAAGCTACATTATAATTCAACATGTCTCAATTAACCTACAATGCACTGTATTGCCACTAAAAATCCTCAGCCTGTATGGAGACTCCGTTTGCGCTCACATGGAAACAGATCTATTTTTATTGCTACAAAAACAGTGGAAGCTACAATGAACGAGTGTTTGTAAATGAGGTGAGTAACATCATGAGGAAATGTCCAAAACCCAACGGGATGAATTTTATTTTTTTCTCTTCTATTTTTTTGAAAAAAAATTCATGTGCTCTCAAACTATTAAGTATTGACACTTTCTGGTTTTAAGAAATGAAATGTTGAAAGAACAAGATAGCTCATGCGGTATCATTCGTTGTTTTCAAAGAAGCCTTTGACTCAGTGGAAATCCTTAAAGTCATCGATAACATACAAGGAGCACATGCCCATATATTAGGGTTATGCAGCATATTCACGAGTCGGCAGTCTATTTAGCGGGCTACACGACGACTACATAGCTTTTCCAGCTTGAGAAAGATGTAAAATAAGGTTATATCGTCTCATCAGTCCTCTTGGCAGCTCACCTCAAAATGATGTTCCCAAATTTACGATGGAGAAATGAAGGATTCAACATCGATAACGAATGCCCATGAAAACTAAATTCGTTGATAGCATCGCACTTTTTGCCGAGAACTTTTATAAACTTCATATAATGTTAAATGAACAGAAAATGAAGAGAGCAAGAACGTAAGTCTTTGAATGATTTTCAGTGAAACCAATGTCATTTGCAATAAATGTGTACGAGACAAAGACGGAACGATCTAAATTGAAATCTCAGAACTGAGGAAAATAGATTATTATGTCTATTTAGGACAGCTGATCTCAATGAAATCCTCAAAAGGAGAAAAAAAACGAACGAAGAATGAGCTCGCAAACTCTCAGTAACACTGGTGTAACCTTCAAGATAAAAAAAAATCCCATTGGTTTTTAAAAGAAAAGTCTACAAACGTCAGTCCAGTAGTCAGCAAGAGCGCTGGAATGTGGAATTTCTCCCCCAAAATTTGCTCTCATACAATGCAAGGAATGGATCATTGACGTAAAATGAAAGGATTGCAGGGTAGCCCAGTATATTAAAGAAATTATCATCATCATCATAATCATCATCATCATCATCATTAGTAGTCTTTTAGCGTCCGTCGTTGGACATTGAGCGTCCCAAGGATTCGCCACATTTCTCTATCATTGGCGTTGCAGGGTCAGTATTTTCTAAATTTGTCCAGTTCATTTCTCTATCTTATGTTTTGTTGGCCTCGGTTTCGCATATGATCTCTGGGGATCCATGTAAGTCGTGACGTCCATTGGTTGTCTGTCATTCTTGCAACATGGTCTGCTCGTTGCCATTCAAGTTTTTCAATAGATTCTATGATGTCTCTGACTCATGTTTTCTTCCTTATATACTGTGCTGTCTTGTGATCTCTACATGTGAGTTGGAGCACGATTCTCTCACGTACACATTGCCTACTTCTCAGTTTGTGAGTGTCACACCAGATGAGAACCAACCACGCAAGCAGGCTTGATTTAGATGAAACTATTCGACCATGGGCCATCTTCATTCATTAAATCAAATGAATGAAAAAGCAGCTGAATATAAAATGCCACGCGCTGTAGCATTTATAGACTTCAAGAAAGCATTTTACTCTGAGCAAATCATCATGGTCATAAAGGTCATCACTCTACAGGGTGTTGACCCTGTATGCATCAAAGCACTGCGACATAAATACAAACACAGCAACTCCTTTCTTAGGCTACATAACGATTCTTAACCCTTCAAAAAGAGTAAGATAAGATGATACCAGCTTACCCAAACTCTTCACAGCCTGCCTCGAGATGATCTTCTGGAACATGGACTGGGAGGATAGGGCAATCAAGATAGACAGCAAAAGCAACCTGAGATTTTCAGATGACATCGTCCTTTTTACAGAGAACCTAAATGACTTTCAACTAATGCTAGAAGAACAAAATGGAGAGAGCAAAAGAGTTGGCCTACACGTGAACTTTAGTAAAACAAAAAATCATGTACAACGATCACATAGAAAATAAGGCCATAACTGTCAAAATCGAAAATGCTGGGGAGGAGAAAGTAGATCCCTACATCTACTTAGGACTACGAATCTCCGTGATACCCTCGAAAGAGGAAGAGATAAAGCGCAGAATCTCCCTAGGATGGTACGTCGATCCCAATATCAGAGAAAAAAAAGGAGCTTAAATCATAGAATTGACCAGAGAACTTGAATGACGATGGGTGAGCCCAGTTCACAAGAATTATATGCTAAACAGTGTCTGACAGAAAATATGATGGAGTCACAATCTTGACAGATTCAGGAGATTTGAAATATAGATCTAGCAGAAGGTTTACATCTCTTTGTTAAAAGGAAGATGATGACGATGATGATGTCGATGCAGGTCTTTCGTGGTTAACTTTTGGCCTGCCCAGGTCTGCCCGGAAGTGGGCGCTGGACTGATCAGATAGGGTGCACTAAAATCATTTCATGAAATCTCTATAGAATATCTTTTTCATCCAAGGATTGTTAGATTTGGAGTTTATCTTCCCGGGAAACTCTAGGTATCCTACCTCGTTCCTTCAGTTAAGGAGGGATTGGCGCACATGGTTGTTCAAGGGTGCTGAATCGAGGTCCACGAGTGCTAATTACACTTCTTTATATTCATAAGGCGGAAGAGCAAATAAGTAAGATATAAATCCAATAAATAGCAAATTGAGTTAACGTCTAGCCTGAAGCTTGTCAAAGGGTTTTCAAGCGAATTTCAATCGAGTTTCATTTTGTTTTGTCTGTTTTAGCGTCAAAATAGCATATGTTATGGCATGCAAATGAGAAAAGAAACAACTAATTACTCTATCAATTGCTGCAAGTGATAAGATATTTGGCAGTATTGTTGTGTGGTTATCACTTGCGTCTAAAACAACACTGAAAATGGTTGATCGATGATCCATTAAATGGCCATAAATTACCGGAAGGCAGAATGAGATGATGACAGATGAGAAAAGGGGGAAGGATAAGAGCAATCCAGCAGTAATCAAGATTATTAGTTTGCGACGTTTCTGAATTATAAACACACCTGACTGCTGCAAGGTCAAACTGCATTCTTACTTCTATTCTAACTAATGATAATTACTTCAACATCTGTATTGTGTATGTACACACACACACACACACACACACACTCACACACACACACACACGCGTATATATATGTATATATATATATATATATTTATAAACTTGGGAATTGAAAATATATTTTGGGGTATGAATGTATTTATTCATCAGAATGAAAACAGCCGTTGCGTATACTTGAGATACATTCTGTACTTTTTAAGAACTTGTCAATTTAACTCAGTAAGGGAATATCGATTTTCATACTTTGAATTTGGTGTGGATCATTCTTTTGTTCTTGAGAAAACGAAGTCAACTCCAGGTTTGTACAATAAATTAGAAAGCTAGTCATACAGCTGTTACAAGTTCAATTCTAATTGTGTATTGTGAACTTGTGGTCTGAGTTTGTACTGAACTTGGTCAATATAATTGCCGAGTAAGATTTGTTTTTTAAACAGGTTTTAACACATAATCTGAATTTTAGACGCACACTCCGATGATGGTTAGCAAGCTTGTCTTTAAAGCTATTAGCGATGTAACTGATCTGGATGGCATTTTACAGACCAATACACAATATCATTTTTAGAAATGCAACTTTACCCCCAAAGCAATAGTCATAGCGTTTAAAGAAATCATAAAATAGGCACAACACAGCTTGAAGAGCTCTCTGGATTAAACTGTATGGCAAGTAATCCTAAATTGATATTTTTGTCAGACCGTGCGTTTTTGAGACGGAACTGTATTCGTTGAGAACTCTATGAGAAACTAACATATATAGTAAGTAGCAGCCATCAACTTTTCTCCATCTTAGCACCTTGATAAATTGATAAATATTGTTTTTTACCTTCTCCTTTTCTAGCGTCAAATAAAAGTTCCCAAATTTATTTTCTCCCATCTCCATTCCAATTCTCATATTGAACTACAAAAACTTTGTATTCTCCTCTCTCCTTTCCTACCATCTTTATAAACTACACCCTTTTCTCTCCTATACTCTATCTATTTTCCCTACTATCATATCGATCTATCTCACTTTAATTCCTTTCCTTTCCTTTGTTAGCCCCTATATAAACTACCTAACTTTCTTTTCTCCCGTCACTCTTCCTACTCTCCCATTATCCGTCTTTTTTTAAAACTCTCTACGTCCCTTCTTTCCTAACTATCTATCTTTCTTCCCTAACCACCCCTTCATACCATGTCTATCGCACGTATTATCAGTAGTAGCCATCAGCCAAGCCTGTACATTTATGATAACCGTCAGCGAAGCGACGGGTGATGGACTAGGCTCATATATTCTCGACCGTGAAGACAATTATGGTGATTCGTTGGAGATCTATATCCTGTTATCAGTGATCGAAGCACTCGACTTGAGAACCGTCCGTTGTATGAGGTTTTATCAGAAATTGATCAGACGGGACAATGATGAAAAGGCTAGAGATTAAAATCAAACACTGTGGGATGCTGCTGTTAATATGAAAGTGAGAATGAATGTCGTCAAGATCTCTGCCGATGTAGACTGCAGGAAACATTGAAATCAGATCCTGGGTCGACCATCAGTATTAGATTCTACACACATGTTACAAATGTTCATATCTCTATAAACATAGTCCAGGCTTTCTTATACTTTTTTTTCTTCACTTACGACTTCTTTGGATCGGATATATTTTTTCACGGGCCCAACTCGATGGCATAAAAAGAACAATAGATTCATAAGCTGTAGTTAGCCCTGCACATAACTTTATCCTTCAGAACTCCACATACCATTCCGTCATAAAACGATACTATGTTCGAAATTTCCGGTTGTGTTGTCATACATTATTTCAGTCATACAAGAAAGAGAAAAAAGTTACAGACACTCAAAATGACTAAGTATACAAATTCCTAACAAAGAATACAGAGTGCGAAATTTAAAGCTTGAGTGAAGCATCTCTTCCTCTTGGATATGACTCACATTTTTGTTTAGGAAGCCTTCTCTTAGTCTTTACCTTGTTGTGAAGTAAAGCAATAAAAGAGAGTACTTATTAGAAAGTAAAACAAGCGAAGGGAAAAAATATGGCGAGCAAATCTAAAATACGACTAACATATCTAAGTATACGTTAGGCAAATGAAAGAAAACAGCAAGAAAATTGAAAATAAGTCAAGTAAATCAAAAAGTCAAGTGAAAGTATCGATGAACCAAAGTAATCACGTATATTTATTAATTGATGCAGTCAATGAATATGTTCAGGTTATTAGTGAAATCAAATGTAACTTGTCTCTGTTAAAATAGCAAATATACTTTGCCCAAGTGCAGGATAGTCTTGCAGTCCACGACTGATGCCATTAATTCGATTCTTACTAAGAGTTCAAATTTGTTCTTGTGCAGAATCAAGATATATATATATATATATATATACATATATACATACATATATATATATATATATATATATATATATATATATATATATATATATATATATATACCCAGTAAACAAATATGTACAACTACTACTTCTAATAATAATAAATAGATAAAGAAGAAGAAGAAGAAGAAGAAGAAGAAGAAGAAGAAGAAGAAGAAGAAGAAGAAGAAGAAGAAGAAGAAGAAGAAGAAGAAGAAGTCTCCCTGGAAGATTCCTCTTTCCAGTTATTCACAGTTGACGATGGATCTCTCCAGTGGTTCACTGATCTTGTTTATTCTGAGGTAGTCTTATATCTAGCTGTGTGGAATCCGAATGTTTTTTCTATAGTTTAATCATCCTATCGCATTGTTCTTGCTTTTTTTCCTTACTTATTTTTTAGATCATCTTGTCGATTTAGAGCAAGACATTCGTCCCTCGGTACCTCTCCTGCATTTTTTTTGTTCTTATGGTAATACTCTTCTTCTTTCCATGGACATATACATTTTCCCCATTATTTGTCCGGTCGAGATTTTCCACTTGAGTGGTAACCACGTGATTGGTCTATATTTGCTTGCTAGGTCCCCTTCAAGGGTCCCATTGAATGAGGGTGGTTCTGCCTCTGGTCATCCATTCTGGTACCTTGCTTTCATTTAGGCAACTTTGGAGTTGGTCAATGAGTCTGTCGTGAAGTGTTGTGAATTTCTTAAACCAATATCCGTGGACCTCATTGTGTCCTAATGCTCTCCAATAAGCTATTTTCTTGAGAATGTGTTTCAAAGTGCTTTCGTTCAATACTATTGGTTCTCTATTTTCTATGTCTTTGAGTTCTTTTTTTATGTTCTCTAACCATTCCAGTGTCTTCATACGCCGTTCCAGCGGTTGTTTGTCTCAGTGGAATCCGGCGTTATGTTATGTCTTTTTTCGTTGTTCAGATCTTGGTAAAAATTTCTCCCGTTGTTTTTGACTATGCGGTTCTCTTTGTTTAAGACAGTCCTTTGTCTGTATTGCCTCCGTCTTGTCTCTGTGGCAAGTCTCCTCTGGTGTATCCTTTCCAATGCCACGGGAATACATTTTTGTCTTATCATATATTTGTCTCCATTACTATTTGATAACACTCAAGAGAATCCTGAACAACAAGAAAGGATACCATCATGTGCAGGGACGATATTGAATTATTTGCGAAGGTCAAGGGAGAACTTGAGTCCTGATTAACAAAGTGTAGGAATACAGCGATGAAGTTAGGAATAGAAAATGTGCAATAAGGGTAATAGACAAAGGAAGGCTCACAGTGACAAAAGGAATCGAACTCCCAGACAGCAGAAAGATTAGAGCATTGACCACACAAAACCTTTGCAAATACCTGGGAGCTTTTGAATGTGATACGATAAGACAGGGAGAAATGAAGAAGAACATAAAAAGAGAATACTTTAGGAGGATAAGAAAGATATTACAGTTAAAATTAAATAGCAGGAACCTTCTAAAAGGAATGAACATGTGAGCTGTATCGGTAGTAAAATACCTAGGACAATTCTTTGAATGGACAAAGGGAAAACTCCAGTCTGTGGACCGGCGAACAAGGATGCTTATGACAATGAAGAAAACCTAACAGCCAAGAGATGACACGGATAACCTGTCCGTGAAAAGAACAGAATGCTGTAGCAGGCTCATCAGCATAGAAGACTGTGTCCAGAGGGCTAATACTGGTCTAGAGAGGTATGTGCAAGCAAACAATGAAAACATCATAAAAACAAAATTACGAAAAAGTAGAAAACATTACAGCAGAACAGCAAACGATGAAAGAAAATGGAAACAGAAGAAACTACACCAAGAATTTAAAAGACGGATACAGGATGTGGCAGATGAGAGATCATAGACATGGCTACGATAAAGAAACCTGGAGAGAAAAACAGAATCGCCCATCATCGCTCCCCCACCCAAATCAGAACACTTTATATCAAAACAAAAATTGACAGAACGAAAACCGAAAGTGTCGCCTCTGTTGGTAAAGAGATGAGACCGTAAACCACACAACTAGAGAATGTAGTCAAGTAGCCCAAAAGGACTATTAACACAGGCACAATAGAGTAGCATCAGTGATACGCTGGGAACCTAGTTAACGAATTGGATTTAACAAAGGCAGAAAAGTGGTACCAGCACGGACTGGAAACAGCCCTGGAGATTGGAAACCACAAATTACTCTGAGATTTTGACACCCAAACCGACCATCTCATCCAGGCAAGGAGACCGGACCAGGTAATTGTAGAAAAGAAGAGGAAAACCTGCCAAATAATAGACATTGCTGTGCCTGCAGACCATAGACTAAAGGGGAAGGAAAGTGAAAAACTGGAAAAATACCAAGATCTAGCAAGAGAACTGAAGAAGATGTGGAACATGAAAGTCAGGGTAGTACCAGTAATAATAAGCGCACCAAGAACTATGCCAAAGACACTGAGGGTGAGATTAGAGGAGCACGAGATAAAAGGAAGCGCTGCAAGGAATTGCACGGATACTGAGGAAAGTACTAGAAATATAAGGTCTACGACACTAAATGTTAGCAGTGGCTTAGCAGAGGAAGGAAAATGGGAGCATAGATGTGAACCACATCACTGGCGTGATAGACAAGGGAAAGTAGAGATGTGGGCTGACAACCTGAGGAGACTTACTGTCACTCAGCCTTCAGCAATGACCATCAGGCGACCTGTGTGAAACTGTAAACCACAGTATTGCTGTGGTCTATGAGAATGTGGAGAGGAGGGCTGGAGACTTGAACAAACTTGCAGTCACTCAAACTCCAGCGGTTACCACCAGGCAACTGGTGTGAGATTGCAAATAATAATAATAATAATAATAATAATCTTAAAAGAAGTAAGGAAAAGGAGAAAGAATATCGCAATGGGATGGATAGATTACAAAAAGGCATACGATATGATTCCACATAGCTGGATACTCGAATGCCTTAGAATGTTCAAAATTAGCGAACCGGTGGTTAAATTCATTGGTAATTCAATGGAAGACTGGAAAGTAGATTTGACAGCCGCAGGGGACAAACTAGCCGAGGTAGGGATAAAAAGGGGAATCTTCCAAGGAGACTCGTTGTCCCCACTATTATTTGTTCTAACAATGATACCGCTTAACAGAATCCTGAAAAACAGCAAAGGATACCACTTCTCTAAAACAAAAGGAAAGGTCAACCACTTAATGTACATGGACGATATTAAATTGTTTGCAAAAAACAGGGGAGAGCTTGAGACTCTGTTCAACGAAGTAAGGGAATATAGTGAGGACATAGGAATGGAGTTTGGGATAGAAAAATGCGCAATCATGGTGATGCATAAAGGAAGGCTTTCAATGACTGAGGGAATAGAACTTCCGGACAACAACAAGATTAGGGCATCGACTGCACAAGACCGATACAAGTACCTAGGTGTCCTTGAATGTGACACGATAAAACGGGAAGAGATGAAGGAGAAAATTAAGAGAGAATACCTCAGAAGGATAAGGAAAATATTAGAAACCAAATTAAATAGCAGAAATCTAATAAAAGGAATGAACACCTGGGCTGTGTCAGTAGTTAGGTATACAGGACCATTCCTAGGATGGACAAAGGAAGAGCTCCAATCAATGGATAGGCGAACAAGGAAACTTATGACGATGCATAAAGCATTACACCCTAGGGATGATACAGATAGGCTATACGTTAAGAGAAAAGAAGGTGGTAGGGGGCTCATCAGCATAGAAGATTGTGTCCAGAGAGCTAAAGTAGTCCTAGATAGATATGTGCAAACAAATAGTGAAGAAATCATAAAGAGCGCGAGGGATAGTGCAACAAACAATAAAGTAGAAAACAATGGAACAGTACAGCAAACTAGAAAACAAAAATGGGAAGGGAAAAAATTGTACGGCGAGTTTAAAAGGCAGATAAAAGATATAGCAGACGAGAAATCATAGACGTGGTTACGAAAGGGGAACCTTAAGAGAGAAACAGAATCGCTCATCATGGCAGCCCAAAACAAAAGCATAAGGACAAACTACATAAAAGCAAAAATCGACAGAACACAGACAAACAGCAAATGCCGCAAGTGCGGTGAAAGAGATGAGACAGTAAACCACATAACTAGTGAATGTAGTCAGCTCGCCCAGAAGGAGTATAAGCATAGACACGATAGAGTAGCAACGATGATACACTGGGAACTAAGTAAACAAATGGGATTCAACCATGGGGAAAAGTGGTACCAGCACAAGCCAGAGGCAGTTTTGGAGAATGACAACCACAAACTACTGTGGGACTTTGACATCCAAACTGACCACCTCATCCAGGCAAGAAGGCCGGACTTAGTAATAGTAGACAAAAAAAGGAAGGCCTGCCAAATAGTAGACGTTGCTGTACCTGCAGACCATAGAGTAAAAAAGAAGGAGGGTGAAAAAAGGGAAAAATACCAGGACCTAGCAAGGGAGTTAAAGAAAATGTGGAACATGAAAACCAGGGTAGTACCGGTCATAGTGGGAGCACTAGGAACTGTCCCAAAAACGCTGAGGGAGAGACTGGAGGAGATCGGGATTAGGAGGAGGATAGAGACCGTACAGACCACAGCACTGCTGGGAACTGCACGGATACTGAGGAAGGTGCTAGAGATATAAGGACTGCAACGAATCGTAGCTCTGTCATGATATGCGAAAGAGAGAGGAGACGTTAGCTGAAGACCTGAGGAGACTTATTGTCACTCAGCCTTCAGCGATAACCACTGGGCAACCGGTGTGAAACTGTAAATTGTAGAATTACTGCGACCTATGAGTACTAGGAGAGGAGGGCTGGAGACTTGAGGAGACTTGCTGTCACTCAAACTCCAGCGGTTACCACCAGGCAACTGGTGTGAGATTCCAAATAATAATAATAATAATAATAATAATAATAATGATAATAATAATAATAATAATAATAATAATAATAATAATAATAATAATAATAATAGAACAGTAAATGCTGAGAGATAAAACAAAGAAGGCGAAAGTCCGTTTTGTTTTTTCTTTCTACATCGATGCTTTATATACTTATAAACGGTTTCATCCCATAATCTGAACATATATAAGAATAACTTTAACCCACCTCAAGTATAAGATTGGTGGGGAAGACATTTAACGACCTCAAAAGGTCAATTTAGGATAACATCAATTATGGCATTTTCAAATCTCACTTCGCCAAACGGCTGGCAGATCAGCGTACGAGAGTAACAAGGCCAGGCTGAACATGTGATAGGTGGCAATAAGCTCTGGTGACCCATGAAGATTATCTTCACAGTTCAAATTTGGTATTTTCAATTATAACAGGGGTGGTTGCACCTAATGGGCTGTAAATATGGGTACACAGAGTAATTTGGATGACTACGGTAGGTGTTACTGACCTCTGGTGATCTCTAAAGGTCAATTTCGGATTAAGTCAGTATAGCACTGACGTCTGGTGATCTGTTAAGTTCAAATCAAAGTAAGGACAGTTTGACCAGTTTCGACCGAACTGAATGGTTGCAATCGTTACTTTGAGAAGCTTTGTATCATGATTTACTCCATGACATTTCAGTATTGATCATATTTTCTCGGAGCACCACAGTTGATATATATATATATATATATATATATATATATATATATATATATATATATATATATATATATATATATATATATATATATATATATATATATATATATATATATATATATATATATATATATATATATATATATATATATATATATATATATATATATATATATATATATATATATATATCACTTGAATATAACCTTTTTGACCATCCAGTTCTGCGTAGTGTAGAGATAAGAATCCAGCCACTGGATCTGGAGTGGAGGTTTCGATCCTCCTTTGTGGTACTGGATGGTCTTTTTATTTGCTGTCCCATCACAGTAAAATGTGACACAAAGTCGAGGCTTTAAGTGGGAAAAAGGGAAGATCTCCATCCAAAGGAGCAACCAAAGCAACCTCTGGCACAAAAGCGTCAGGACTAGCCCAACCTGTTCTGTTAAGTGCAATGGAGCAGTGCTGCCCCGGGGTACCATCTTCCCTGCGACTGAACCAAGTAATAGAAAGGGAACCCAAAGGTTCCCAATATGCGTAGCAATGCAAAGCCGCAGCATAACTCACTGCACCGGTGCACTCGATCTTTGATACCAACAATAAAACAATTTCCGGTCCATTCGAAAGCCAAGTGTCAGTACCGGCGCCTCGGTCTCTGCCGGGGAACAGATACTTCGCATAATGGATAGTCTATAGCCACACTGAAGAGTTGTAATACGACGAAACAGCTGTCTGTGGATGACACGATCATTTAATTACTAATATATATACATGCAATTAGGTGGTATCTTTCCGTGTGTTTGTCCGTCACGAAATAGGAACTACGATCTGGCGTACGTACACATTTTCCTTTTTCTAAACCTGAATAATTTAATTAGGACGGACTGATTGTTCAACTTTTTTTTCTGACTGATGCCGTCCTTCGTGCAAAGTAGCATAGGTTTATGTTCTTTGATTTCAATATTGCATATCCCATTCATCAGGACAGGCATTCAAATTTAAAAAAAAAAGTCTATGCGTGTATTACAATGCATCTAATGTGCTAGTGTCATGACTGAAGGGCTGTCAACCAAAGATGGCGATAAAGAGTTATTGGATTATGATCAGTTGCAATGTGTCGTATGTGTAACACTGCGCACATAGCACGAATATCGGAGATAAGCCATTTTGATTTGAATAGTTTATTAAGTAACAAGAACAGAATATGCAACAGTTATTTCAGGGGGAAATGAAGAGTTCAAAATATGAGAGGAGAATACATATGTCGAACAGATAGATACCTCCTACAATAAAGTTGGTTACCCCTTCCTATTAGTACCCACAACAATCGTTCACAGTTGATAACCTGTTAGCTTGTCTACCTTCAATTTTCCCACTCCGGTTGATTTGGAGATGTCAACGCTCTCATTGTCCAAATCTCTTTCCGGCTGATGCTATCTCAGTTTGAAAAGTAAACTGACTAGCAAAAAAAGTACATTTCAAATTACCTCGCTGATTGGACAATCAAAACTCTCCGTAAAGGAGAGTTTGATTGGCCGACCGATCCCATGACTATTTTCTATCAAAACTAATATTTGTCTCCCTATGTTCGGTGAGCACACGCATTTTTCAATACAGTATCATCTTTGTTCTCTTCTTATAAACTCCTCGAGTGTTTCTTAGTATGTAACGACGTTGGGTACAAACGGACTATCCTCTGACTTGTCAGGTCTGACGAAGATTATTTCTGCTGACGACGCCTAGTATTTCCCAATGGTTACTAATCTAAGTACTCACCAGTTTTGACGTTGCTTAATTTCGATCATCTTGCAAAATCCTGTGTCTCCAAAGTTGTTCACCCGAAACCCGCTAGTTTTGGGGAATGTCTTCCTTAATCTTAGTTTTTGAGCTAAGTACTCATCAAAGAGGCATTGAATACCATTTTTAGAGTCTTTGGTACGACTTGGCTGTCAGTTGTGACCTCTTGAACCGGAGAGAAACACTTTATCACTGGGCCACAGTTATCGGTAGTCCTCTAAATACCCTTGTAAATTATTTGTCTTTATAGTCCGGCGACAGTAACTCATTTTTTTCTTTTCCTTCTAACGAAGAGAAGAAAATATAGCACATATCTTTTTTGGCACGAGGTGAGCAAGACAGATAAAAAAATAATACGGATCTTGTTAGTCACTCAATAGAAACCACCACTCAATAGAAACCATACTTTTCTGTTGCACGTCATGTTGGAGGTGATCAATTAAAAATTGGAAAAAGGGGTTGATCAATGAATGTTAGCTTATCACCCTCCGTTTACAAACGATCATTAAAATGGGAAAATTTTCAATAAACAAGCAGGAATGGTACAAACTAACGGATTCTTTTCGGATAAAGTTACATTGCAAATTAGACACTTTATATAACAAGGAGTGAATATTGGAATTTTCAGCCCTCGGGCACCTCTGTAGCACGTGCGCATGTTATATAGATAGATAGCAATTTTCCCGGACCAACTTTGAAACTAAAGAAACTTATGTTGACACTCCTGGAACCAGTTCTAGAACCAGTTTTGGTACCGGTTTTGGTACTAGTTTTGGTGGACGGTTTTTAATAGATTCTTTAAATGTTCGGCAAAAATAAACAGAGGATGTGAACAAAAGAAAAATTCTTTCGCATTTTTAGAAAGAAAGGTGGAGTTGGGAACGTTGGCATATCATCAAGGAAACAAGGGGGAAATCGATCAGTTCAGACGAGAGAGACATTTTGAACAATTCTTTTCTTGTTCTGGGCGTTCAAGAGATTATAAATAAGCATACGGGTAAGAATAGACGTACATATGAACACACTTAACAGCATGTACGTTTGCGCAAATGAATTATAAAATTCACGTGCGCTCTTGTTGTACGCACACACAATGCACACACACACGCACACACACATACACATGCACACACATAGACATACACAGTCGTGCAGGGCTGTGGAATTACGACCGAATTATGTTTGATACACCGGTTCTTGTATGATCATAGAAGTAAGGCAACTTTGACCCTGTTAAGAAGGGAAACCATTTTGGAATACCAGGTGCCAATTCTTTAGTCATGCTATACAACTAAATAGTATAATTTATCCCCCCCCCCTGAAAAAGACTTTGGAGACTCATATTTAAAACGTGGAGAATAATATGCAGTTTAAATATCAAAATGGTTCATACTCTTTTCGGGTTCAGGCGAGTATTACACATGTGTTTATATATTCAATCACTAATTATAACTTATCATAGAAAAAGTCTCAGTAGTAGAACAGCCGTGAGGATGAAATACTCTAGACCAGCACTTCCGTCTACGAGACCAACTTGCCAACTATTGCGTTACGGCGGGTGGTGTGAAAAATGTTCCACAAAGATTATCTCAGTCCTGTCCAAACGTTTATTATTGCAATCTCTGTTAAGCATCTTCTTTAGATAACAATATCTGGCTGAGAGAATTACGACGAAGTATTTAGAGGGATCCGTTTATTGTGATTATTTTAATTAAAGCGTTTGTAGCTGATCAATTTTGATGAAAATATCCGACCAATAAAATCATTTGTAATTATTAAAGACTTGTTCTTGTTCTTGTTCTCTCTCTCTCTCTCTCTCTCTCTCTCTCTCTCTCTCTCTCTCTCTGTCCGTCTGTTTGTCTATCTGTCTCTATCTCTGTCTCTCTGTTGATGTTTCTGCCTCTCCAATATACACCACTATTTGGGTATTCTGTTTCAAAGCTGAAACTGTGCATATGGATACATCACATCTAAGATGACATGCTAAGCAAGGCTGACCTGGGAGATAATTCATGGACACCAGAGGTGATTCTTGGTCATTTATCAGGTTTTAGGCAATAATTCCGCTCCTGTATGACTGGACTTTGACATAAAGATGAATTTTTTCTCGGTGAAGGTCATAGACAATGCGATATTGACCCCATAGGATATTCAAGGTCAACTGAGATCATCTCTGGTAATTTCTAGGCAATTTTCCAAGTTGTCGATCTCAGTGTTGCGCCTATAAAAATGGATTTTGGAATAAAGGTAGATTCTCTAACGGCCAATATATTTAAATATGTGAAACTGAATCATTTGAGGTCACTGTATGTCATCTTGGGTCATTTTTAGATAATGTCTAAGTTGTTAGCCACAATATTGCACCAAGAATTCAGAAACCTTGCAGAGAGGTATCATCACCCGACAACAGTTATAGACAAAGTGAGCTTGATATTTTGGGTCAATAGAGCTCAACTGAGGTCATTTTTTGAAATCGTAACAAGGTATTACAGAAATCTCTGAAAGTCCTTCTCCTACGGACAGCTCTATATTGATTGTTTTAGGGTTGGATCCTGAATGAGCCAGCCATACTAATCCCCAAAGGAGGAAACACTAACGTGCTGTATCTAGAAACCTCTTCGAACAGAGCAATGACATCATTTGTATTTTTGTGCATCAGAATATCTCTTATGTTACCCTTCCATGCGTACATAAGGTGGATAATCGTTTTCATCATTTTTCATTTGCCGTCTTGTGAAAGAAAATATATACCAGAGAATCTATTTTTTCCTATTTGGTTATATTTCAAATTATTTCCCCTGGGCAACACCGGATATTACTGTTAACACACACACACACACACACATACACACGCACACACACACACACACACATATCAAACTAGGAAAGCTGAATGTAATCGTTAAAGGTCAATAAAGAAACAAATAAACGAAGAAAAACAGCCTCATTTTTAATTAAATCCTCGAAAACTTATACATTGTTTGCAGATTTGCCAATTTATGATGATAGTATTTCTGAATATTTTTTTGAAAGCACCGATTGACCTTTAGGCATCTATTATGCAATTTAACTGGACGAAAATAGCCACAAAATATAAAAATGGATCTTACCATTATAATTTGAATACAATTCCAGCTTCGTAAACATGGGTGTACGAGTAAAAACGGCCGATGGTGCAACTGCCCTCCCAGATTAGGGCATAACACTGGGGAACAGTTCGAACAAAACAAGGAGAAACGATCGAACAAAGAAAGCAAAAAGATTAACAAATCAACAATGAATGTCTCTTGCCAAATGATTGATATTTTCGCTCTTGAGAGAGGCAGAAAACAAAATTTATTTTTAGTTTTGTGTAGCGTTTTTCGTACAAACTGTGTATTATCGATTGATAAAATTGAGTTTTATTGGAAGTTAGTACTTGTGCTTTTATCTGTGTGAAATATCGGGAAAACAAAGCCTCCTGCTCCTCGATAACAAAGAAGTTCCATAAATATATCCATGAATGTCCGTGAATATATATTTAGAAATACTCAATGTTTATCTCCTTATTTATATCAGCAAGTTTTGTCTAAATTCTGAGAACATATCGCCCACGCCATAATATTAACCTTAGTTAACGTTAGTGTTAAATTATACAAAAGACATATGTCTGCACCATGTACTCTCTCTCTCTCTTTCTCTCTCCACCCAAGCACCCCTATATCAATGGCATATCTGGCACCGACCAGGAAACCCAATATCCAAAGACAACATTCGCTACAGATATATCTTGATTACGTACATGAAACGAGCATTTATGACAGCACTTCTCCATCTACACTTTGTGTTTCCTGATTGTATACATCTGACCGGCAACACATTATCTTTCTTTCCACATAGTGACTCGGGGCGTTCGGGGATTTTTCAATTTGTCGAGTAGGTGTGAGCATACAACCGAAATACAACATTTTCCAGCAACCGATGGTTGGGCACCAAGTTAAACCCGGAAAAAATACGATTTTCTCGTGATTTTCACATTCGTCGATAGAGCAGCCACAGATAGCATATGTTGAGACATCTCTTGATTGTTCATACAGTGGCATCAGAAAAATTCTTGAAAAAATGTTACTAATACTTCTTTGAAGGACCATGTGGGACGATCATAGGTTACGTAATGATAATTGAATAATACACCTTTGGCACTGAAATTCACACATCTCATATCTGTAAAGCTGTAGGATTCACAAAGCACGAGACTTTTCAATATTCCTACCTTTCCTTGCACCGATGAAGAGTTGCAGTTGCTCTTTACACAACCACTAACATCTCCATAGGTATTTTAAGAAAAAAACAAACCTGATATTGTATTATTTCCGGTCATCAAAATCTATTGCTTCCTCTCCATAGTCCATTGAAAATTCTTGACAGGCTCACTTCGGTATTGCAAAGACATAATATCGCCTGACGTCAAAATATAAGAATTTATTCATATGTTTCATATTTTTCATCGCTATTATCTAATCCAAGAGTCGGTCAAACCCAGACCGCCATAACAATTCATCAAGCCCAACGACAATATAAGGTGTGGTATTATTTTTAAGTACACATTATTTTTCTCATCATATTATTATGCAAAAAATGAAATTATGTTCTTCTTTACTAATCTAATTCGTATAAGTTAGAACAAAAAATCATCATTCTCCATAATATATGAACAAATTAATTTAAGAGAATCTCAAAGATAATAATGTATCAGATTTCGAATGAAATTAACCTCCCGAGATCAACTGTTACATAAACCACTAAAAAAATTCCTTGATAATTATACAATTGAAAATACATTTATAAAAATGAAGTTATTGTGTTCAGAAGCAGGTTATCGATTATTGCTTTCGTGAATTATTTGCTTTCGTTTTTAAATGAATGATGTGACAGTTGATATTTGGAGATTAAGTTCATTAGAAATACGTCATAATCTATTTCATAATTTTTTTTTGGTTATCTATCTTTAACACTATCACCAGAGAATCGTATTGCAATTCATGTTCATCTATAATGGAAAACATCATTTAATATGGTTTATTACAAATGACTAAGAGAATAATCCTACATCCTGAGTAACGCTTGTCGAATTTCCTAATAATCACTTTTTCAGGTATATATAGTGGAATCAATCTTAATACAATTCCATTGAGAGATGGTTTGTGATGATATTCTCTATAAAAATTTCATTTAAGCTCCCCGAATAGGATTGAGATTTCTGTTTATTTATTATTGGAAGGGGGGGGCACTGCCACAGGAAGGTACAAGTCTTTGTATCCAATTGCATTCTTGTATGGAATTTTGCTTATACTGAATAACACGCAGTCGCAAAAATATTCTTAGAGGCTACTCAGAGCAGACACAGAGCAGGTGTTGCCCAACTGAAATTGAGTGAACAATCACTTAGTCAGCAATAAGTAAATTGAACGTCAACGTGTACCAATTAAACGACTGGGCTTACACTTCTTTCTTTCTCTTTCTCTATCTCTCTTTTCCTCTCTGTATATATATGCATACATATATATATATATATATATATATATATATATATATATATATATATATATATATATATATATATATATATATATATATATATATGTATATATATATATATATATTGATCAACAGGAGCCAACAAACTTGGTGAAGGGGTGGTATTCCATTTTTTGTTTGTGTATTTGTGTGTTCCATCGCTTATGACCATACCGTTTTGTCCTCAGTGTTCCACTACATACTGTTCAATGCTTGGAAAAACAAGATTCTAGGGGCTTTTTATGGGCTACAGTTTGACGGGTTTATCACGAATGTACAGCTTCCATAGAACGTTGATGTTTCTACGTATTTTTCAGTCCATCAGGAGTTCACCATTTTTTAAAAATCAATCATAATTTGTTCAGAGACATTATATTCCTTATAATCTAAGTATATAGAGGATTTTTTTGTTTTTTTTTTACAGTAATTAGATGTGGAAAATACCAGTGGTACCATGATTATAGTTAATCCTGACCATATTTGTTCTTTAATATCGTTTCTGAAATCCTTATGATTTTAGGAATTCGTTAGTTCCACTTTCTTACTGCAACATAAGTATCTATATACGAATGCCACTATGAACAAAATTCTGGAATTAGGTTTTGCAGTGAATCCAATTATTTCGTGTACTTGCAAAAAGTGCCGATTGCCACAATACAACGATCAGAATGATCACAATCAGACTCTCAATTAGTGAAATCGGTTCTCAGTCCAACGAGTTCTTTCTAACCTGGATAATTCTTCAGCATTAAACCTTGATAATTGAAAAACAGTTCACGTTGCTTCAGTTTAAGGCGAATCTGTTTGCTGGCAGTTATTTTTTCTATCTCCGATCAATTTTAGAATAATCGTGTCTCACTTAAATTTTTTATGAAAAGCTAACAAATGCAGTTTTCTTCCCAGAAAGTTTTTAGAGGAAAAAAAACTTACTTGACAAAAAAATTAAAGTGTGTCAGTTCGAGAGTTAGTGAGTGTGTTGGCTTTTGTGTGAGCAAATGAGAGGGAGAGGGAAGCAGGGGGCTCTTGAATTCACGAGAAAACATGATAAATGCATTGTATTCTTTAAAGGGTATCAGACAAAAAGGGTGTCTCGATAAGCAAATCACAGACAGAGTGTGTGTGTTTTGGTGTAGATGTGTGTGTGTGCGTGGAAGAAAGAGAGAGACAGAGACAGAGGAAGAGAAAAGGGGGATAGAGAGAGTCAGGCTCTTGGATTTGCTTGAAGGTGCGTGAAATATCCGATAACGTCCCTGAATGAATGATGATTGATTAAACAAAAATTTGGATAAAATTGTTGGATGGAAATACTAAGATGAAAAAAAAAAATACTGATACTGGATAGTAAAACATAAATGAATCAAATAATCTAACTGAATCGTGGCATTTCAACGTGATTTTCAAATAAAACCGATTTAATTAATAATGAATCAACCAGACTGGTTGGCAGTCGTCAATGTAAAGGGGATGAACACCAGCATTTGACAAAACGGACTTAATTATTTCCCTTTGAGTTATTGATAATAGTTGGACGTGTATCAACAATAGAAGGTGATTAAAATTACGTGTTGATTAAAACTTTTCTAATTAACATCCAGATTTTCAATTCTGATCACTTAAAAGTTCCGCGTCATCCAGTTATTTCTTTCTTTCTCCAAAAAGAGAAGACTTTTCTGGAATTTCACTAATATCAAAACAATTTTTCCTGCTATTCTGTTGATACAACTGAGAAGACGTCCATGTTCGTGGTTTGAATTGTGAAAAAACAAAAGTTTGTGGTTTCAGAAAAAGACTGTAATTTTTTGCCGAGATGCGCTCTGCTGTTGGTTGAATAACTAATTGCAAAATTTTACGAACGGATCGTGATTTACATGCGATTAAATTGTTTGTAGAATTTTCCAATAAGCTTAGTTACGCTGCAGAAAATAATATTTAGATTAAAGTTGTTTTTTTGTTCTATAATTTGAACAGTGTGAATTAATTATATCGAATCGACTGTACGTAGGCGCAGCGTTGACTATTCAAGTATTTTTTCACTTTTTCGAATAAAGGAAAAAAAATAAATCAATATTACATCCCAAGTTTGTAATACTGGACTCCCAAAATCGAAAACGAAATAAAAAAAGATAAATAAAATAAGATAAAATTACAAAACGTATTACTCATGCAATTTAAAAAGAAAAATGAATAAAAAATATCTAAATTGGCAACCGTGCTAAAAAGGTTTCGATGCAGCTTTTTACAGCCTCCTGAGTAAAAGAGTTCCAGTGCCCGGAGAAAGGTTATAAAAATGTGCACCATGTTTAGAAATTCCATTTTATATTCCGAATGTTTCGATCAAATTTCTTTGCATCTTCCCTCCAAGCAATGAGATCAAGCCCGGGAGACTCCGATCTACCCTTGTAACCGATATTCTCTTATCCATTAACTAGGTTAGTCACTTTACACTGGACAATCATGTTTTGTAAATAATCTCCAGTTCCCATCATCACTTACGTGAACCACATCCTGAGAGCAATACTCCAGATGTCCCATAATCGATGTCTTGTTAATTATATAAGATTATATTCCTCGATGTCCACCCTGGTATCTGAGTAACCCTCAACAGTATGGTTGAATATGATCGTTAAAATCCAAGCAATCATTGAAAAATACTCCCTAATTGCAATTGCTTATTCCCCACTCATTCAACATGCAATTGACCTTTTTTTTTTTTTATAACAATATGTAAAACTTTGTTTTTATCTACATTAGATTTTAAATTGTGGATTTGTTCCAACTCAGCAAGATCATCTGAGCCGCCTTGTGCGACGTCTTCTGATGACGGGTCGACAAGTAATTTAACGCCGTTCGTGAATAACACCATTATTGATTTAATACTCTCTAGTAAATCGTTAATAAATATTTAAATAAGTAGGGCCCCGACACCGACCTCAGAGGAATTTCCGACGGGACACTTTGTGATTTAGCAAAAGCATTACCAATCCCATCCTCTATAGATCTGTTTGACAAAATGTCTCTCGCTATACTTATCAAATAATGAATATGCGATAATTTTCAATTTTTATAACAGGCACTTACATTCTGGTACATGACTCTTAAGACTGAAAGAATAGTTAAAGAATGCCTCCAATTAGCAGTCCGAAGTAACATTATTGAGATCCTCACCATTTAACATATAGTTAAACTCATCATGTCAAAATTCAATAATTTTTCATTCTTATCAACAGGCAGTAATGTGAAACGGTGTTGAAACCTTGAAAAAATCCAAATCCAAAATATATTATCATCAGATAGATATTTATTTATTACATAAATACTCAACAAAAGTTTCGAATATAAACATCCCCCTCCCGCTGAACGGAGCCATGTCGACTACCTACAAGTTTATCTCTCATAATATCTAGTGTATTAGTCCACAAAAACTTTTGGAAAATCGGACACAAGGTATATGTCAGAGAAACTGGTTTATAATAACTCGGCAAAAGCATGTATTTTTTTCTATGTAACGGAATCACAGTTGCTGTTTTACAAATGTTTAGTATTTCGCATCTTTTATTCATTTATTAATACGCATGATTACTGCATTGATAGAGTCGTTGTTTGATGATATTTTTTAAAAAAATCCTAGGATGAATTCCGTCAGGACCCATACTCCTGCCAAGATCTAATTCAGACAGCAATAATTGCACTTCGTCAGCCGATATTGCGAATACAATTATGTCATCAATCATTTCACTCTTATAACAGTGTTCCAACAAAGGAAAAGACTCTATCATAGTGTGTGCCAACTGGGAAAAAAGTGTTCTGGATGGTGATTCTGATTTTATATAGCCATATCAGAGCGAACTTACATGCTTTTCTACTTTCAGATCTTGATATCAAACATTTCGAAAATGGCTCGCAGTTGGATTCAAAATTGTTTACAATTTTTGTTCATATTTTAGTCTTCCTCCAAATTCCACAATTTCTCAATGTTCTTTTCTTGGAACTGTTTGGAAGTTCTCTGTTCGTGGCTCACTATCGAAAACATTCCAAATTTTATCTTCATTTTCTTTTCTTTTTTGCGTATTAAACGACTGCTATCCCATCGTAATTTTTCAAGCGGACTACCTTGTCTGGAAACCTTCAAAAGTGCTCCAGCTACTTTCGCAATTACGGATTCCAGAATGAAATTCCCATTAGCCTCAGACAAGTTCCTCAGAGTAAATATTCAAAATAATGTTGGAAATAAAATTAATTACAATCGCAATACATGAACAATCAGACTCTATGTTTTCATAACTAGGAAAAGCTTTTTCCAATATCGACATTTGAGAAATGTTATTGACAAGTTGATATCAGGTGGGTTCATCTTCAACATACTAATGCAAGCCGTTTGCTTCGAGCAAATGTGAATAGTTTTTGATAATTATTTTTTGATCGGTTGTGTTTACTGGAGCGAAAACGATACCATTTTTTCCAGTAGATATTTGGCGATTTGAAATCATAAATCATAGCAATGAATTCAACATAGTCTGATGTGAATGATAATTTCACTAATTGTTTCAACATTGTTACATAGTCAAGTTTGGTGATTTCTACACACGTATTGCAATTGAGAACCTGTACTTGGACACTTTTACCTTTGCTACAACTGGTTCAGGTCTATTCGACCGACCAACCAACTTGGGAAGCATTCACAGAAGCGTGTACTAAAGTAACAAACCCTTTCAACCCTGATTCATTACGTTGGTCTTCCGTATATATTTAAAAAAATATGGTATGGAAACGTTTGCCAGTTCTACAGTCTGAGGACCTGAGTGAAATTCGGTGATATCAAGTATTTCTATTTTTTAACCATGAAATTCATGAGATCCTAAAAAGGAAAAGAAATCAAGCAAAGGATGACTCGAGCAAGCTCAACCATCAAGAAGAAGAAATTCAAATTAGTTCAAAAAAGAAGGTTATACAACCAATGCATCCTCTCGATTGTCACCTATGGAGCTGAAACATAGAACTTAACCTAGAGACTGACCATCAAACTGGAAACCATGCAGCATCCACCTAAAAGTATCATGTTCAACCTCATATAGAGAGATCGCAAGACAACACAATATATCAAAGAGAAAACAATACTCTGAGATCACATGCGCAACCGAGGCCAGCAGAGTATAAGATGGGGGCGCAAACTTGATAAATTCAGAAAGTATTGACTTCGTGACGTCAATGGTAAAGAAGAGTGGCGAATCATGCAGAAGGTCTGTGTTCAACGACGGACGTTAAAAGTCTGATAATGGTGTTGATCATGATGATTTCTCAAAGAATTTGCATTCGTTTACAAGACAATAAATTGTCTACCTGGGTCCCCACTGATGCGTACGTGTTTGAGTGATGGTGTTGTTTGGTGCAGCTGGAGTCTTTGCATGGATTATACGATCGAGATGAGGTCGGCTTGATTTTACAGCTTCCTCACTATAAACCCTGTCAAAATAAGATCTACCAGATGCTTCACATTGAGTTGTAGGTGCCGCCCTTTTGTAGGCCACTCCTCTCTCAGTCTTGGTGGGGTCGGTGTTTATCGACTGATGTCGACCGCCGTCCTCCGATTTCCATGTTTTTCCATATTTAGAGCTGTGAGGGAATAGTCTCTTCTTCACGTCTCAGTGTTACCAGTAAAAGCTTTTCCTTGTCATCTGCAGGTTTTCCAAGTCGGACTAGAAGTTCCGTCTCTGACATATCTGATATAAGGATTATTCGGTATAAATATATAATTATTTCTGTTTCTCTACTTCGTCATATGCAATGTTTTATTACATTATGGGGAAAAATCTCCTCTACTTCTATAAGTGCTCGTTGCTCTCCTTTGCCGGCATCTATTATTCAGTTAGAATTTTTTGAGATTGCGTCTTGAACATCGTATATGCCGTTGTAGAGGTTTTCTGTACTTTTCCCACAACATTTGGTATGGTAGCAGCATTTTTTTCTTTTGACCATTATATATTTATCTTCATTTCTAAGGATGTCCTTCATTTCCCCTTTAACTCCTGTGATTCCTCGAAGCAGAGTTTGGGTATTTCCAGGCCTTCATCGTAATTGATGAGTAATTAGTAAGTCCATGTCGGCCAACACATGCTGGGTACCACTATCTAAACATACGTGCTCAGAATCATCGACTTAATATTAACAGAATCTTCCTGACATAGACTCTTCCCTTCCATTTTGATCCTCAGCAGTGGAAAAATGTTTTCCTTCGATTTTGTCTCGAAAAAAAAAAAAAAATTAAAAAAATTAAAAAAATGAGATTCCGACCTCTAAAAGTGAAAAAAAACATCTCCCAAGCAGATTCGATCCGTAAAACAAAAAAAATATTCTGGATAAACTAGGGAATCATTGTTAAGTTATGTTTGGTATCGAAGAACGGGAATTTTTTTTATTACGAATCATTGGAACTTAGGCAAAGTTACTGCTCAGTGCTACAGTGACGCAAATGAATAATGCATAGAAACAAAACAAACTTTTTCTGGGTTACAAGGTCGACAAGGGATTCTGCTGCACGACAATATCCGTCCTACTGTTGCAAATATGACTTAGTAAATGATAATACCGCTGGGATGGGAAGTTCTTTCACATAAGGTGTATTCTCAACACGTATCACTCTGAGCTCTCTTTCATAGCTCCCAGCAACGTTCCTTGTCCGGTCAATATTTCGAATAGTTTAAAGATATTCATCAAAGAAATAATTGAATCAAAAAATGATAAATATTCAGACAGACTCAGCAGACTAGCCTTGATATCCCCTCAGTTGCGGATAAATTTGTCAGCCAAGGAAACGGTTGAATCTTACTGCAAACCAGTAGTGGGGTCCATAAGGTCGACTGGATCATCTCCTAATTTCTAAGGTTAGAGATTACTCTTTGTTGAAAATTAATTCCTGTTGAATTAAGGAATACCAGAATCGTAAGTACTCCACATAATACGCGGCTGATCTACCAAGTCATAGACTGAACTCTAACAGGAACTAAGACTTTATTAGAAGCGTTTTTGACGGTAATAAAAACTATATCTTTTAATGTATTTTTTCCTCAAATTTTGACAAAAAATGTTGATTATCTAGCCGGATTAGGGAGCATTCAATACAACAGTACTTGGAGCACTTGTGCTATGTACACTTTCTAGTGATTATGGTATTTATATACAGATAAATCAGTGTATTTGTATTCGTGTAAACATATTTTCGTCTGATTCCAATCATCACCGTTCAATGTTATACCAAAGTTTTTCAACACAAAATTCTCACCAGTGGCTCAGTTTTGAAAGATATGAATTTTTAAGAGATTACATTCTTGCCGATCAGAATAAATGAGCCCAGTCCAACACTGGTAGAACTAGTAAAATTATGCTGGTACCGATAACTTCTATTAAGTAAATGTCCTCTTAAATGCTTGAAAATGAATTGAACGATGAAGAGAGGAAATACTTGAACCAGAAACCTATTGTCATTAAACGTATTATTTATATAGAACTGTGAATAGGTTCATAGTGATAAGAAAACACTTCCAGCAATGAAAAAACCTCAGCCCATGGTCGAAAAATGGAAAATCATGAAAATATGCGATTAGAATACAATAGCATGTAGGGCACTTAAATTGTTCAGAGGCTGCACCTCGTATTACAATACTTGTGAAAGGCCATAAAAAGTCAATAACAGCATCAAATGATTTATTTAAAAAGGGGAAGTCCATAGTGGATACTGATGCAATGAAAAATACGAAAGTTGCAGAGTAGTTACCGTACCGGATGTTGGAATTAGCAGTGCAAGTTTCGGACGAAGCTGTGCAGGTTCAATTCACACTGCAACCCTTTGTCCTTCATTTAGGCCTATAATACATTCAATCCTGAGTGTCGAACAAGCAAAATCTACTTGCTATTGAAACTGCAACGTGACCCTATGCTCCATGAAGAGGGAGGGAGTAATGATATACGGCATCTGCAATTCATACCTTTCATTCTGATGTGGACTGCCTGGCAGGAACGAAAGCTGCTGCTCTCACAGAAAATGCTCCTTTTGATGCTCAATAATCACGTCAAATGTGGTCCATTTTTGAATATGCACAATTCCGATGCTCACACGTTACTTGAATGGATTAGTGAATTACGTGCTCAACTTTCATCCAACAACGTGTGTCATTGACATGTACTTTTAACATAAAGTCTTTGCTAAGCGACGTCGTTGAATGTATCATAATGTGCATCTAGTATTCGCACACCCTGATGGAAAATGAAGTGTAGTGATATTGCAGGGTATCACTGGGGCGTTCTGATCTAGCCTGACATCTAGGACATTATCAGCTGAAAGCTAGTGTTCTATCAGTAAGAGTTGTATGAAAATAATTGCATATTAGATGTAGAGATAATTGAGGGAAATCACTGATTGAGGTAAGAAGTATTGGTAACTGAATTCATTACGCACAAACCACACTGCACCAGTGTTAACATATCTTTAACAAACGTGAGATTACCCTTGGATCTCAGTAGCGTCGTGACTTTGCTATCTGGTAGGTTAATTAATCAAAAGTTATCTGCATCAGAAGAAATTTGATGAGGGGGCTCATGAACGTAGATTTGAAATTCGCAAGCAGAATACAAAGGGAATATATAAAGATGCCGGAAGGTAGGACAGAGACTGAAGCCATTGATATCGAGAGATAGTGCAGAGATACCCAGGTTTGGGAATAATGATGTTCCAGCCTCGAAACCATGCATAGCCTCAGGGTCACCGTCTGAAAATAGCTTTGTTGGAGGCACTTCTTCATTTTTTGAAGAAGTAGTCGCATAAAAAATTACTCACACACACACACACACACACACACACACACACACATATATACATATATATATATATATTGGGATAGGATCTTGAATTTAAATATGATCATAAAAGAATGTAAGCACCATTACTGAATTTGGATATTAAAATTGACAGTAGAATATCAGTCAACAAATTGTTTTAAAATAAAATTCGTACAAAGGCCCTTTGGAACGAGCATCCTATATTTTTACGGAACTATATTATCAGAATATCTAAGAATAACAAGCTGCTTTCAGATTTATCAATTTTATACCAAAAATTGTTTCTTCGGTTGTAAGAATGGTCAACCAAGACAAAAAAATTAGCGAGAATTTTGGACAATTTGATAAAGCTATAACTAAACATATTGATCCCTTTAAAACTGATAAGCTTGACCGCAATGAGATGATAACGAAAATTAAAAAATATATTAAGGAGAGTTTAGAAGGAAAATTAACAAATAATGCCTATTAAAATCAATCATTACCCAGTCATCGTCAGTGGGAAGAATAAATGTATTGACTGGAACCAGGGAAAAGGGATAACATTTGGCTGTGGACCATTTGTCTGACTGATAAGTAGTTTAGTAGGTTGGGAGTTGAACATGAAATGTCCTGTAACTAATTGTCTTAGCATATTAATGAAGTAGCCTATTGAAGTGTTACTACCCGCCAGAGAGTGGTTTCATTTCGTTTCAGCCATGTATGTAAGGATATATTATTGGATAATTTAGAGAAAATAAATGGAAGGATTGACGGAAGCTTGATGGTATAAGACATGGAAAAAATGAGCTTTTCACACCACACATACACACATGTATATATAGATAGAGAGAGAGAAAAGGGGAGAGAGATAGAAACAGAGAGATAGAGAGATAGATAGAGGGAGAGACAGATAATTGAGTGGGTAATTTTGAAATTAACACTGACCATCATTTGGCTTTGAAAATCCGAATTCAGAAGATCAGGAGATAAATTTACAACCGTCTGATTTGTTGGTAGGAAATTTGGACTTAAGTATGTTTTCTAATGATATATGCATAGTTTTAAATAACATGTGTAACTATTCTTGTGTGTATCAGCGTCCACTTTTCCCAAGACGATACACCGGTGCTGTGTCAAGCGCATACTACATCTTCAATGCTGAAAACCATCTCTCTCACATAACTACGAAATGATTACGTCCAAACCGATTCCATCATATCAACCTAGCACACAAAATCCCACGAGTAGATGTTGTCAAGTATGTAGAATTTTCCTGCTTCTCTATGGCCGTTACTTGGTGAAATGGTTTCAAGTAAGTCGGAAGTAGATGCTGGAATCTCCTCAGACTCTAAAGCCTCCAGCAGTTTCATACTCACCCATGCTTGGTCCACGACACAAGCACTGGCCTTCCGGTTTTTGCAGCATTGATATGTTCAAGGCTTCGGATATTCAACTTAACAACCTTTATTCACCGTAGCAACTTTATTTACGCTTACCAAATATTCTAGTGCCTGTCAGCTGAATTCTTCTAGTGCCTGAGAGTTAGGCTACCGAGCACTATCAGAACTTACCTACGCTCAGGTTCATAATTTATAGGCAAGTGGGAAACGCAAATATCTGTTCACAATATTGAATATGGCGTACATCTATATACATACACATGCGAAAACATACACATTGGATCATACAGACAAGTGGGTAAGGTGCAAGAAGTTGATATCAATTTATCTAATTATACTATTATATTTATATTAATGTATCATTAGCTCTATTTACTTTTATGAATATTGAGTATTTTGATTTGATATAATCAACAACGTTGAAAATGTTGTTCCCTCTCTGTAATATTACTAATCACTAAAAGTTATTCGACAACACCGTCATTTTTGCAGAGAACCTTCACGAACCGATTGAAAAAAATCAAGAAACTGACAACAATACATCGTGCTCATGAAAAATAATGTCCAATCTCACAGCACAAAATATTAGGAAGAAAAACAGGAATCCAATACAGAATCCATTAGAAAATTCAAACAGTAGTGGGCTGGTTATGTTGCAATAATGACAAATAACCGATGGACGTCATGACATCACAACATGGATCCCCAAGGATCTCATTCACAACGGAGAGAACGACAGACGATGGAAGACTGATGATGATCAAATCATATATATATATATATATATATATATATATGTATATATATATATATGTGTAAACATATATATATATATATATATATGTATATATATATATATGTAAACATATATATATATATATATATATATATATATATGTAAACATATATATATATATATATATATATATATATATATATATATAAACGTTTACAGGATTTATTGATAGATATAATATATATTGATAGGAAAGTTTTGATATGAAAAATTAGCTGATAACTATGTTTCAGGCGCCAAACTTATTGATCTACCCTCCATTTGTGTAGCGTGAATTCAAAAATGTGTTGGTTCATGTGGTATGAGCTAAAATTTAGATTATCAAAACGTTTAGTGAATTTGTAGAATGAAAATAACTTTAAAAACACTGCACAAAGATTCAGAAAATTCTTTTCTGTGCCCAATGAAAAATTCCCACGCATTTATATCAATGAAAACATTAGCACTAAATGCAATGTCTTTACCAGAAATTTAAACAGTTACTAACCATTGATGATGATGGTGATTATGAAATCAAAATATTTTTTCTACGAGTGTTTTTTTTTTAATGAATTATTACATGAAGCAGAAGTTGCAATCATGTTAAACTGTTTGGAAATATTTTTTTTCATTTCACAAACTATAAACAAGCCGCAGATTTGTCGGCTTTTTTCTGTTATGACAGCACTGGACCGTTTCGGACACTCGCAGGGATCACCGTCTAAAATAATATATCCGAAGAAGACTGGATGTTTTTTAAAGCCCTGTCTAATGTGATGCAATGTTTTCCATTGATTTGATCGGACTTAACGGAGCGGATAGCAAAAGCGTATGTCTGCACGGCCTGAGACTGCAAAGAAAACATTCTCAGGGAAGAGTGTTTTTCCTCACTAGAAACTCACGGGGGAAGCAAAAATGGGAACGAAAGTACCAAGCAACACTCAATGGGTGTCTCCATTAACCTTTTAAAACTTATTTGCTCATTTGTGCTGACACATGCACGCATACTCTCTATCACACACACACACACTGACACAGACATTTATATACAGGGATTTTACTAATCATAACTAGAAGAATTATAAGAATATATATATATATATATATATATATATATATATATATATATATATATATATATATATATATATATTTATTCATTGAAAGTCATTGTCTGTGATATTCAATCAGAATCTTCACTTGTGAGAATTATCAAAAATAATATATATATATATATATATATATATATATATATATATATATATATATATATATATATATACCTGTATGTATGTTGGAAATATTTCGATAAAATCTTTCGTTACTGCCATACCACTGACATTTGGTGATGAAAAAGTGAATGTATGAGTACTTAGGAAAATCACTACCAACCTTATTTAGCTGGAGAATTAAAAAACTGTGTAACTTATATTCAGTACCAAGTGATGATGGATAATTTTGATATCATCATTGGGTTAAAAATTTATTTTAGTGAAGTCTCGGCAAAAAATATACTCTGGTTCATTCTAATTCAGTTAATTTTGTAATTTTGACTACACTTTGATTACAGATAGGAAGACAAAAAAATTAAATATTCATTCATCATCATCTGTCTTTCAACGTTCGTTACTGGACAGAGACCTTCTCCAGGATCCGCCACACTTCCCTATCATGGTTGTATCAGAGCCAGTACTTTTTGAATTTATCCAGCTCCTCTCTTCATCTAATATTCTGCTGGCTTCGGTTGCGCATGTGACCTCGGGAGATCCATGTCATGAGTCGTGATGTCTATTGGTTGTCCGCCATTCTTGCAACATGGCCAGCCCGCTGCCATTCGAGATTTTCACTGTATTCTATGATGTCCCTGACTCTTGTCTTTTCCTGGATGTACTGGGCTGTCTTGCTGTCTCTCCATGTGAGGCCCAGCATGTGCATGTTGCATAGTTCCCAATTTGCAGATCTGTCTCTTCATAATTACTGCCTAACAAACTTCGAACTGTATTACGATATTGGGAGGAAAAAAAAAGGCTTTTTTCTCGGCTCAGTGTTCTTCCCACCGGAAAGAAAAAGACTTTAGATCTTAAAACTTCCGTTAGCATTACTTCAGCATGGTTTAAAACTTTCAGTATCTGCTTCAAAACAACGCAGATTCTTTTTTTTAAGCTCATCATATTAAAAAAAAGACAATGCATAGGTTAAACCATGACAGACCAGGGTTAGTCGGGGTTGATGGATAGGAGAAAGGTTTGTTAGCCATACTTAAAAATGATATCCGAAATAGAGCTATTTGTTATGTAACTGATACAATCTATTCATGTTTTTAAGTTCAGCTAATCTTACTCTCTGACATAATGTGGTTTGTTTTATTGCTACAGATGACAACTAATCAAGTTATTTGTTAGAATATCAAGATACAAACCAAGACAGACACTGAAAGAAAGAGAGAAAAGTCTACAGTTGACTTAGATTATTTACTGTAACAAAAGCAGCATGAACATTCTCACTAAAACGATTGGTGTAAGCGATTTGTAAAATCCACAATCCCACATCTTCATTCAAACTCACGACCAAGTGATTGGTTGGAGGCTGTCAATTGTCAAGTCTCGGATATTAACGAAAATTTATCATACTGATACACACAGGCATATCTAATTCTAATAAATAGAGAGATTTATACAAACAAATTATTTTTAAATTTCTTTTTTATTTCATTTATAATCATGACAAAAGTTGCAGGCGAGTGAAAGGAAATCAGGTAGTGATCTATAATTATCAGATGTATGCAAAAACTCCCATGAAAAAGCTGGTATACAAGTAGGTAATCAGTATCAATTTTCCTAAAAAGTGCTCGGAAATTTCACCTTTCCTAACCGATGAAAAAAAATGTTAATATGTTTTCTGTTGGCCATGGATTAGAAATTACGAGATTTTAAGTGAGCTGTTATAGAAAAGAGACAGCGAGCGCGTGCGAATGTGTATCTATCCATTCCTGTGTGGCAAATATTTGCAGGTAATAAATTAATGGCCGTTCTGTCTCTGCAGACAATGGAACGACACTGGAGTGTCCCTATCCTCATCGCCCATGCCAAAAGGTGGGGGACACTGTATTAATATCCAAGGATGCCCAGTTTAATGTTAAATTTGAGGAAAGAAATATTTCCTGGATATTACTTTGTTATTTTGTTTATAATGCAAGATAATCGATTTCCTCTCAGTTCTGCTGATGACAGTACTTCACAGCGACGTAATCATAAATAATTGCTATATGGTATGAGGGTTTGTTTGTTTTTTGAGAATATTGTCTCTGATGAATAAATATTTTTTTCATTGCATAGTCTTGGATCTAGTGTCAAGATTTTCCATTTTTGAATAACCGTGGTCAACGGTGTTGTCAATGGGATGCACTCTTTGAGTTACCCTTCATTTTTGGATTTTAGAAGTATTTTGTGACAGACTAATACATTCCACCTACGAAAGAAAAAAAACTTCGCTAGGTTGTTGCCTTTCGCATGACGTCATCAGAATGGGTCAATGGTATAATGAGCTGTGTACTTAAAATAAAAGAATGAAAAACATCAAACATCTATCATTTGTCTCCAAACATTGAATTCATTTGCAAAGGATAGACGAGCAGATAACTGGTATCGTTACGTCAAAAGATTCGACGCAGTATTAGTATATACTATCAACTAACCCATCTGCACTTGTATCAAAACAAGAATGTTTAGTGAAATACAATTTTGGAAGTCATTGTCTCTGGTATTCAATCAGAATTTTTACTCTTGAGATTTATCAAAAGTGAAAGAATATATATATATATATATATATATATATATATATATATATATATATATATATATATATATATATATATATATATATATATATATATATATATATTCCTGTGAATAAAACCACCTATGTAAAATACACACATGCACATACACCCTCATAAACACGCACACCCACCCACACCCACATCCACCCCCCCCATATATATATATATATATATATATATATATATATATATATATATATATATATATCTCGTATTTGTTTCAAGTCATCTTCACTGCTTTTCTAATTGCATATCTGATACGGGTACGGGAAAATTCTAAATAAAGATAAAATTGTCAAAAATGATTGATGTTAAGATTCTTTATGAAGCGACAAAACCTAAATAATTTTGTAAAGAAGATGAAATTTTTCCTAATATTCGTCAAAATAAGAAAAGAAAAAAGAAGTGAGAGGATATAAAAATTTATTAAAAAAAAATAAAAAATTGAAAAATCCATGAGAGTAAATTTAATCAGTACTTTCCAAGTCATCTCCGTAATCTAGACGTCTCTGAGTTTTGTCCCCCGATGAAATTGGCATGTATTTACGTTCTGTGATGTCTTTTAGGCCTGACGACTTCAATCAAGGCATTGCCTGTCGAAATGTCTGGGGACTTTCACGAGCAGACAGAGTACGCATTGAGATTGCGACAAAGAGAAATAAAAGATTCGAGAGTGAGTGAGTGAGTATGTGTGTGTGTTTGCATTTTGTTACATCTTTGTACGTATATGTACATGTTAATCTGTATAATCGTGTATTCAGATCTCTTTATCTATGGATATCTTCATATACTTGTGTATATCACCAGCTGTGTCGTACGGGTACAAACCCTGGGAACTTACAAAACCATTAGGAAACCAACTCAGAACCTGTTAAATGTTAAGAATTTCTTGGCAATAGAAAAGGGGTGAACGTGGATTCGAGAGAGAACCTAGGTGAAGGATATCGTTCAAGTGACAGAGCAACGATAATGGAGATTGGAAGGTCATATAGAGAGAAGAAAGGAAAACAGATAGGGTAAAAGGCTATGGGTATCTGTGGGAACGCAATAGGAAAAGACCACGCCAAAAGTGGAAAAATGAAATAGATCAGGTTGATAAAGAATGTTGACCAGTGAGCCATGGATTGAATTCGCAAAGCCCCGTTGTCTAGCAGTGGACATTTACCAACATCTCTATCTCTATCCCTCTCTTTTTCTCTGAATGTATATCTTTGGATGAATTTATATGCGTGTTTACATGCGTGTGTATGATAGTGTATGTGAATATGTGTGTGTGTGTGTGTGTGTGTGTGTGTGTGTGTGTGTGTGTGTGTGTGTCAGTGCGTGATAAATAGATAATAAAGACAATCACGAAACAAAACAAAAAAATGGAATAATTTTAACATCATACTGAAATACGTTACGGGCAGGATACCGCATTGGTTCTTACAGTACATCTTAGCCATCTCAGCATATTTTCCATATCCCGAGTGCTGCCCTGGTATCTCAAAATATCCCTTCATCCCTCCAGAATAACATGATCAACACCTTAACTATTTAATCATTTTCAGCAGATAACTCAATAATTAATAAAAGGTGATTGATATTTTTTGAGAACTTTTGACGTACTGTGTATTTAAACACACAAGAATGAAAATATGTACTTCCTCCATCTTCATCAGTGAGGGTTGATATTAAAACTGTACAATAATTCCTGCTTCAACTCAGAATTCAATCAATCCTTTTTCAGCCTACTTTCCCTGAGAAAGGCATTTTTATTCATTGATAATTTTGAGAGATGTTGTTTTGTTTCAGACTAACGTGAGTAATTTCCATATTTAGGATTGTTGTCTTAATGTATGAGAAAATATATATCGATCAAAATTGCATTATTGGATCGACTCCAAACTTTTATCCCTTCTTTCCTAGCCATAGAGATGGATCAAACTTCGTTGACATGAATAAGATATTCCTAGAGAAAAGATAATAATATTCCACTAACTACTAAGTTGGAAGATGGAAATGAAGTTTCTCATGAATGTCCGTCTATCCACACAATAGTACTCTATGAGATTCCATCAAATTTTTTAGTAGGAGTGATTTAATTTCGGAGCAGATCTAGATATTATTATCGTCTTTATTCTACTGAAAAAATTGGATAAATGCCAATAGTTAATAAAAGGCCTAAAATTATATTTTACGGGACGCAACACAGTATGTGTACACAGTAAAGTTCTGCCCGTCCGTTTATTTATCTGTCAATCTCTTTTGCTGCTTTATATTTCATCCTCATCCAGTTTTAGTTATTGGACAGTGTTGGCCGAGGTATACACTTCGTTAGGGGTATCTTTTTTTCTTTTGTTTTTCTCTTTTCAACACGGATATTCTCGGAGATTTCATGAAGCATGGAATATCTGACAAAATAACTGATGCTTGAAGGAGGCCAGTAGAAAAATACTCTCAGTAGCTAACGGGATCATTGTGTAGATATCAGCACAATACATGGCTCCGTGAGGGCGTAGACGGGGAATGGGTGCTCCCCAAAATAAATCAAACAATTCAGTATTGGCCGGGGCTCACGTTTACGTTCGCTAAAAGAAATTGGTCATGTTTTATGGCATTCTCAAACTCAGACTCACATATTCACAATACCACAAGATTTAAAGCAATACTTCAGGGGCAGTAGTGCAAATTAAATTTGAAAGGAGTCAGCCGAAATTCATACATGGCTTGCTGATACCGTTTTAGGTGCTGGTAACTGTTGCTTCGCTCCCAACGTCCACATGCTCCTTCTCTATATAACTCTCCCACATACCCCCTTTACTCTTCCTCTCTCTCTCTTTCTGTCTGTCTGTCTGTCTGTCTGTCTGTCTCTCTCTCTCTCTCTCTATATATATATATATGTATAAATATACACACACACACACACACATATATACATATACATATATATATATATATATATATATATATATATATATATATATATATATATATATATATATATATATATATATATATATATATATATATCCACTTTTAAAATCTTAAACCCACAAGGCAAAGCTCTTGATAGCGGACTCTAGTTCCACATGGAAACTTTAAAACCTAAAGACACATACTCACACAGCATACACCACTGAAGATGGGAATAATCCCGAAACATTTCTGGACCATTAACATCTACGGATTAATAAACCTTACCTCTAAACACTTTACTCCCGAGTCTGTCTCACTCTTTACAGTTCATATATATATATATATATATATATATATATATATATATATATATATGTGTGTGTGTGTGTGTGTGTGTGTGTGTGTGTGTGTGTGTGTATGTATGTATGTATGTATGTATTCACTGCTCAATCCCTCCCAGCAATTTTCGGTCGCAAAGCCAAGCCATTCAATCATATATATATATATATATATATATATATATATATATATATATATATATATATATGTGTGTGTGTGTGAGTGTGTGTGCGTGTGTGTGTGTGTGTGTGTTTGTATGTTACCTTATTTTCACGATCAGTGTACTCATGAATAAAGTGCAAATAATATCAACCATCATTACTGTGATGATATCAACCATTACAACTTTAATGATTTCGACCCTCACAAAGTGCTACACTATTTTGGCCTCGAGTCAAACTAAGCAAAAATTAGAAAATTTCAAGTAAAGTCCTCAAATTTTAGTCACAACTTGGTTTGACACAAAATTAAACAGTTTATGTCACCCAGTAAGTATTGAACAGATTTTAAAAGTAATGGTCAACGTCACAAGTACGTTATTCATCATTAAACTGATTGTGAAACTGAAAACTTCACAAAATACCGGAGCGTTCACGGATACTCCAAAATATCCGAGGAGTCAACGAATCCCTTTTTTTTAAAGTCCAACCATATATATATATATATATATATATATATATATATATATATATATATATATATATATATATATATATATGAGGAAATGAGTTGTGAGAAGATTCTTTTGTGAAATGTGGTCTTATTGATGTATATGTTTTTATGAAGACCTTTCATTTATCTTTTTCATTTTATCACACCGAACATTTGAGCTGAAAGTATACAAAGAGCATGTTGTTGGACATAAAGCTTCTCAAAGATCCACCAAATGTCTCTGTAATGGGTATCACGGAGCAAACACCATTGAATTTATCTAGCTCGTCATGTCATCCTATTTATGTCAGCCACAGCTTTGCATCTGATCTCTGGGGAACTGTTTTGTCAGTTGCAATGTCCAGCAGTTGTCTGTCATTCTCCCAGAATGACCAGCCCATTGCCATTTGATTTTTCTAATAAATTCTATAATACCTCAGACTCCTATCTTTTCTTTTGTTTACCGTATAGTACATGTACGAGGGTAAATCAATTGGTTTATACAATATGGCTATCTAGTTTAATAATTCTGCATTATATGATAAAATCACATAATTTGGTACACCTCAAGCCAAAGGCATTTTTAATAAATTGGGATATTGAGCCAACATGTATTTTCAGTAGATTGCCAACGGCAGATTTTTTTTTAAAATGGCTGCCAGCGTCAACTGTTTTCTGATAAATTTCTTATCAGCACAGAATATGATATTATATTGCCGATACATTTAGTGAAATTTATTCAAGACATATAGTCTGGGGGAATCGCCATACATGGATGATAGCCATCATTTTCCAAGATAGAGGCTATGACATAATTCCAAACTCAAAATGAGTGATAACTGTAACAGTAACAACAATAATAACCCAAAGCTTTGTTCCACTGCAAGAAAGTCGATTCTGCATCAACACATTTCACAGTGATAGAGAGCTTCTTAGTCCAAGGCTCGTTCAATATTTCTACTGCTAACACAACCATCCTTAAATTTGAAGCGTACAGTGCCAAACTAGCCTGATTTTCGTAGACATGTCCAGAACGGTACATAGTGCCATGCAGATGTCGTTCACCAGCCCCATTTATAAAATGAAGGTGGCTTTATTCTGGAAACTAGTTGCTGAGCCAACACATGGTGGTCATTTCCAATTATGGGATACAAGGAATATTCTGGACAATCCAAATATCCAAATTCAAATCCTGCATCATGGGAAGTGAATGATTCTATACGAAATTACCCATATCAGACTTGTTTTTCAAACTCTTCATGGTAACCACCTTGAATTCTAAATCACTACCATATATTATGTCAATAACTATTCCCAAGAACTTTGTATTCTTTATTTATTGAAAGAATATTCTTTATTGGAAATATTAGGTGTCATTTCATGATTTTCATCACCACCATCATCAATATCATCAATGATTATAACGATAATTCTTTTTCATTGAAAATGATATCAGTCAAAATTATGTAAAAAAAGATGCTTTTAAGGGCCATATTTGGCCCCTTCAAGCTTATCTCATAGACCATTAATCTAAAACTCGAGAGTCAATATTCTATAGGATTAAAAATGAAACTAAAAATAAATCCACAATGAATGGACGCATTAAATGCTATTATTTATTAATTAGCCACGAACCAAATGAACTGGATGGTTACTCAAAGTGAAAAGTGATAAGATATATTCATAGTAGCTCAATGCCATTTTTAAACGCCTGTAGCTATATATATATATATATATATATATATATATATATATATATATATATATATATATATATATATATATATAGAAGAATATGAAATGCCACGCGCTGTAGCCTTCATTGACTTCAAAAAAGCATTTGTATAAATTATCATGGTCATGAGTGCCATCACTCTACGAGAGGTAGACCCTGTATATGTCAGAGTACTGCAAAATATATACAATCAAAGCAACTCCGAACCCATCAAGCTCCGAAAAAGAATGAGATAAGGTGATACCAGCTCACCAAAACTCTTTATAGCTAGCCTCGAAATGATCTTCAGAAACTTGGACTTCGATAATAAGGAATCGAAATGGACGGCAGATATCTAAGCAATCTAAGATTTCTAGACGACATCGTCTTTTTCACATAGAACCTACATGACTACCAACTAATGTGAGATGAACTAAACGAAGATAGCAAAAAGTTGGCCTACATGTTAACTTCAATAAAACAAAAATCATGTGCAACAATCACTTTGAGTATAAGGACACAACCGTCAAAATTGAAGATGCAAAAGCGGCGAGAGTAGACATGCACATCTATGTTGGACAACAAATCCCTATGAAACCCACAAAAGAGGAAGAAATTGAGCAAGATATCACCCTAGGATGGCAAGCCTTTGGCAGAGAAAGTTCAACCATAAAAAACAAGTAAATCCTGATAATCCTGAAAAGAAAAGTATACAGCTATTGCACCCTACCGATAGTCACTAATGGAGCTGAAACATGGAACCTAAACAAGATACAGACTTGCAATCTGAGAAGCATGCAATGCACACATGAGAAAATCATGCTCAACCTGTTTTTAATGGACGTCTTAAGCCATCAAATATGGTGAAGTGCTCTACTTTCTTCCTATATGAGCTTGTGTCCGTTTGTGTTTCCAGTACTTCTGGCTTTACATTTTTGTGTACAGACTTGAAAATTAGCCACATTGCTCCAGAAACCCTCCCTACAAATGGTTGAAAACATTCTCGATTCTTCAGAATCTAGACGATTTTAGATGTTCTCTGGCTTTATATTACATGTTTTTCGGAGGAAGAATTGTAATGTCATAATTGAAATTTATTCTGGGTATAAAGATTCTTCGATGCAATTTTTACATGACTTTATATTTTGTCTTTGCAGTCCTTCAATCATGAAATACTCTCCTATATACATATATATATACACACACACACACACACACACACACATATATATATATATATATATATATATGAACACTTCAAGCCCTCTTATGCACCGTGCATGCACATAAAAATGCTTTTACACCCATAAAACACACATTGGATATATATATATATATATATATATATATATATATATATATATATATATATATATATATATATGTGTGTGTGTGTGTGTGTGTGTGTGTGTGTGTGTGTGTGTGCGTGTGTGTGTGTGTGTGTGCGTGTGTGTGTGTGTGTTCATCTATGCGGATATGAGACAGGGACAGAAAGAGAAAGATAGTGATTAGTTACTGTTCAAAATCCACCTGACATGGCTCTCCCAATTATCTTCTATTCCACTCCTAAAATCGGTCATTATATTCGCGTGGAAACTGCCGTGCAGTGCCATTGAGTGAATGTTGGTAATCAAGATATCCGTGATTCATTCAATAAAAGATTCCAAGTCTTTGTGTCCGTGGCAACCTTACAGCATCTGAAATTTGTATATCAAAAGAAAGAGAACAAGTTATTTTTTTCAATCAAAACCTTTTTTTTTTAGAACTAAGATTTCCCTTTCCATATTGCGCAGAACTCACTCACCAAGTTGATGAATGTATTAGAATTAGAAAAGATCCAATACAGCCAGCTATTCCAGAATAACCGTAGAAGTCTAAAATTATCAAAAGTTTTTGATTGTGCCAGAGTTGCTATTTCTTGCTCTTGCAGTTCAAAGTTTGCCTAATTTGTCGCTGAATAAAGCTATCAGGTTCGGAAAAATAGAGATATAGCACAGCAGTAAACCGGAAAATATACAAAAAATAATCCCTCACGTACGAATGATTTGATACTTTTTGAATATAAATGATGAATAGATGAAAAAATTGCATTTTTGATCCATTTTTCCTATAAGGCTTTGTCAGATGATAGATTTTAATATTCTACCAAAGATAATTGTGATAGACATTTTGAACTTACACTTGTTGTTTGACAGAATAGCCAAAGATGCTTTGCTATTTACTTTTGCTGGGGGCTGAGAAGGAGACATGGATTAAACCCATTCCCAAGGGCATTGGTGCAAAATGAACGTATACGTTCGATATTGGAGTTTGGAATCAATTCACAAATTCCATTTGCTGAGCCGCTGTTGAACAACATGCGTATGTGTTAGAGAAATATGGTAATTGTAACTCTGGCTAATGCTCACGATTAACAACTTGGCACAGTCATTCATTACAATGTCAAAACAATTAACCATGGTATACGGATTAAAATCTCATCTCTTTTGTTCAGAATTCGAGTAATTTACGTGCCATACTGTTTAATAAACTTGTCACGTTCACGTAGAAATTTGAATAAGATTGTTATGTAAAATGGTTTCTTTTTGCTTCTTCCTCTGTTATGTTTCGGAATAACAAGTTGATATAAAAAAAAAGTCTGGGTTAAGATTCAGAATTGCAAACCAGAGAAAATGTGGTACTATTTTCTCAAAAGTGAAAATTAAATAAATCAAAATATCTTTTATTTCATTTACAACATTACTTATCTTATTCCTATGGATTAGATGAATCAAAATCTAACTTCATTCAAGATATTACTTATTTCATATGAAAAAATGAGATTGCGTTAAGTAATTTGCTAAAGTGGTGAGAATTGAGTGAAGTAGACTAAGATGTTAATCAAAGGTAAGAAAATATATATTTAGTTAATTTACTAATGGGTGAGAGGAGGAGGGGAAGATAAAGTTAGGTAGTTTAATGGGGGACAAGGTGAAGTCCACACATGAAACTAACCCATGTAAATAACATTTAGATAAAATCATGGACTGACCTCAAAGATTGGAAGGTATAAGGGAAGTAATGAAAATATACAGATATAGTGTAAGAGAAGGGCAGAGACGTTGGATAACGAACCCAGCCAACACGTTACCTTTCCAAAACATTGCAGACGGGTCGTATTTTGGTCTGGGATTATGCGACGTTCTGGGAATGTTACTGTAATGTTGCAAATGAGTACTTTTTGAACCCAAAACTGGCTACATATCCCAGACTGTATTGCGACGTTGTGATATAAGTGCAAAATAATATAACTGAAAGTCTGCACATACTGAGGGAGAAAAAAAAAAAAAAAATGAAATACTTTTTCCTCTTAACTATATGTATAGAAATTATGAGATTTATCTGAAATATTTTTTTTCAGATGAGAAGCTCTCAGCAGAGCAAGCTCGACTTTCAAGAACACATAAATCCCACAAGTCCTAAAAAAACAAACAAATGAGAACATTTTTTTCTAGATATAATGGGAAAATCTTTAAATTTCCATCACTCTAACTCTATTGGGTTGGCTTGTGCGCGTGACACAGCCAGACCCACTTTAAAAAAAACAAACAAAAAAATCTTACCCAACATCTGATGACAGTTTCAGTGACAGTATAAGTTGACAGTTTGTAATATTTTTGCGAATATACAGTCCAATATATAAATGAATTCAAATATGTCTGCTTGTAGGAAAAAAGAACTATGTTCCAAAAATTTTAACGACATTACACTATCTCATCTAAATTTAGAAAATAGCGCCAATTCTTGTCTGCCATTTCTAGTCTTCTACTTCCTGTCACCTTTATAAAAACATACACATTTATCAGAAAAGTGACAAAAAATTCTAAAACAAAAGAAAAAAATGCTTTTATACACATACACACACGTATATATATATATATATATATATATATATATATATATATATATATATATATATATATATATATATATATATAAATTGTGTTATATTATATTGAGGCTTTTATCTAAAATGGTAACCTGTTATAAGATAGTGAATGTATCATTTGGCCAGGAAAATGTGAATGAAAAAAAATAGAGAAAACAGTGTTGCAGCAGGGACCGAGCTAAACTGCCGTTGGTCAAGCAAGGGCCCACATAACTGTCTAAACTCCAAGTTGTCATTCTTTTTTATTCATGGTCAACATCTGCTCTATTTGTTTCTTTCAATGAAGCAATTATGTTCTTAAGAAATTGATATTTGATCCAATAAAATGACTTCAAATTGCATTGTAGAATATTGAAACCCCAATTTTAAAAAATCTCCCGTTATTACACGATGAATGTCTGTTGCATTGCTCTTACCATTGAGCTAATCAGCTGCTGGGGAAAAAAAACCAAATATATATGTATATATATATGCAAATACAAAACATGCAAATGTACATATATATAAATATATATGTATATGTATATGCACACATATATGAATATACATATGAATATAAATATATATGGCGAAGTGGTGTTTGATCTATAAGAGGTGCCATGTTATCAAAATTGTTGGGCTATGAGTTAAAATCGTGGCTGGAAGGGGGGATTAGAACAACTGTGCCAAGAAGCCATGTAAATATAACTGATTTGTTTTAAACCCTAGAAACGGCAATCTAGTTTATAACTGATGATCTCAGCAAGTACAATGATATTAAAGTGTGTATAAAACATTAAAAAAAAAAACATTGAAAAGAATCACATAAATTACCCTTACAGACTGTGGGAATAGAGTGATTAAAGTGACCCCAAATAAATTTTAGGAGAGATTTTTCTTAATGTCTTTTTTGTTTAAAGCAGTATTTTTTTCTAGGCTCCCCCTTTCTTTCTCTCTCTTACTGTTTCTTTCTCTGTCCCTCTCACACACACTCTCTCTCCCTATATATCTATGCATGTGTGTGTGTGTGTGTGTGTTTGTGTGTGTGTGTGTAGACGGAAGAATTTCCATTGAAACTAAAGAATCATTGGTTTGTTATAAATGTACATATTTTGATGATTTTGTTAGTGAGTAGGCTAATTTAATCTCCTCGTCAGTTTCAACGGGAAATTCCTACAAACAAAAAATTCGGGTTACCGACGGGGCCCCAGATAAGTGAAGGTTTAGTTTGTGTTTTTCTAGAATTTCTGGGGTCAGGCCCCTTAACACACACACACACACACACACACACACACACATACACACACACACACACACAAACATGCACATGTACACGCACACACATACTTATGTACATGCAAGTGCACACATTCATATATAAGTAATTGAGTGATGTGGAAGCTGGAGTTAGTCGTATTTTATTTCTCACATGCTAGGAAAAAAGAGTGATGAAGGATACGATCTCCATACAATGTTTGACGAACTAAATGAAGTAAGCAACAAAGTTGGCCTCCACATGAACTCAAGCAAAACAAATACCATTTACAACAAACGTGTCGGGGAAAAAATCCTGTGCTGGAAGAAGTAGACCATTACATCTACGTAGGACTGCGAGTCTCCACGAAATCATCAAAAGAAGAAAAAAATAAAACAAAGAATTACAGTAAGTTGGCAAGTTTTCTTTCAAGAACTAAAAAAGTTTACGCAACTAATGTATCCTACCATTAGTCAGCTACGGAGCTGAAACATGGAATGTATGCAAAAGCCTGACTTCACACTGAGAACCATGCCGAATGCATATGAGACAATCATGCTCAACTTAAAATTGGGAGATCATTAGACAGCAGAGTATATCAGAGAAAAAAATAGGTGTTCAAGAGATCATGGGAAAAGTTAAACTCGAATGGCAATGAGCTGAATATGTTGCAAAAAAAGCAGACGAGCTTTGGAGAACACGACTCACTGCGTGGATTCCAGAGATCATGTGTAAAATTGTAACTGTCGAAAAATTGGACGGCGTGACGAGCTAGATAAAGTCTGAAAGTATTAGTTGAGTGATACCCATTATAGAGAGGTTTGGCAAATCTTGGATGGGGACTTTAAAAGTTAAAAGGCTGTTGCTGCCGTTGCTACTGCTGCTACTGCTGCTGTTGCTGCTGCTGCTACTGCTGCTGCTGCTGCTGCTGATGATGTCTCTGAATAGGAAAAGTAGAAATATAGGTAAAACCAGCTCTGAAAAACAGAGAAAAAAACAAACAAAAACAAAAACACTGATGATTCTGTTTTTTGGAAAAATGTCATCCATTTTTTCATTGTTGAAACCAAACAAGAAATCGGAGGATTCTTCTTCCTTCTGTCAGTCTGCTCAGGAAAAAAAACAAACAAACCAACAAACAAACTTGAAAAGCAAAGTCGGTATTCTCACTTTCGTTTCCGAAAGTAATGATTCCATAGACTCTCTAAGGATTTTGAAAATTCCTATAAAACTTAACCAAATCCCTTGTTTTAAAGGTCAGTGTTGGAAGGAATTGAAAGATTGAAAAAAATGCTGACCATTACTATTGTAATGAGTTTGATCTTCACTAGGTGACTCATGACCTCAACCTTTTATCAAACTTAGTAAAATTATTAAATATCAAGTATATTCTGCTTTAGTATTTACCGTAATAAATATTAGCTGGATTACTTTTCTTGGTAAAGAATTTTCGTAGAACCCGTATCAATTTCTTGTAAAACCCTCGGGTTGAGTAGCAAAACACACTATAACAATTAAATCCACTGTAGGAGAGAATAGTCAAGGGGTTTTGTCCACTCACTACTCTACTACAGGTGCACAGTTAATTATTAAACTTACCTAAGCTTGGTACTGGGTCAAACAAGCAGAACACCTTATGAGGACTGAAATCAGTACACGATGAATCAATCAGTAATATTTGTTTGCTCATCATCGTTCTGTGGTAGTTCTTTATCTAATTTCTAAGCTGAGATAAGTCTGGTACAAGAACTTGACCGCGGAGTGCACTGTAAGAATTAAACTCATTTCAGGAGGTAATGATCGGTGAGTAGACGTGGTTTGAAAGCAGCATGAACGACCAAAGATATCACTTTATTTGGAGTTGTTATATTCACAGAATAAATGCAAGTTGAACATGACTATTCATCGTTCAACCTCTTTGATCTCACGAGTCTCAAGCACTAATTTAGAAATCACTTCCATATTCCGCTTTCTGGTAATACTTTAAAACAGCTCTCCTGAGGAGCAGAGTTTAATTGATTACAACAAGATGTCAAATCGAATCACAATAATTTTTCAATTCTTGAAATTTTGTCTTTTCTCTTATAGCGTCGATTATAAGTTCGCAGCAGGCAGCAGGAAGCAAATTAACGCAGTATTTTCTTGAAATATTTCAGTGTCAATCACCCTGGAGTCCTCAAAGCAAAATTTCATCGATCAACCGCAAAAGTTCTTTTTATTGGGGGGGGGCAATGTTTTTTTATTCTCAATCAGGTATAATTCAAGCATAATTCGTTTTTCTTCATTATTATCGCTATCAGCAGCAGCCTCCGCCTTTTATCGCCCCCCTGGGACATTAACCTTCCCATGGATTCGCTGGACATCTCGATCGTGGTTGTTGCGGAGCAAAAGCTAATGGTATTTTTCAGCTCATCTCACCATCTTATTTTTGCCGGTAACGCTTTCGCATATGATCTCCGAATATCCACGCACTGAGTCGTGTTGTTGAGCTGTTGTCTGCCATTCTTTTAACTTGGCCAGCTCCTTGCCATTTGAGTTTTCTGATGATTTTTATGATATCTGAATTGTGAACGTTACTTAATTCTCAGTGTAAGGGCCAATCTTTTGTTAGGTTCAATATTCGAGCTCCATAGGCGACTATCAGGAGGATGAATTAGTTGAAGATCTCTTTTACAAAACTATAAAGATTTACTTGTTCTTGACAACTGATTTCGTGGAGATTTGCTGTCCTATGTAGATGCAGTCGACAACCCTCGTTAGCTCTGCGCTTCTGATTTTGACCGTTTCGTCTTGACCCTAAACATGTCCATCGGATAGGGCATTGGCTTTACAGAAGTTCATGTGAAGACTAACGTTTTGCTTTCTCCATTCATTCCGTCTTGCAAAACTTTCAGCAGAAAGGTCAATGTCAGTAAGGAAACTCAAGTATTAGACGTTCATTTATTCCATCATCACCTGAATCTAAGTTTCAGAGATATCCACTTGAGGTAGACAGTGAAGACTTTCGGTAAACTGGTATCACCCTGTCATACCCTCTGCTTTGATTTGGAAGGGCCCAGAGACTTTCCGTGGCCTGATGTATCTAGTAATATTGCAAACCTCTTACATGTACGGGGTCTACGTTTTGCTGTTTGATAGCATCAATGACTTGAGGGATTTACTTGTCAGCGAATGTTACAGCGTGTGGCATTTTATATTCTACTCTTTCTGCTTTCAGTTGATTTGCCGAATGAAGATTATCGATAGTTCAGTAGCTTCTTCTGAAACCAGCCTGTTTACATCGGAATCTATAATTTTTTTTTTTTTTTTTTAATATGAAATTCTTACCTTCTTCTGAGAGTTCACTGATGGTTTGTTTGTCCTTCAGCAACTCCAATCTATGATTGTTGTTTTGTTGCTCGCCCCGTGGAAGCTAGTGTCGTCGTAGCTCTCCCCTGGTTCGGCAAGATGCTCATAACCGTCATTCAGCTCAAGCTGAGGGATCTAGTTATAATTATTTTGCAGTTTGGTTCGGTTCCTTCCTTTATGCTTACATGAATCCATTTGAACCGCTTGCAGAAATATAGAATAACTCATTTTTTTTAGGTATTTGTTTCGTCCTTATTTTTGATCATCTTAAACATATGTGAAGAAAACATTGGTTGACAAAAAATCAACAAAATGATTCCGAAGCTATACTAAGTGAAGTCATCAAGCAACAGTTAAGGGAACCTAGAATTATATTCCTAGTAACATTGTTTTCTTCTTGTGCGTGTTCACCATAAAAGCAGTATCCTGTTTCATTCACCTTTCAACTATCCTCTGATTTCAATTACCTCAAAAAATGATTTTTATTCACCTTTACGTGAATCATTCACCAGTTCAAGAAGCACTGTGTTAACGGACCTGGCGGCTAATTCTTGATTTCAAAAAATGTTACAAACACTCTGCTGGGTGCCTATTACTTCACCGGCTTCCTGCTGACTTTTCAAAATCAGTACGCACACGTGTTTGTGAACTATAATATTTAAATGGGAGTAAATATTACTTTAGTTGTCAAAATCTCATGATATAAAGAAAAAGATATTTTGAAATGTACGACTGCAATCTTGACATTGACTGCTGCGTGGATGTATATCAATTACTCCATTAATATTGTGAATGGTTCCTTGAAAACCACGATTTAGGTGGAACTGATTTAAAAATACACACACACACACACATAAACACACACACACACACATAAACACACACACACATAAACATACACACACACGCACACACACATACGCACACACACACACACACACACACACATATATATATATATGAATTATTTCTTGTAGTGTGGGAATGTTACAACTAACCTATGTCGAGTCAGGAAAAGGCACCTAATTCTTGATTGCAACCAAAATATTTCATACTATTGTATATTCATATATACTTCTTCTCCATAGCTTAACAAAGAAACAACGTTGAGTAAAATGAATTAAATGGGTGGTTGGGCATACAAATGAAAAACTTAAAAAATGTGTCATTCTAAATGTCTGTCGTTTTCATTGGTCAAAAGACCCTTTTACACATACACACACACACACATGCACAGATACATATGGGAAAGGGTACATAACTCACTATGTAAAATTAATCAGGGTTTTTTGTTGCCAAGTCTAAATATTTCTGGGCTGAATAGAGATATTCACTCCAGGATCCAAGCCGAAGCTCGAGAGGGCACTTGATTCCGGCTGAGCTCTGAAAGGTTTTAGCGTCTGATATAATCATAGAGACTTTGTTCGGGATTTTATGTCCCAGCATCTTCGAGTTTCTAAAGATTTACAGATATTCTCGCGTGAGAAGGAGAAGTTTCAAGCTGAGAGACTATCACATGACCTCAAATAGCCAATGGTAACATTGAAAAAAAAAAAGTCTTCCGTAAAACAGTGATGGTTTTCATTCTTCTGCTCGCGACCTCTGCATTGTCTATATAAAATTAGCACCATGCACACACATACACACACACACACACATATATATATATATGTGTGTGTGTGTGTGTGTGCGTATATATATATATATATATATATATATATATATATATAAATATATATATGAATACATATATATATATATATATAGGTATACGTATATATGTATATATATATATATAACAGAAATTGTTCAGTAGTGACTCGGTTTTTAAATGTAAAAAAGTAGGATGTTGAAGCATTAAAAAACAAAAAAAATATCATAACACGTTGTGCATTCAGGAATGTTTTGTGTTTTCCAATGCTGTATTTGAAGAAAAAAAAAAGCAGTATTGTTGAATCAATTATAGTGAATTCCGTTTTTATGATCGGGTAACATTTAGCCAGAATAAATTGTGATTGAGATTGCTGTTTATTATTACTATTTTAAAGAAATGCAAACTAGTAACTTTAAGAGCCCTAAACTGGAATAATGTATTATTGAAAACATAGAACTTGTGTTTGTTCAAATACTTATGCGCATATTTTGGAGTTGTATACGAAGTAAATAATTTATATCAATATAACACGCATAGATATCTATAAACCAAATAACAATTTCATATGAAATATAACACATATATAAGCAAAAAACTTTTTTATCTAAATAAATATCATCTGCTTAGCTAAATAACTCTGTTATATCTGGATATACATTAAAAATATACTATTCAATATTTGAACAAGCTCAAGATGTGTTTGATTTCATTTTCATAAAACCAATTTTATTTGACCTCAGAATGTTTGGTCGAAAACTTTAGTCGGGGCAGCTTTCTATGGCAACAAAGAAACATCTTGGAATTGGAGAATAAACCCACGGTGAGACGAACTCTCGCCCTTTGATGCCTGGGGTTACCGTCCTATCACGCTTACTATCTGAGCCACGAAAGATCGTGGTTAGTGCGAGTCTTCCCAAAAAGAACATTTCATCCTCTACACCGATATTGAGCGCCGTCTTGGTTTTTTCAAGTCTTACTTTTAGCATCGATACTGTATTTATTCTATCAAACATTATCTTACTTAAGCATTTGTAAATCGATACTATTGATTTTAAAACTATTTACTTTCGAAAAATAATTGCGTTATACGTATTAGTAAATTATGTAATGGAAATCATTTATTGTAATTGCTATACTATTCTTTACATTCAACTGGAAATAGACGAAAACTGATTGACAATACTTCACCTGATGGAATAAAGAATAAGATATTTTTCATATTTCATGGTACCATACTTTTCAGCATCTCGGAAATAGTTGTAACAAGGAGAGCCTACAACTGTCTGCTCTTTCAATTTTCAGTAGCAGTTAATGTTCCGTTTTATCGGTTTTTTGTGATTTATCGACCATCAAAAGCGTGAGCGAATACAAGCTTTTAATTTTTATATCTACGTCATGTCCAGTTATTGAATTCCCCACGATGATTTTTTTTCCTTTTATTAATCAAGTATTTCCCCTCAATTAACGTTACCAGTAATCAGGTTTCATGGATTCAGTAAAGGAGGATAAGAATTAGGGGACGGGAATAGCACGTTTGATTCATAATAGAATTTCTTCGTGCACGACAGGATTTGTCTTTTGTCGGCTGGGATTGGTCGAGTGCAAACGGAAGCAGACGAATTGGAGTCAATTTCCGATCCTGATGTCGCGTTTCGCGTCTCACTAATTCTGAGGCTTTGAAGTAATAAAGAAGTAAACCATCATCACAGGAGGATGCAGCCCACTTAACCAGACAGATACTGGATTTCCGTCAGGTCAGTGATTGCGTTAGACAAAGTGGGAAGACACACAAGGTAAATCACGTTACATACACACATGCACGCGCAAACACACACATATCTATTCACGCACAACACACACGCACACTCACCCCCCCCCACACACACATACACACGCATACATATTTATAGAGAATAGTTAATTATTTTTCATCTCGTGATGCTGAGAAAAAAAGTAGTCAACTTGTATGTACATTGTCTCGAAGTGTCCAGGATATGTAACACGCAAGAGACTTTTCATTCTATCACCGTTATTTCAACATGTTGTTTAATATCTAACAAGGTTCTTGGTGAACGTAATTTACCATCATTTGTATTTGTAATGTTAGTCATTACTATGGTGTTCGTCTGCTATTTAATCAGGCAAGCGTGTTTAGCACCCTGTCTTATTTATGTGTAAGTCGAGTTATTTTTTCAAAATTAGATTCATAATCACGGGCGTGCTCAAACACATACAAACACACACATATATATATATATATATATATATATATATATATATATACTTATGTATGAATATATATATATATATATATGTGTGTGTGTGTGTGTGTATGTGTGTATATATGTATATATGTGTATATATATATGTAAATGTGTGCGTGCGTACATGTGTGCATGCATCTGCGTCTGTGTGTGCATATGTATATACATATATCAGGTGCAAAAGTTGGAAAAAAACTCATTTTGTCAGCTACGACCAAGTTAGAAAAACAAACTGAAAAAAAGTTGAAAGCGTTGAAAAGAAGAAATTGAAAGAGAATGTGGGCCAAGAAAGAGTGATATTTTGTTCTTTTTTTACTTCAAAGTACGTCAAATCATTTTTTAAAAAATCAATTCTCGTAATAGAACATATGATGTAAAAAAGGGGTTCATTTCAAAGTCTTATGACATGTTTGATATATTGTAAGCATTGATTTTTAGGGAACATACAAATATGGAAATGTAACAAGGTTAAGAAAAAAAAAAGCGTCCATTTTGAGAGAGATTTTTCTTTGAAATCCATAAACAGCTTTACTCTGGGGATAATTGAAAAAAAACTTATTTTTCTTTTTGGAATCAGATGTTGGCAAATGCTACCATTAATTGTGTTAACAACGTTGAACAGAGTCAGTATTTTTCTTGTTCAAAATCTAGAGAATGAATATCATAGTTGAGAATTGCTTTTTCACAAAAAAACTTTTGCACATCTGGCACACAGCCATTTTACAGATTTGATGATGCTACCTTATTTTTCAGAAGACTTCATGAGTGAAGCATCCAGCTTAGTTCAAATTCGTGAAATTATTTGTGGAATGAACTTGATTACAATCGGAACACAGTGGGTGTTTGTACATACCAAACCACATAACTCCCGTCCACAAATATGTAAACATGCATGTGTGTGCGTGTTGTGCGTGTGTGCGTGTTGTGCGTGTGTGCATATGTGTGTGTGTTGTGTGTTTTACTGTGACCGTTATATCCTGAGAAAAAATACCTGAGCTCATGAAATGAATCAGAACTTGTATCATCCAAAAATACATAGTTGCATAATTTTCCTCTGTTTGTTACCCAGGTATCTCTTATCATCATCAGCTTTATAACGTCCATCGCTGAACATACACCTTCCCCAGGATTCGCCAGACCTCTCTATCATGGACGTTGCAGAGCAAATACTTTCTGACCTTGTTTAGTTCGTCCTGCCATCTTATATTTTGCCGACCACAGTTTTACATTTGATCTCAGGATATCTACGTTGTGATTTGTGATGTCCAGCTGTTGTTTGACATCTTTGTGACACGATCAGCCCACTGCTATTTTCGTTCTTCTAATGGATTCTATGATGTTCCTGACTATTCCCTTGTAACATAATGTGCTGTTTTTTTTTTCCCTCTCCGTGAAAAACCAATGAGTCTTCAGGCTGTCTAAGATTAGACTATGTTTTATGATTATAAATATGAATATATATGCTGATCAGATGACCGTCCGAATTTGAACTATATTCACCCTCTCAACCCATGCCATTTTTGCCACTGAGGAAAATCACGTTTAAAAGACTGATTTTCCAGATAGTTATCATGGAAACGAAGCCATTCAAACAAATGCCGTACAAATCAAAATACGTCTGAATAGCACTTATAATGTTATTCTAGAACTTTTGAAGATATATTCTTGGCAAGAACTTGTTAGTCAACACTGTAAAACGAAGTTATTTGAGGAGAAATACCTTTGAGGTTAAAAGAGATCAAAGGACCTTGCGGGCCTGCTTGAGTTATTTATTCCTCTCAAAATCTCACTGATTAATTCTTCTTTTTTTCAAACAAATCCTCAAGATCTTCAAGTAATGATAGACAAACTGAATAAAGAGAGCGTAAAAGTTGGTTTCACGTGAACATCAGTAAAACAACTGTTGTGTACAACAAAGATGTTGAGGACAAAGACACAAAATCCGAAAAAGGTGGGGTGGCAAAGCTGACACAAGTAAACCACTTCATCTACCTTAGATAACGAATCTTTATGAAACCATCAAAAAAAAAAAAAAAGGAGAAATCGAGTGAAGAATCTCTGTGCGATGGCAAGCTTTCGGTGCAGCAAGCTCAACCTCCATGAATAAAAATAAAGATCCCATTAGTTACAAAAAGAAAGGTCTTTAAACAATGCATCCTCCCGACAGTCGCTTTTGGTACATAGTAATGAACCAAAGGATTGACTCTCGAATTAAGAACCATATAACATGCACTTGAGAGCATCATGCTCAATATCATATGGAGGAATGTCAAAACAGTTTAGTATATAATAAATGGCATTAGGCTGGTAATGTTGAACTAATGGCAGACAACCTGGAGTACATCAAGAAGCACAACGTGGACCCCTAAAATGTTGCTGGCAAAATATAGGATGGAGTGACAAAATACGAGATTAGCAAGTTCATAGAGTAATATCTCCACGATGCCCATGTTAGAGAGGTCTAGCGAATCCTAGGGAAGGTCTTCGTCCAAAGACGGGTGCAAAAAGGACGCCGTGACTACTGCAGCTGCTGCTGATGACTAAGTGAAAGAAAATTTCTACCCATATTATATTTTAAATCGAACTCCTGTCAAAACATATCACTTGAAAAAATATCACATACAATGATCAATACAACCTGTCGAACAAAATCGTAACAAATACTCAATTCTCCTTGAATCAAAACAGAACTGAAGCAACCATATCTATCTTAGGTCTGTGTCTGTGTGTGAGTACTGAGCTGAATTGAGTTTCGTTATTTTCATCGCAGAAAAGACAAAAAATTAATAAATAAATATATAAAGCCCTCGGTATTTCCACAACATTTTGTTCACGAAAACAAAAAATTGAATCAGAGATTTTTTTCATCAGACAATAAAGTCCTTGTCGTTTATGTCGTCCACACGACTTAGCAGGCGATTCATTGTACAGTCATCTATCAGGTATATTATGTAATATCTGTAAAGAAAAGAGAGTCTCTTTTTCTGGTCTCATTTTCCGGTAGTGAACAACGTTAACAACAAAAAAGAGTTCATTTGTCCGCCTAACTCTTTGAACGTTAATAACCCCCCTAAAAATTAGAGACAGCGACATAATATTGACTTGAGCAGTATCAATCTATAAATTTTCATCTCGCGTTAAAAGTAAAATTATAGGTTCTTGTACCATCAAAGACGTCCTGAAATAAGACCACTACATCTATTTATTTGATCTTTAATTCTACGAGACTTCGTATAATTAAAAGAGACACGTAGGTACTTTTCTTTCTATTCATTGGAACGCGCCGTTCGGAGAGAGAGTTTTGGTGTAATGATTGGACATTAGTACAAACTGCTCTGATTTGATGCTGATTTGAAATTTACCCAACTTATTTCTTCAAAATATTAGAAAAAATTCGCAGGAAAGTTATCGTAGTTTATATTTCTACCACTGGTGCTGCCATCAGTGTAAATCCGATTAATTTGCATGAGGCTTTGGGTATAAGAATCTCACTGGGTGAGAATAAATAAGTTAACCGGAGAATAGATTTTGCGCTGATTTCGTTCACACCCCTTCCCTTGTAGGAGCTCTCCTCTGGCGTATAAGCTACACAGTCTGTTTTTTTAAGTATTAGTTGCGATAAAAAAAGAGATGAAAATTTGACATCACATGGATGTCGTCAGAAGTACAATTAAATGTTCTATGAATAGGCTTCCCCTACTTTTCGAAAGTTTGCTTTTGGCCTCTTTTTTGCTTTTACAAAAAAACAAAAACAAAACAAAAAACAGCAAAATTACCTGTAGATATGTCCATATGATCTGAAATACATAACCATCAGTAGCAAAGGTGCTGTGAATAAAAACAAAACAAACAAACAAAAAGACATAGAGAAATTTCATGTATTGAACAATCGTGGGTATCAATTTTTTTTATTTATATGAGCATGTTTCTGCTTGTACGTTTATTTGTGTGTTCCAGTGTACTGAGCTCTATTGTTTCGTCTACAGACTTCGAAATTTGTACCAGTACTCCATTAGACACCTTCTGTGACGCCATGGAAGTTGGGGATTATTCAGTAAAAAAATCTAAAATAGAGACGGTTGCCTGGGCGTTCTCGGATTAACCTTAACCTGGGCAGAGAACAGATGAGATCTAAACTTTAAAACAAATAATATTGAATCTGGGAGGAAAGTACTATAAGAGTTGGGCAAGCAAAACCTGGACAGATTACAAACGTACGATTAATTGCATTTCTAAGTGAGATTTATGGATCCCCAAATTGGGAGAAATTACTCGGAGGGTATGGACCATTTCAGCTTCCAGGTTCTTGAAATAACCAAGATGTTGGCTTAGTTAGAGACCATAACAATGATGGCGGTATTCTGATTACCAGATATCAAGTAAAATTGATCGCCGGGGGAATTGGTCCCACCTTGAGGGGAGTGACCAAAATTTTCAAAGTGGAAGGGAAGATTACTTAAATCAAGCATAATTTCAAATATACCAGCTAGGAGGGTTAAATCAATCGTGAACCCTTCAGCTATCAGTCCCACATACAGAGGGAACTAATCATCATATAAGCAGCCATTTTTTGAGTTGCTAGAGAAAAGCCGCCGGGACATTGCAGAGAAATCCAAAGTCCTTTGCCACTACGAAGAATTCTTCCACAAAAGACCTATACTTTCGATTCTAGAACTTTGTTGGAGCCATTCAAACGGATACACCAAGAGACATCAAGTTAAAAACGTACTTATAGTCATTGAATAGTGCCCTAACCTGCACAGGTGTATACTTTGACCCGTTACCCAGTACATATATATACAGACATAAACTTGTTGCTTATCATACATCCAATGTCGAATCTTTATTTTAAACACGTGACACCTGTGTTGGTTTTTGTTCCAACGCCGCAGGGTCTTTAGCCGACAGCTCCACTCTCTCGGATATGAACCCAGCGTTGGCAAAGTGAGAGCGACAGACACCACAGCGATCAGTCAACCACAGCCTGACGAGCGTTGCACTTCTCCAACCACCGGAGGATAGCAGAAACCAGTGTGTGGTGGCGTCACACATCTAAAAAACTTTCATTTTTTTATTTTTGGAAAAGGATGCTTGACTTTGAGGGGCTTTGTTCTGGCGGGTTCATTGATAACATCTAGATTCTTCAGAATCTAGATGTTTTTTTGTTTTTTTAAAAACTCTATTTCAGATTTTTTTTTCCTTGGGAGAAGGCCATTAATGCCATGAATAGTTATTCCGGCCAAAATTGTTCTTCGATAGAAGTTTTTTACGCAACATTTGTTGACTGCAAAAGTGTCCATATTTATATTAATTCAAACACACACACACACACACACGCACACACACACGCATATATATATATATATATATATATATAAATATATATATATATATATATATATATATATATATATATATGATTATAAATTGCCTTATATCTAATTGAAACTCTACTACTTCGAATAACACATAAAATAGAATGAACAATGAGACGAATGCCGCTGGAATCGAACATGCAACAGATAGAGAAACCACTGCAATGGAGCGTTGCTCTTACGATTTAGCTAAACAACCGTCTTTAATGCAAAAAATTAGATGACAACATCTACTCTGAATTTTTATTTTTGCTTATTCGACGTCCAAACCCACTCAATATATTTTTTTTTCGACGAGGACAATTATATCATTGCGAAATTGTTAAATTATTAGTTACATTGTCAAGGCCAAATGATACATTCACTGTGTGATAATTTCATACAGAGTTTCAAGACTATATAACGCAATTTTTAATCTCCAGTCAGTATCCATCCCTCAATAATATAGATATGTGTTTGTGTGTGTATGTGCTGCTACCATCGTAACCATTATTGTGCCGACATTGCAATTAACTCTTTCAGTGCTTCCTACAAAGATCTGCGTGAATATCATTTTTTCCGATCTATAACTTTCGAGTACGAAGATATTCGTTTTTCTAGCAATACTTGACTACCTATACTTTAGTAATGTAATGTATATATAGTTATTTGTAACCATGTGCTCCAGTTCCTCGTCTCATTGGTGATGGTCTCATGGAAACAAGTAGCAGAATAGAAAGAATAGCAGTAAAGAAAAAAACGTGTTGCATTGAAAGTGTTAATAGCATGCAGCTACATTGGAATAAATGGCAAATACGTAGCTTTACTTGAAATAATAACGCTTTGATTTGGTAAGGTTCTGAGAGAGAGAGAGGGTGAGAGAGAGAAAGGGGAGACAGAAGGGGGCATTTAGTGAGAGTGACGGTAATCAGGATGAGGGAGGAAGAGAGATGAGGGGAACAGATCTAGAAAGAGATTTGCCTCGAAAAAAAAAACGAAAGACGTTAAAGACATTCAAACAACCATGACAGATAGAACAAAAAAATAGGGCTGAAAATGAAATCAAACAAAAGTTTTCATTGTGTGATAAAATAAGTTACATTCTTCCCCGTTTGAAAAAGAAAAAAAGAAGAAATGCCTGGGACTTATCTAACGAGTTAAATTCAAGTCTAATTAACGCCTTTTGTTTAGTCGCTGAACCATCTGTGCAAATGCATTGTTCAGAACGAAAGTTCGTCGCTGAAAACAAAAAAGAACTACAGTGGAATAAGAAATATAGAAAAACATCGATAAAAGGTTGAAATATTAGAGTAACAAATTTGAAGAGAAAACTAAAACTTTCAGAAAAAATGTTCTGATTATTATTTCACGCTGAGCAGCTAACGGGTTGAAATATCATGCTTGGAGTTTCTTCATATTCGCATGTGTACATCCTAAAATGAGAAGTATATATACATATATATATATATATATATATATATATATATATATATATATATATATATATATATATATATATATATATATGTGTGTGTGTGTGTGTGTGTGTGTGAGTGAGTGTGTGTGTATGTGTGTGCGCGCGCGCGTGTTTATGTGTACATTTTGGCACGATTTTCATTGAACCGTGAGTTATTTAATACGCATAATACACACCCATACGAATCACAAACACACACATACACACACCATAGTGTATGATATTTGCATGAAAGTGCATACGTTTGTGTATGTATGCAGTGTGGATACGTACTATGCAATAACAAAGACTTCTTATTTATTCATAAATATATATGCATGTATATGTGTGTGTATATATATATATATATATATAGATAGATAGATAGATAGATAAATAGATAGATAGATATATATATATATGTGTGTGTGTGTGTGTGTGTGTGTGTGAGGATACATGGTATTACCTAGGGAAAAAACGACTTACAACAAAACATGGATGTAAATTGTACTTGAGATTATTTGCTAACATTAGCATTGTAGATGCACAGTAAATAAAACCCCTTCGTGAAAGTTTAGAAATTAATTGTTGTCACAAGTAACACATCACAAGCAGACATTCATGGCATATGAATTGAAAGTATCTCACCTCAATAACAAACTTGCAAATGATATTCTTCCCTCCTAATATTCGACTAAAACAAATATTCACCGATAAATGTATCTGTGTGCGTGACATCGAATGTGAGAAATAATTTGCAAAACTATTAAAATATCCCCAAAACGTACAAATGAACAAACAATCAAACCATAGTTGGGCTCAGTGGTTTGAGTTATGTGAGGAAAAATGATTTGGAGAACACATTTTTTTACTATCTTGTCAAATTTGAAGTTATTTTTCCCAGTGCAACACTGGGTATCTTGTGGTAGTATTCAATTACAGTAAAACTATCTCAAGATATTTGTGAAAAAAATGATTTAGTAGATCACCGGAAAATATTGAAATGACGCTTCAAAAAGGTGAATATTAAAACAAAAATCATCAAACAAGGAGGTTTAAAATCATGAAGATCACTATTCAGATTCACCTGCTGGAAGCATTCTGAAAAACAAATGTCTGAAGATGTTTTTCAATCTTCATCTGGGTATTTTTGTGAATTTTTGGTTGGTATGAGATATATCTCTCGTGTTTATCTTAATAAAAATTAGAAATATGATCTTGAATGACCCCTGGGGCCAACCTCACATAGCTTATTATCCTTGCTATGAGGAGATGTGCCCCCATGCCTAGTATCAGCTACTTAGGTGTAAAATTGTGCCTTACAATTGCTTCGATTGACCAGAAATTATCGTAAGTGACCCTTCATGAACTAAAATGACCCAAGTTCAACGTCCTATGGCCCATGACTGTCCCTGTAAAAATAGTTAACTCTATGTTAAATTCATGTTTCCTAGGGGCCAAATTATAGCCTAAAATTGCTGCAATTGGCTACAAATGACCGGAGTTGACGTATGGTGACCTCGAATAACTTTCAACGTCAACATGGAGATCAAGTACTCCAAATTGAATGGGGATAGATATAAGTCATATTTCAGCTTTCTTAATGCAAAACTAATTCTCAAAATATTACCCATCATATAACGGTAATTCAATACTGAGAATATACTTTAACATTTTGAAGGATATCAAGTTTTTTTTTTACTGATCATCAATGCATCATCATCATCATCATCATCGTCGTCATCGTCGTCGTCGTCGTCGTCGTCGTCGTCGTTGTCAGACATTTTTTTCTTGATATTGTCATTTAGTTTGTTTGCTTCATTTTTTTCTCTTGTCGGTAGTTTGACATTCTTGTTTTTTTCCTATGAGATTCTTGGTCTCCTCTGAGATTTTCAACGATGGTCTGTTTTCCGTTTGGTTATATATATATATATATATATATATATATATATATATATATATATATATATATATATATATATATATATATATATGTATGCCTATATAAATATATATATATATATATGTATATGTATATATATATATATATATATATATATATATATATATATATATATATGTATATATATGTATATATATATATATATATTTATATATCTTGCTGTCACATGAAGGCTCATACGCTGGAGCGGGTTCACATCACTTTTGTGAGAGGTATCTCTCAATAGAAAAAAATCCTGGATCCACTCTAAAATCACTCTTTCCTTACCCTGTTGCTTAGTTGTTCTCAACATCACATTGAAATTCATCAAAAAATTATGGAAATATCGCATAGTCGGACATGAACGAACATCGAAGAAAAAACAAAGCAAAAATATCTACGTCTCTCCATAAATGTTTGTAATGCCTCCTGTTAGGTATTTGTTCCTGATTGAGTAATATTTTTGTTAGTTTTGTACTTTTCTGTATTCACTCCTGTCAGACCAAATGATAATTCTGAAATTTTCCAATGACCTTTGATTTAAATTTGTGAGAAAGCGGGAAAGAATAGAGTGAAAGGGTTGGTCAAGTTTAGGTGTGGATCAAGTGATTCCCTCTTGATTGCAAGATATTTTCCTGCCTTTTGATATAGTCATTTAAACACGGATTTTTATCCACATAATATATACAAAGGTTCCCATTCATTTTCACTAAGATTTTCTGGAAAGGCCAGCAAGTATCCACGAGGGGAGTGGTTAACATATGGGGTCGATTTATGCACAATTACCTGCTAGACGCGGTAGTTATATGTCCACATAACATATTTTTTAAATCTCAAGATTGTCTCAAGAATATCTCCAGGAGTTCTCAATGATTTTATATGACATTTTGCAGGATGCTGGACAATGGTCTAGGGAATAAATGATTGAATCTATGCATAATTATCTTTCCTTTTATTGTATTCCCGGAGTATAGTATGATCACAAAATCTTCTCCGTGACAGCAGTGAGATGCATACTGCTATTAAACATTTTTAGACTGCCAAAAGAGAATGCTTTCAAAAAAACACTAGTAGCGATGGCTCTAACTTTGGTATCTAAGATATCCAAAAAATTTAGGCCAGGTTCGTGTACCAAATATCCGTTTATCTGATTGGCGTTACAAAGATCAACCGTGCCAGAAAATCTAGTCTTATCCACAATTTAAAACAGCTCAGGAAGACAGTATTATCACTGCGGTCTAATATATGCCTTTTGTCACAGCGAGCGCCATGCTCCTGGGTATAAAATGTTAGTGGTAGAGGTCTGTAACAACGTCCCCTTGTAGTTTTATTTGTTTACAGATTCTTTTATATTTGTGGAAAAATCTCAACAGCAGACTAATGGGTTAAACCTATTGGAAAAAAAAGTATAGCAAGGATCTGCAAGCTGATCTTGCTAGCCTTTGTTAGTATGTTCTATCCTCAGTTGATCTCTTCTCTGTTAGTGGTCAGATGCAGATGTAGTAATCACACGGAAAGTATAACTTATATAGAAATGATGGGAAACAAATTATATCTCACAAAGTTTTCATACAATTAGATGTTCGTCTTAGTTGATTATTTGTGCACATCCCCATGATACTTAGCATTATAGTTACATTGTGAACAAAAGCAACCTCCAAAAATCTTAGAATCCATTGTTCTCAAAGACCAAACGAAACTAAGGTCATGTGGATAAAAAACACAAAAGACAATTTCAAAAATTGTATCACATCAAATACGTGACTAAAACGAATATTCATTCATGTGTTTTCCCGGGTGAGTGATTGTCCCTTGCTCAAGGTGTGCGATGCCCAATTTGAGAAAAAGTAGCTAAATACAATGCCCATATGTACACTCAATTAAACCAGTTTCAAAGTTTTCTGAAATGCATATGTCTGAAAATCTTTATCAATTTTTACTCTTCTTTTGTGAATTGGGAGTGACGAATTGTCCTCATCGCATTCATCTTGATTAAAATCTAAAATGAACCCTGACTACCTGGACTGACTTGCCAATGCTTCCATTGGCTAAAAATGAGCAGAAATACCTCTGGGGGTGCTGGATGACCTCCAAAGTCAACTTCATTTAGCTTATGTCTTTCACTGTGAAAAAATGTATACTAATGCAAAATTCCATCTTCCCAGAGGTAAAAAAACAAAGCAAACAAATATCCAATTACGTCTTGTGGAAAGTCAAGGTGTAGTACAGAATTATATTTACATTGTAAATAGAACCCTACCGTAAAACATTCAGTATACACCTATCATATGTCTTCTGCCGTAAAAAGATGTACCGCTATGCAAATAGACTGCTTCCTCCATGAAAAATTGTGGACTACAAGTTGGAATAAACAGACGGACAGACTATCAGATTTTGAGTTTTATATATGTATATCTTTTTCTTCATCGAATTTCGAAGTATAGATGATCTGATACCAATTCATGCTACGTTAATATCTACTCTAATAAAGAATAGAGTGATTTTCTTGGTTCACTGCCAGTCACACATGACCCAAGAATAAAACTCTTGCTGATAAAAATAACTCCTATTCATCAAATTAAATCATAAAAAAACTAAACAACGAAGGAAGTACGTTGCATACATTTGCTATCTCTATCTCTCTCTCTCTCTCTCTCTCTCTCTCTCTCTCTATATATATATATATATATATATATATATATATATATATATATATGTGTGTGTGTGTATGTGTGTGTGTGTCTTAATAAGATATTCAGTTCTTTGTGTTGACTATGATTTCACACCAGAAATGCAATCAAATTTGAATTTTCGGGTTGTTTGGTGGTCACTGATTGAGTGACAGCAAGTCTCTACAAGTAACAAACCCTTTCACAGTCAACAACAGTGCTGTACAATTGCCTGATGGTTATCACCGAAGGCTGTGACAGTGAGTTTCCTGGTCTGTGGTTTGCATCGTCTCTACCATGCTTTTTTCTTGGTTGTTAGGCCATAGCCTAAAGCTGGGGGTTGTAAACATTGAATTTCCAGTACATCTCTCAGGATTCGTGCTATCCACAGTCGTAATAAGGTCTGTATACTCTCAACCCATCCTATGATCTCAGTTCCTCAAACCACGTTCTCGGTGTCTTCGGTACGGTTCCAAGTGCACCGACTATTACTGGTACTACCCCGACTTTCATGCCACACTTCTTCTTGCCAGGTCCTGATATTTCACTGGCTTTTCACTATATTTCTGTATTTACTCTGTGATCTGCATGTACTACCACGTCTATCCAAGTTCTCCTTCCTTTGTCAACGATTACCAGTTCCAGTCTTCTTGCTTGGACGATTTGGTAAGTACTTTGTGGCTTCCTTTATCCAGAACTATCTCTAGTTTGTGCTGATATCATTTGTCCACATGGTTGAATCCAATTCATTTGTTCAGGTCCCAGAGTATCATTGTTGCTATTGTTGTGTCGATTGTTGTACCCTTTCTGGGCTAGTTGACTACATTCACTGGTTTTGTGGTTTACAGTCACATCCTTTTCTTCATATAGGCAGCATTTGCTGTTTGTTTGCGTTCTGTCGATTTTTGCCCTTGACATAATTTGTCCTGATGCATTTTTTTTGGTGTGTATTCTATGATGAGCGATTTTGTTTCATTCTTACAGTTTCTTCTCTGTATCTATGAACTTGATATCCCGTCTACAACATTTTGTATCCGTCTTTCAAAATCCCTGTGTATTTTACCCCCATTTTTCTTTCCTTATTTGCAGTAAGTTTTCACTGTGGTCTTCTAGTGTAAAGGATGTGTTTTCCTTCGTGGTTTATGCAATTATGTTGTTTAAGTTTTTTGTGTAATTTCTTTTGCGTCTGTGTTGATTTCGTACTCCGTTTCTCCTGGTGCTTTCCGTTAAGTCTTCTTACATCTCTTGTATGTTTGATAATACCCTATGTACAAAGGGTATTATCACGATGTATCGTATGCGTATGTTATTTTATACTACACATCATTCAACTTTTTAGAACAGAGCTTACATACCTCACCTAAAGATGTATTCAACCTTGGATGATCAGTATATAAGAACAGACGTGACTCGCTGTTCGTGTCATGTCTATTGAGAGGAGATATCAAATCTGTTGTGTCGGTTTTGATCACAGGCTACATACAGACCAATCAACGATATGTTTAAGAATACTAATTACACAGAAAAACACTTAAAGAAGTTAATTATTTACCAACTATTTCAACCGATATATCTATATTCATATGTATACAGCGGGCGCCACCCTTTTCTCCGCATTGGGTCGAGTGGTGATAACATCGCTGAGGCCAGACTAAATGAAATCTATACCTTATAACCTCCAAATGATATATGACTCCCCATACATTATGCCCTTGTCGTTTTTTTTAATGTAAAACCCCTTGAAAACCGAGCCCTGACTGAGTTTTTCTCCACAGTCTAATATTGTATTGCTACTTGAAGATCAAGAGGAGACACAGAATTGAAGCATTTTTATCAAAGGTCATTATATCCTCGAAGCCTTTTTGTTTGTATTCAAGAAGTCATTTATGATAGATGCGGAACGTCTAAACATAAGAAAAACTTTTTTTTTTCGAATAAACAGGGTCGGTTAGTCACTTAATGGAAACCGTAGCCCGACCAACGTCTTTTGACAGCATGCAGTGTTTAGGGTGATCAATTAAGAATTGTAAAAGTAGTGATCAAATGAGAAGTTACTCGTCTTTTATTCGACAGTGATCACTAAAATGTTCGAATAAAAGAAAAATATAACAAATATAAACGTTACCAGGCACAAACTAAAGGGACCAATTTAGCATCAACTTACATTGTTAATTGAAACACAAACTAAGAACAACTACTTGGGATGGAATGAAAAAGAAAGCAGAATATTTTTTGAAGACATGATAAAAAGTGAATGCTTAAATATTCAGCTCTTCAGCTACATTGATTTGGCCTGTGTGCATGATACGTACGTAGATATATAGACATCTAAACCTGCCTAAAAACTGGAAGAAATATGTTGACAGTTCTGCTGACACTTTTGCTTTACAGTTTCTCATAAACAATAAAAAAAAATTTGGTGTTATCTGATCGAAAGGTTTTTATGAGAAAAGAACGGGGAAGAAATCTTTTTCGATATTAACAAAATTCTTGACATTTTTATCGTCTCCAAAAGGAATTCTCTGTTTTTATTGTGTTGGAAATCATTTTATTCTTTTGTTTTACGTGAAAGAAATAAGTTATTAAAAAAAATATTCTTGCTGAAGAAAGAAATAATTCATTTGAAGTATTATTATTTTTTTTTCTTTTGGTATCGTGTTAGTTGAAAGACTCACGGCATCTCAGTCACTGCAGCTGCTTAGTATTGTTTTTAGGCTTATTTTCTTTTTATACTTGTGTAGCAAAACACGCGTTCTTCACATTGAACAAAGTTTTAGCGGGAATTAGTTGTTTGGTCGATCAACCAATCACAGCGTCCTTTACGAAATTTCAACTCGCCTAGCCAACCAGCTTAAAAATAGCCTTCTCTCCCGATTTGTTAACTCTTCAAACAGAAAACACTATAGAAAAAAAAACAATGTAGACAGCAGGAAAATATGAATTGGATGGTGGCAGTTGAACAAAGACACTGGAAGCGTACACAGCCAGCGGCAGGAGGACGGCTGCTAAGGTCGAGGCACTGGGGTAATAGAAAGAGATCTATGAAGTTGAGGTTCATTGTGTTTGGCATTTCTGCCTCGCTTGAACTAGCTAGCGGGTTACTAGTACAAATTACGTGTACACAAGAATCTTGTTGAACAAAATAAAATAAAAATCAAGTTCAATCATTTTCTACTTCTCTCCAATTCGAAAGTGTCGTCTTTTGCCCTCCCCGGCTTTTGTTTTTGCAAGCCATTTTTTGTTTTTTGCCTTTCGGACGTTGTTCTTATGGCAAACGGTGCAACAACGCACAAAACTTCCTCCAAAAATTTTATGCCATGTTTGAAACACGTTTTCCATGTTGTTATACTGAATAGCTTGCAGTCTACCAGGTTGACCCATAGACTGCAGTTCTTCAGCCGTTTGGCAAAGATCAATACTTAGTATCAGTTCTCATCAGGTCAATATCCAATATATACCTGAACTTGGAATTTTTATAGTTGGTTTCTGGCCTCATTTTTTGACCGACCATGGATGGCACAGCATAGTACTTCTAGTTGCCTGCTCTATTGGAGCACCCCTGTCAGTGACTGAAAAGACCTATGCAAGAGTAGCATGGTCAGAGGTCGCTCCAATGTCTAATGGTTACGCTTCCTGACCAACTGTTGGTGTATGGTGTTTCTCAGCAGATAACCGGGATGTCCTCCAAAAATCAGTGCCAATATGGGCTGATCTCATGTCCCTCTAGCAGACACCTTCGCAACAATTGGGGAAGGGTACGTTCGGTTCTCAAACCAGATCGCAACTCTCCAAGATGTCTTTCAAATTGCTGCTATCCTCTATGAATTGTCTTAGCCATGATAAGGAGGCCAAAGCTAGTATTTTGGTATCTTTGCTGAAATAAAACACGGATCTTTTATGAGCTCAGAGTATTAGATTCGGGAGTCGAGGATGTCTCTCCAAGGGTGATTCTGTCGTTGCAAATAATACACTGTTGACCTCCAATACTAGTTTAAAGCGCCTAACTGCCACTGCATATTTAGTCGGGATCAAATTAAAAAATAAGGATGAACTGCAATGTATACCACATAATAGAAATGGATACTCTCCAGACATTATAGAACTGTATGTTTCATTGGGATGTGCTTTTATCATCAATGATTTATCCTAAACTTGTCAAATACTACCAAGTCCCTTATAGAGCTAACACGGAAACATGCTAAGTTCAAGTACACAAAAAGCTACTAACGTACTCTTCACTTTCTAGAAGAAATAGTCGGATTTATGTGTCAATGCTACCTTAGAAAATTGATTGCTACCTACATAGTGTCAAATTTACCATCTGCAGCTATCGTAAGTCATGAGAGCATATCCAGAAATCTCTTATCCAAAATGATAAAATACAATTGTGGACACTTTGCATTGAAGTCTACGATTGCAAAGCTGAATGTTAAGCGGTGCTGGTGATGGGGATGATGTTTTTGTAGTAGCTAATCTGTTTATACATGAAATACATTCACTTTCTAGTGCTCCTCTAAAAGAGTTTCGAATGATTGTACAGATATTGGTATTGCATTATGACAGAATTAACTAGAAATTAATCATGTCTATACGTCTTTTTATCGCCCACAAAGAAACCGTAGCGTAAAAGACTTCAAAGAACAATTTATGATATTGTAGCTAAAATAATAGTAGATAATGGATGATCTTAAGATATACAACCGAACTTACACCGTTAAAATTGCTTTATTATATACAACAACTTAGAGCTTTCGTTAAAATGAGAGAAAAGGTCAGTTGGAGACGGAATGTGTTCAGAATAAAATAGTTATATTACTAAGAACTATCAGACACAAACTTGGACAGGATGAAAAAAAAAGTATCAGGAGTTGTCCTTGCTCGTATAGTTTACGTATTGGTTTTTTAAAAATAAAAAATTGAAAAATTGATGATAAAAAGGACATTGAAAAGGTATAATATTATACATAGAAACGACTCAACGAGAAGAAATCAAATAAATGTATACAATTGAGTAAAATAAGAATGAGTGAAAGTTTTATACGATGGATGGGTGAAAGCGTTATGGTGACCTGCATGGGCCGTAATTTACACTGCATTTCTGGATCATGCATTCTCCAAGAACCAAATGCTAAAAAGCAGAGATATAGCCTGTTTATGTGCTAAAACTGCTGGTGCAATCAAGTATTTAAGTGTAGATGTCAGTCGGAATATGTCCAGTAATACGTTATAGCATGTTCTTTAACAGAGTATCGGCAGGCAATATAACAATTGAATTGGGTCCACGATGTTAAAAGAGAGGAAGACTTCGAAAGAAACAAACGTGTTCTCGGGTTATCGACTTGCAGTGTCAACTGGGAGAATGGACAGTGAATATATGCTCAGAAGAAAATAGAATGAAAACAATTTTTTTTCCACACCGGATGCAAGTCGGAGAGGGAGTAGGTCTCACTCCACCATTGGGGTACGTGTGAATCATGCTTATTTCCCTCCTTCCGTGCAAGAGAACGGACTTATTCAGTCATCATAACTGATCGAAATCGAAACATCCATCTTTGATTATGCTTTTACATTTCAGGAATAATTTTTTTTCATCCTGGAATGCTGAATTTCTTTCCATATATCTTTCTATGTATCATTTTGTGCATATTGACTGACGTTTACTGGGATTTTAACCACCGTCGGAACTGGAAAATTCCATCCATCGATATTTGTTTTACTCCTTCAAGAATTAACCTTTTCAATCATCTGTCCAAGATTAAAATGTGTTGAGTTCATTCCTCATTCAATATGTTGCTCTCTATATTTGGACAAACATTTCAGAGGATGTGAAAAGGACCCATTTTTCCACCTGTCAATAAGTTTGTTACTAGTGAAGACTCAATTTTTCTCTCTCAATTTCGAAATAGCAATTCTGGACTATTTTGAGGGTTGTGATGCCTGTACTCATGTTTTTGCATGCATTTAATGATACTTTTAACTGTGTGTATATATATGTATATGGTTTCAATGGATCACTAGTATCTAGAATATCAGGTTAATGGGTTATTACGCATTCGGCTTCATGCTGTGAGACAGATTTGGATGCTGACTTGAAGGTATCTCCTTGGTGCAAAGCTGGAAAAAAGATCTAGAAAAATATTGCGTATTTCTCTTTGTTTGCCATAGGTATGTGTAGCAGGATTCAACTTTGGGTGCACTGGTGTGGCAATGCATTAACGGTTTGAGTGTGTGAATGGTAGCATGAAGAAGTTAGAGTACGTATATTTGTGTCTGTGTGTGTGTATGTAGAAGCTAATATTTTGCTCTGCGTTTGCCATCATATGTTTGAAAGCTGATATTTTATGTTCCGATGTTGAAGAATCACGCGAAGTTTGCAAGCAAAGGATCACATTAGATTGGTAAGCTTTCGGTTGAGCAAGCTCGACTTCCAGGAAAAAGAAAATCCTGCGAGTAAAAAAAAGGTACCCAACCAATGGATCCTCCCCTTAGTCATCTACTGAGCTGAGACATTGAACCTTACCAAAAGACTGACCCTGAAACTGGGAACCACGTAACATGCTCAAGAAAGGATCATGGTCAACCTTGCATGGAGAGATCATAAGACTGTACAATTTTCTGGAAAAAAGACCGAGGTCTGATATGTGATAAAAACATTAGAAAACTCAAAAAGCGATGTGCTAGATCTGTTGTAAGAATGTTAGACAACCACTGGATATCATGACTCACAACATGAACTTCCACAGATCATGTACGAAATTGTGACCAACAGAATGAAAAATGACATTACGAGTTAGATCCATGATAGAGAGCTGTGGCAGAACCTGGGAATGTTTATGTCAAACAACAGTAAAAAGATGATGATGAAGATGATGATGTTGTGACGTATCTGGCATTGTGAATATATTTTGCTTTGTGTTTGATAGCACATGCGTACATGCTTATATTTGATATTTGATTCCATTGAATCATGATGTGTCTGTGTGTGCGTACCTGAGATAAAGATTCGCACATGCTCAAACAACGAAATGTGAATTCTTGGGTTTGTCGTTCGTTGGTGACCTCTAGTTCCCCAGCCTTTGGGATTTAGACAGGGAATATGCCATCACTGGCGCCGAGCGCAAAAACTTCCTTGTTCTTCAATCCGTCGGTGGTGACAAGTACGTATTTTTGTATTGGAGTTTTTCATGTGGTATAAAATATTATAGAACGCAAATAACATTATCAGAGGACGGTTCTATTAAGATTCCCCTTTCAAAGGTATTTGGGATGTGTCATTTTGGAGGGAATCAAGTTGACAAAGCTCAGTCCTAATATTTCTCAGGACCTACCCAACTTTTTCTTTCTTTAGCAGTGAGCAAACAGGGAAACCTCATCCCATCTCTTTTGCCAAACAGTGCCTTCAAAGCCAGTTCGGCAGAAATCTTTTTATTCTCGCCCGGGAAGAGGTTCTGATTTCCACTTTTTATCCGAGCATCTCTGATATTTCATTAAAAAAAAAAGAATTCACATACTATTGTCTTCTTTATGGAATCAACATGATAATCATATTTATCTAATGATGGAAGACTAAAAAGCAGAGAAAAAAAACAAAAAAAAGAAAAACGTCATTTTCCCCACAAAACTGTGTTCGTCGCTATTTTGACTTCATGGAAATTTCACAACCGGTGTTCTAATCAATCACTACTAAAGGGATCTATAAAATACAATACATTCTTTCATTTACTTGAATTCTTGAAATATCAATCGTGAACGGCCAAATGAAACCAAATCCAACAAACAAGGATGAAAGGAACAAATAGATGCTAAAATTTTCTAAGACTGATTTTATTGATATAAATCTTCTACGAATATCTCTACTATGCATTCAAGCAACCGTTCTCATTTCATACTTTACAAATATTTCTTGCAAGCGTAATGAAGCGCAAAGGTCTGATCAGGGATCACCACCTATTAATTGAATCATGTCATCCAGTACAGCTTGTCACATAATACTTGGAATGGGTATGGATACTGACAAGTACTTGCAGAAAGCGCTCACCCTATTTTTCAAGCTGGAACTGAGTAACGTATATGAACTATCCAGCAAAGCAGCAAAGAAAATCAACAATCTGAACGACAAAATAGCAGCCACTATAATTGAAGTCGCTAATATGTTTTAGCCAAAGTACAAATAAAACATCAATAAACACTCAGAAGAAACCAATAATTCCTTGGATAAAAAACAGATATCTCCAGCAACCTATTACAAAAACAGAAAATCAAACGAACTAAAGAAAACCATAAAAAAGAAATGAAGACAAGATAAAAGAAGATACATGGTAGCAGTCACCAGACTCATTTTCGAAAATATAGGGGGTTTCAAAACTATTAAGAAATACTTCGGTAAAGGAAAAAAAGCAAATAGCTAGTTTGCTCAAAAAAAAGAGAAAAAAAAGAGACCTATTACCGGATAGGAGCTGGAGTGTAGAATACACCCAACAAATCTACAAAAACGTATATTCCTCCATACAAGAGCCAGAAAATGAACAAAATATAAAAGTCACTGGGTAACCAGTTGGTAAACGTCTCAGAAGTTACTCTGTGAGAGGTGAAGAAAGCCATCAGACTAAATGATGAGAAATAGTCCATGAACCAGAAAAAATCACCATTTATCTATTAAAACATGCTGATAAAGTCATCTTTTAATAACTAACCACCCTATACAATATATTCATCAACGAAAGCAGAGTATTGAAAGATCGCAACATCAAAATCATATTGATGTTGGATGAAGTAGGAAACCTGAGAGATCTGATCAACTGCAGGGCAATACCCCTACTGAGCTGCAGTTATATCCTTTTATCAAATTGATCTCGAACCAAAGCAATAAAATGCAAGATGAAAACCAACAATAAGAACAATCTGGCATCGGAAGAAGCAATTCGACAATGGGCCAACTACATTCAGGAAAACACTTAAAAGAGAATATCAAATGCCATTTGCAGAAGCATTTGTTGATTCAAAAAGGACTTTGATTCAATGGAAATCTCCAGATTAATTGATGGAATCATACAACAAGGAGGAGACACTGTATGTCACGGTATTGCAACACAACTGCCATTACAGAAGTTCTTTTATCAAGCTACCTAGATTTTCGATAAGACTCTGAATGTCTTCTGCTCGAAAAAAAAAGGGTTACACAAGGATATGCAAACTAATCTAAAATCTTTACGGTCTGCCTCTAGATGATTCTCCAAAACCTAGATTGGGAAAATGAAGGAATCACGATAGACAGCGGATACCTAAGTAACCACAGGTTTGTTGACCACATCATTCTTTTGGCCGAGAGCCTTTATGGTCTCCAAATAATGGCAGACTAATTGAATAAAGAAAGCAGAAAGCTGGTCTTCACATGAACTTCAGTAACACAAATATAACATCCATGTTTAGGAAAAAGACATATCGGTCACGATCGAAAACGCAGTCTTGAGGAAGCAGACCCCTACATCTACCTAAGACAATGAAACTGCATGAAATCTTCGAAGAAGAGGAAATAAAAGAATCACCCTAGGATTGCAAGCTTTCGGTAAAGCAAGCTCAACCTTCAACTAAATGACAATGTCATTGATCTTAAAAAGAAAGATATACAACTGATTTATCTTCTCGATAGTTATCAATGAAGCCGAAACATAGAACTTGGCAAAATGATTAGCTTTTTGAACTTAGAACCCTTCAACGTGCTCAGGAGAAAATCATGTTCAATAGCATGATAGCAGTAAACGACTGGTCATCACGGCTCACAATGTAGATCTGTAGAAACCATATGTAAAAGAGTGACCGGTAGAAAGTAAGATTTTGTGACGAATTTATCAAGATCAAAAATCTGCGTTTCTAAAAATGAAGAAGCCTGGTAGATCTTGTGTAAGGTCTTTGTCCAACAACGGGAACTAAAACATTGCTGCTGCAGATGATGATTTTGTCACGGCACGAATCCTGTACAAGCAAAATGATTCCCGAACAGCTCTCTTCTGAACTTCAATGAAATGGGGCCTGAGAGAACAGATACTACAAGATCTAAGACAAGGCAACTGGCTGAGAAGCTGCAGACTACCAGGATCGGTTACAGAGCCCTTGGACCGCATGCTATAATAGCACCGTCCTTTCTTCATCGTCTTTAAAATTCTAATCGGCTTAGCTCACATTGTACCCCTTTAACTCGAAAATGGATATGCACTGCAGGAAGCTGCACTTAGGAGGAACCAGTCTATGAATTTGGGGTATAGCCTCAAAAAAAAAGGACCTCTGATAAAGAATCCTACATGCAATTCATGAAGTTTTGAGCAGGGCATGTGTTTTAGCTAACATGCGTAGCTTACATAATTATGTGGTATTTTATATTCAGAATCCTGGTTCTTATTCACATGGCAATGTCTACTTAAGCAAGCAGAGAGAGAGAGAGAGAGAGAGACCTAGAGAGAGAGAGAGAGACAGAGAGAGAAAGAGGTTTCCAAAACATGCAGCCATAGCTGCATTGTTGTTAAAACAGGAAATAATCTGGATAAAGTGTGTGTGTGTGTGTGTGTGTGAGAGAGAGAGAGAGAGGGGGGAGATAGAGAGAGAGAAAGAGATTCCTGAAACATGCAGCCATAGCTGCATTGTTGTTGAAACAAAGGAAGCAATCAGGCAAAAGTGTGCGTGTGTGTGCGTGCGTGTGTGAGGGTGTGTGTGTAAGAGAGAGAGAGAGAGAGAGAGAGATAAAACGGATTTATACGTCTGTTGTAAACCGTCAACCAAAACTGTCAACAGGTTTTTTTTCACTTCTCCTGTTGGTTTGTCTGTCTGATTCCCTGACTCGATTGTTGTCTGTTTTGGATGTGTAATGCGAACAGGTTGTACCGGAGGAGCTCGAGGGCTGAATATTTATACGCTTGTTCTTTGATATATCTGGAAAAAAATGTGTATGTAGATGTTCCCCCCAGTTTTTTTTTAAAATCAATCCTGTGATCCAAATTACAATGTGTTTTCATACTATATTGGTATTATGGTGTCTATCTAGTAGTATTCGTCCTTATCTAACTTATGCTTTGTTCATCCCTTTTTATGCGTTTTCAAAGATTCATCATCCTCAACACAACATGTTGCTAAAAGTCGTTGGTACCTTGCTGGTTTCTACTGAGTGGCTAATCAGACCCGGTCGTTATCATACTTTACGAGTGAAGAAGATATAGCATTAAGTCAATCTGAAACGTCATCATTGATTAGAATTATGTCGGTTTTGATCACGAATTTCCGGTTTTGTTGTCTTGCATCGCAAATAATCATTGAGTTGTCATGTAAAGTATTCCATCAAGGGAGAAGATCTTTTGAAAGTTACATTTTAATGTTCCATCCAATGTATGGAAACATACATAGAACAATCAAGAAATTTAACGTTCAGGAACACAACGCATGTCTAATGGTAGCCTTGTTATGTTGATTGCATGATACTCCTTTTTTTAGCTTTCAAACCCAAACTATTAAAATCTAAAGGGCCTTATATTTGAAGACTCATGACAGGGACGAGAAAATTTGATGGATTAATAGAAAGATAGGCGTCCAGAACTTTGTTTGGTTCCACATTTTACACGCTTTAGACAGTATGATAGTAAAGTGGTAGAAATGAAATGTCAGACGTGGTAATGGTTGTAGTAGGGTCGTCACACAACTGTTCCTGAATAGGATGTGAGATTCATGCAAACGCAATTATTGTTTGTAAGGTTCAATGTGGCTAGCTTCCTTAGAGGACACTGGACAGCAATCAGATAAGAAATTCCCCCCGTCAAAAGAATACTTATGGGAGATTTTGGGCTGTCTTACACACATTTACAACACCACACACAAACACACAAACACGCTCGCACACACACACACACACACACACACACACACACACACACACACACACATATATATATGTATATACAGTTAAGTTTGTTTTACTTTTTTTTTATTTCCCACTCATGCTCGAAGTGTCATGGGGTAGTTTTTGCAGCAGACAGCTTCTTCTGTCCAACTTTTCCAATGCAAACTCTAAAGTATTCTTATAAATACCTTTCCATGCGTTTGACATTCAAAGGAGGAAGTTGTAACATATTCAATAGGAGTTTAGATGATAGCAGATGTATAAATCACACATTTCTTTACGATTTTTTCATGAAGAAAAATTGTAAATGCAGCGATCCTTTGGAAAGGGAAAATCAAATAATATTCCGGTCGTATAAAAAGAACTCTGTTAACACACAATCTTACCTTGATGAGTGATACCATGCCTAGGGAATGAAATGTTCTGCAGGCAGCAGAGGTCAGTGCTCGTACCCAAGTAAAATCCTGTATTTGAATGCTGATCTACAAGGCAGGTGGACCTTTCCTATGTTGGAGATTTGGGTAACACCATCAATCTACATATCTTATAAAATCTATATAGCTTTTCCCAGACTAAGCTTATCTTCATCAGTTACTTGGTAGTATAGGTAATGGATACCATACTTTGCGGACCATTGGTTCTCATTTGATACCCAGCATTTGTGGCCTTGTACGGGGCGCAGCTTAGCTTATAAATTCATTCAAGTATTGAATCGTAGAACGACTGCAAAGGATTGTCTGTAACTTCGGCAAGAATCATACATACCAGGTCCTTTTTCATCTTCCTATCATTGATGTTAACACTACGTTTCAGCCAATCCGTTGACATGATATTCAATTTCTATAAAGAAAGAGAATTCTTTTCATCAATCTCCATTTTTTCTTCGTACAAGCCGGTGAAAAAGACCGATGGAAGAAACCTTTTTTTCCTTACAGACAATTCATATTGCACCTGAGGAGGCAATGGAATGAATCCGTCAAAATAAAGTGGTAACTTCAAGGAAGATAAAAAGCGATTGTATTTGTCTAAATACGAGAGAAATGCAATGAAAGAATGGGATTTGAATTCAAACGACGAAGAACCCCAAAAATGCTATGGTGTGTTTGAAATCGGGTACAACATAATTAAAAAAATATGACAAAAAGATTTATGTCTTTAACACTCTGAAAATTAACGTTAAATATATATAGAGAGAGATTCAATTTCAAAAGAAAGTTTACATTTCTAAGTCATCCCAATCTACGTTTGTTTTAAGAACATGAATAGGAAATAAATAATAGGTGTAGTACCCTAGGGTCTTCACCTGATTTAAATCTTTTCATATAAATAGTTCGTAAACAGTTGTTGAAGACAGAAAAAACAATCATTAATGATGTCAAAACTTGAGTCTGTCACAAACCAAAACAAACACAACTTTCACTAAATCAACAGATAACTCTGATGAAATTCCGAAATTTTCTTTTTTTCTATATTTCTCTATTCCACCATACAACGACGTCTGTTACTGAGTGACGAGTTTAATTTTCTGATTATTTCTGTTTAAAAAAAAACAAAAACAAACCATAAATTGAATTAATATTTCTTTCAAACGTCGCTTTCGATATCATCCTATACTCAATCCTTAATAGGAGAATTTTCATATTCTTATTCACATAAGGGAACTGTTTTAAAACACATAAAGCACAAAAAAGCGAAGTTTAATGGGAATAATAGACATTTCTCATACCCAAAAATCAATTAGAAAAATAACACTTATCACCTAAGGAAAAAATAAGTGAGAACATGTCGATAGACTTATAATCAAATTGAAAGGCATTGCGGTCTCCCCCTGGGCTATTTATTTGATATATAGCATAGCAAATTTTTTTCACGAGCTTTTATACAGCTAGATAGAGTCGGAAGCATTCAAAGTTACCAGGCTTTGCTGTCTTAGAGCTCTGTTTGAGTAATTTATTGCCTGGAAACCTTTTTGAAGCAGACATAATGTTGATGTGTGCTCTTTGGTCTGGCTCCTATCATAACACCTTCACAATTTCAAATCTTTCATTCATTCATCCATTCATTCACAGAAAACTCTCTGCATGATATCCATCTGTTTACGGCATCTGGTATATCCAGTTGCTCACCCATCAAGGTAGTGACGAAGCTCTACGATGCCTAACTTGAGTGATCGTACGAGAACTGGTGTATCCATCGCTGTTGGTACGTAACGTTTTGAGTCACTAATACAGTGTGTCCCCCAAAAAACTCATGAACATTTAATCAGTCTCGAGATCGTTGGTTTATTTATCGTCCAATTTCAGACTTATGATTTAACGTCAGAAGATCAATGAGGATTAGCTTGCAACCAAAGAGGATATACAGATTTAGAATCAGAGATATAGCTGTTATTGATAACAACTATTTGAGTAAATCTGAGGATCGTTACAAATACTCAAGCACATATACACATACGCCCGCCCGCACATATCCTCATATATAACATGTAATGTGCATTCTCACACACACACACACACACACACACACACATATATATATATATATATATATATATATATATATATTGTGTGCGTGTGTGTAACATGTTCCGATAAAACGCACGTATACTATACTTTGATCCAAAGCTGACTGCAGCTGTTGTTCCCTACTGGTGCTATGCAAATCTACTATAGCAGCAATTAGGAGATCACAATCAGATGTCCTTCACGAAACAGCGAGGGCACGTGAAAGGCCGGTTGTGCAGTCTGATCCTAGCATAGCAAAATGTTCAGTTTATCGATGGCAAAACTGAAGCTTGGGAGGGACGCAGAACCTTCTTATCATGCTTCGTACAGCACGCTGTATTCCCACATGGTCTCGACAGACAAGTGTATGATATTCCTAAAAATCTTTATTCCAACAGTAGAGACAAAACATTGAATGAATACACGTGGATGACAATAGTAAGTGGGATTTCTAGTTTTAAATTTAAGTCATAGTTACATTGTCTATCTAAGGAGTTGCATAAAGCAAATCGTTGGTATACCATTGTCATTGACAAAACTATGTATTCATTGGAAATATACATATATGTATATAAAGAGAAAGAGAGATAACTTTTTTGCGACATACTTTGCATCCACTTACGTACTTCTTACACGTACTGATAACTCCAACATCAGGGTATCAGCTTGAATGGTTTCTAGTCTCATCCGTAATCTGGAGTCGAGTAAGGCAGTGGGTCTGATAACATTCAAAAACTTGTTATCGAAACCTTTTTTCCTAGAACTATCCCCAATGTTAGCAAAGTTGTTGAGTCATTGTCTTAAGGAAATGTGTTTTTTCTGAGTTTTTCTGAGTTTGTGGAAAGTGTTTCCAGTCATCCCAGTTCGAAAAAACACTGGTTAACATTCTAGTTCTTCTGATCATCGATTGTCCTAGATATATGTAGTGGTCTACCTTGCCGAGTTTTGCATCTTCTATCTTGACAGTCATGTTCTTATTCTCAACATGAGTATTGCACATGATTTTCGTTTTACCGAAGTTCATGTGTAGGCCGACTTTTTTGCTTTCTTCGATTAGTCCATCTAGCATAAGTTGGAAGTCGTGTCGTGTTGTCTACAAATCAAAGGTCACTCAGATATTCGCCGTCTATTTTGATTCCTCTATTATCCCAGTCCATGTTTCTGAAGATCATCTCAAGGCTGGCTGTAAAGAGTTTTGGTGAGCTTGTATCAAATTGTCTAACTCCTTTTTGGAGCTGGAACGGTTCAGAGTCCTTATGTAGCCTAATGAAGGAGTTGCTGTGATTTTATGTGTTCCAGTACTTTAATGTATACAGGGTCTACACTTTGATGGGTGATGGCCTCATGACCATGGGAATTTCTACAGAATCGAATGTCTTTTTGAAGTCTATAAATGCTACTGCAAGTGGC
>OY735199.1:42684738-42699738 GCA_963457665.1 Thysanoteuthis rhombus | reverse complement strand
TATATCGAATATCATTTTGCTTTATTATTTATTTTTACATCTGTAACAGTAATTATGGTAATATCATATATATATATATATATACATATATATATATATATATATATATATGGTAGTATAATATATATACATGTGTGTGTGTGTGTGTGTTTGTGTCAAATCTTTACTGCTGTAAGAACGATCATAGTATGTTAACTGAAATTCACTTACTTTTTCCTGTATTCACTCATTAATCCAACCACGCACACGCGTTGCCAAGAGTGTCGCCCAAACATTTCTTTCCTTTCCCCGCTCCAAGCAGAATTTCATTTGCTCAAGCATTTATCCATCCACCTACGTGTGTTGACGTGCAAATTGGTTGCCCAAACCTTCAAAAAACATTTTTCTAAGATTATAAAGTAATTAAAAAACCCGGAAAACCAATTTCCAAGGCTGTTAGCGGCAGGTGCTCAGAAGGTCGATATGTTTTACACAGAAATTATGTGAATTTATCTTGATCCCCCGTTACTTACTACAGCACGGTTCCCGAAAATTATAATCTGCCAAACAGGAAAGACAAGACCTTACCATAGCAAAAAACGAGCCAAGTCGTTACAGAAGACACCCTTTGAATGTTTATTTGAGATTCAAACCTTAAAAGAAGAATTAAAAGAAGCAAAATCGTTCAGAAGTTTTACAGGTGATAAACTTGACAAAAGAAACAAAATACATTGGTAATTGGGAGAATATTGAATAGCAAGTGGGAAATAATTTGGCGTCCATTCTTCCTGGAAATTATCATCATCATCAGCAGCAAGAGCAGCTGTCGCTAGACATGAACTTACCCTGGGATTCACCAGACCCTTCCATCGTTGGGATTGCGGAGCCAACAATTTCAGAACTTGTTTTTTTGGTCACCTTATCTTATACTTAGCTGACTACAGATGCGCGTATGATCCGTGGGGACTCCTGTAGTGAGACGTGATGTCAAGCGTCAATTCAGGTAAAAGGTTTGCTTAACCTGTAAGATTTAATCCAAATTGTAACTGGACCTGAAATGTAATTAAATGTAAGATGTTAGTAACTGGTACCACGAAAGATATTGGACAGAGAGACCACTCTGGTTGCTGATACAAATGCTAATGTATGGGTCATTTGACATGCAATTGATACTATCGACAGGTCTACTATTACAAGTGTTACAAAATTGTCACCGTGACAATATAAAAAATGAAAAAACAAATCGAGAATAGAGCTTGTGTGTGCATATCCGGTGAGATTTATAATCTACCAAGACTACGAATTGCTACCAATATAACAAAAATCGAGTAACGATGGACTGGTATATGAATGAATCGTATATCAAAATCGTTGGAAAGGTTGAACAAAAAGATAAGTCTTTCAAATGGAAAAAAAAGAAAAAGGGTGTTTCCAAACAGATTGGAAAATGGATTTTTCAAACAGATTTCCGGAGAAAAGGTGAAATTTTTATAAGGAAGATAGAAAAATACAATTGTAAAAAAAATCTCACGTTCTTCCACTTCCAACACTGACTCTGTTTTCATTTCTGGTAGGGAAACAATTAGGGGGTCGAAAGTATGTTAAATGTAAATAGTACTTTCATATATTTGGGGTTGTCTTTTTCAGTGCTAACGTTATTAAAGTTTCATCTCTTTATTGAAGAGTCATTTACTCTTTGGAAGGAGTTGGAGTGTGTACACTAAATATAAACTAACATATACTTGGTGCCTATATCATCTGTCCTCCACCAATCGTGTTGAGTGTTTGAGGCAGTACACTAGCATCTTTGTGTGGAGGAGATTGCTCATCCAATTTTTAAATTTGATTTCCATACTTCTAAACGCAGATAATAGTTCATCTAAAGCCGTACTCGTAAATAACATATTTGCATTGCAAGTATTTTGATTAGTCCATTTCATCATAGTGTTTCCAGATTAAACATACAAAAAAGTTGCTTCCATGAATTATCTTTTTTTAGTAAGCAATCGATCCACCAGGACTGATTTATTAGAAAGGAATTTAACCCTTTTTTTTAAAATTGTTATTCGGACTATCCTCATCTTGGTTGGTTTTCATAGAACGTTTCGGCCGTTGTACTCTACGACCTTCATCAGATAGGTGTGGGGATAGTACCGAACCCTTTATTCAACCGACGGGGGTATATTGACCGCACTCCCCACTTATCAATCGTAGTATTAATATTGTCTCACACTGGGATTGAACCTAAAACCATCAGATTACTTCCAGTATTTTTTTCTGATTCTGTAACTACTACACTATGTGTCCATGTGGACGACCGGTGCTAATTTTTCGGAGCCTTAAACCTCAGGTGACAGTTCTTGGTATTTGATGTTACTGTTTTCTGTCTTCCACTATTAGAGGTACCCATATAGTGTCCATTTCAATTTAGATTTGTAATAAATTCGTCTTTATATTCAAAGATTTTTTTCCGGATATTGGAAAAACGTAAGTTGAGCTGAATGATTCTTACGAAAGCGCAAATTTCGTTCGGTATTTTGAAATAATGAAAAGAGGGTGAAGGCATAAATTAAGTTAATGTCTCTCATATATAATGGAGTCGGAGCGACTCAACTAGATGTGGACGTTGTGAATTTGCGTACGTGGCTTCACGCCGTCAAGTAGCTGGCCGTTTTGACTAGTCAGATGTTTATTGCCTAATAAGGTGTTTATGAGTTAGGTAATCCCAGGTGTAAGAGGAAGAGAGCAATTAACAATGACGTTCTTATAATTTGGTCGTTAAATTAGATTAATATCAAGAGCCTCAATACCTCTGGTATCAGGAAAGTAACCAGATAAGGGGAAAGATACCTTAACCAAGCATAAATGAATGCCCCGAAGTATATTCCATAAAGATTTACCGCTGCAAGAACTGACGGTCTCACTGTGTAAACTGAAATCCACTTGTCCTTGCATTAATTCACCAATCCAATCATGTGTACATCCCACATGTGTGTCACCCAAACTGTCCATCCCTTTCCTCTTTCTAAACAATTCTATTTGTTGATTCATTTATCCATCCACCCACGTTTTTGTCGCGCAAGTTAGTTATCCAAATCTTTGAAAAACTTTGTACCAAGGAAAAAAATTCTAAAACAGGAGAAAAAACAATTTCACGCTGAGAAAGTCAGAATGTTTTATACAGAAATTAAAAGTGAATCTCGAGAGGATCCACAGTTTCTGACGATGGCGTTGTTTCAGGGAATTGAAAAAAACATATTTTATCATCATTGTTCCCTTAGTAGTATCGATCGAATTCCAGTCCCATTCGAAGTGTGATGATCTTATGATTAAGTGGCTAGCTTAGATCGAAGCTTCATGACCAGGAAAGTACTTAAATGAAGAAGGTTGCCATAAAACATAAATATCTGAATGTATCGATATGAAGTCTGTGAAGATTTACTGTTGTAGAAAAAAAAATCCTACAATGAAAAGTAAAATTCATCGTATATTCACGTAATGAAATTTTATATTATAATGACATCGTTATGTTATATTCATGATTTTGTAATATTTAGCATAAACATGGATCGTGTGTTAGACCAGAATTTGATGTCTCAGGGACTATTGATTTTGAAAGATTTAGTTGTGTGCAAAATTCTTAAGCGAAAAAAAAACAAAAACATGTTTAACTCTGTATTAAGACTTTTGTAACCAGCAACGAAGATTGCAAGATATATGAGAATATTCATACACATTGTATCAGTTTGTTATAGCTTTTACAATAATGGTCATGAATATAATCCGATTCTACATCAAACCTGTATCTTTATTCTTTCAATCTTCTAATATGCGAGCCACATTTGTTTTCCTTCAGACCAAAGTGAGGGACTAAAAAGAGAGATTCACAGTATGTATATATACACACAGACACACAGACACACACATACATACATATATATATATATATATATATATATATATATATATATATATATATATATATATATATATATATATAAGTTGCCGTGTCCTAAGATCAACAACAGTGGTTATTTTTTGTCGATTCAACTTTTTTATTCATTTTTTCCAAATAAGTTGTTTTTTTCACTGACTCACCACGATGACGTCGTAATATCGTTCTTCGTAATATTTACCATGAATTCCGTGGTTCAGGGATTTTATTAATACTACTATTGACACAGACACTCCCCACCACTTTTTTCGCCTTTTTCGGTATGGATTGGAGTGTAGTATCTGTTCCCTAGCAGAGCTCGAGGCGCCATTGCTGACTCTTGCTTAGCGAATGGGTCGGAGAGGGTGTGTGTCAAACATCGAGTGCACCGGTGCAATGCGTTAGCCAATGAGGTTTTACTGAGGCTGCACATTGCTACACGCCTTGGGAACCTTCTGGTTCTCTTTCTATTACTCAGCCCAGCTGCAGGGAATACGGCAACCCGGGGCAGCATTATTCCTTTGAACTAAACGGAACAGGTCGGGCTATTCCTATTTTCCCCACGTAAAGCCCCGACCTTGCGTCATATTTTGCTCTGGTGGGAGAGTAAATAAATAGTATACACACACACACACATATATATATATAAAGGCGTACTTAAGACATCCACTCCTCTACGGTTTTGTAAAGTGTCCTATTTCGAATCCGTGATTATCAAGAGCGTTGTTAATTCCAGTTAGTAGGGTAAAGTCACGTTAATGCATACATATATATATATATATATATATATATATATATATAGAGAGAGAGAGAGAGAGAGAGAGACAGACAGACAGACAGAGACAGACAGCCAGACAGAGGGAGGGAAAGATTGAAGGACAGAGAAGTGCTTTAAAAAGCATACGCACGTTCATGTTTATGATTTGATTAGAAAAATGAAGATGCAAGTTAAATACAGATAAGTAGTCCGACATCATATCTATGACCATTCTCGTAAAAGCTGTAAATAACCAATGCAATGTGTATAAATTATTGGTACAACCCGTCTACGTTTAAAGCCATATCGAAGTAGGTCACATTCTGCGTAAACTTCGCTGAATACGTCAAAATATTATTCTTCGGACGTTTATTTAATGGGCCACCGGCTGCCCAATTACTTGGCCCTAGAGAAACTGGTTCATTAAAGCAGCATTGTAGATTCTAGGAACAAAGCTGTAGGAATAATAACTAGTCACGTCCTAATGACCTCTACATTACAACTTTTGGTGATAATTCGAGTGTAAGAAATCCTCAATAGTTGAATGGATAAGCAACGTGTTCAGTCATGTGTACTGTCGGTCTTTATAAAGACTGGGCCAATGTCACCCTATTAAATTTAGTCGAGCTGATGGTTCCGCTGCTGTTTGGGTTACCCGCTCGGCAAAATATTTTTGTGGGAGACGCGAAGTTGCACAGTTTAATGCATTGAAAACAGACTCTGGAGAGCACTCAGAGAGCGCTTGGACCTGCCGAGGCTGCACAATAACTAAGACCTAGTGAAATAAATATTCATTAAAATTGAAAAAAAAAGAGATCACTTTGAATGTACAAATATTGAGTTACTATGCTTTGAATGTTAAATCTACTCCCTTCACTAAAAATTAGCGAGCAGCCTTATACATACATATATATATATATATATATATATATATATATATGTATATATTTCAAAAAATAAGAAGATCCCATTGGAGCTGAAACTTTGAGCCAAACCAAGAGACAGACCTGCAAACTGAGAAGCATGTAACATGAGCATAAGAGAATCAACTTTAGATGGAGACATCAAAAGACAACACAGTATATCAGTGAGAAAGCTGGGGTCCAAGGCATCATAGAAACTATCAAAAATCTCAAGTGGCAATGGGCAGGCCATGTGGCAAGAATGAGAGACAACTGGTGGACATCATGAATAAAAGATAAACTAGACAAATTCAGAGAATATTCGCTCTCAGGCGCTCATTAGAGAGAGAATTTTGGTGAATCCTGAGGAATGTCTATGTCCAACGACGGACGTTAAAAGATTGATGATGATGATGTTGATGATGATAGATGAATTAGTAATATAATCTCTATGGGTGAGATTTTATCTTTCATCAACAGTAAACAATCTTTTGTAGCTTAATCAGTAGAGCAGTTCCCTAAAAAGCGAAGGCTTTTTCAGGCAAATGAAAGCAGGCTGAAATCTTGCCCGAAGCTTTTTTTTAATTCTGTGCCGCAATTAATACTCTCTTAATCGATAATTGGATGTCTGGAGATTCCTAGATTCCGAAATATATCTCTATTTTCAAGCTTATGACATCAACATCAGAACTCAGCTTTGCAAGGATAAGCCTAGGTTAACAATTTTCTCTCGCAGGGGCTGCCTCAATGTTTATGCAACAAAAACAGGGGCCATTTATGACTTCGATGCAAAAATCATTAATTTGTGGAATAGTCCCATCAAAATGCCTGCAGACATCGGGGACGTCTACCAATTAAGTAAATCCTGTTTTAATTTGTCAAAATAGAATTTTGAAAAATACTCAAACCTTGTAGTTTATGTCCATCAATATTCAGAAGTCTTCGTCTGTTTGTTTTAATTACATATTTAATAAGATCATTAAGATGACCTTTTAGATGCTGTTCATATTCCTTGATATTCAAGACTGCATTCTCCCTACAGAAAAAAAAATCATATGAGAAAAGAGTAAATTCGTAACGACTAAACGAGAATCTAATGACTTGAATATAAGACTATTATCTTGCAACTATCGATCTTTCCGTAGCATCTTTACAAATATATAAGAACAGAAATAGCTACTGTAAACTATTGATGGGAGAAACAACTAACCACGGTTTTGGCTAGCGCAGAAGACTCTCCAGCCTGGGGCATCTTCCGGAGACAAAAACAAAATCCTGATCAATACAGCTGCTCACCCTAAGCCAGCTTGCAAACATAGGAACCGATCAAACTTTGAACTGCTTCCAGATGCCGGAACAAAGTTGATACTGTTATAGTCTTTGATGTAGATTCACGTGTATTCCAGTACCAAAGATATCTACACAGCATGACTGATATTGTCTTATCTATTACAATACGGATAAAGCCAGGTAGAATTAAAGGATTTCATTTTATCGTTACAATCAATTGTGAAGATGGAACAATGTAGTCGTTGAAGTTGATCTCTCGTAGACAGCGTATGGGTGCATCGTCTTCGTATATCTTAAAGAGCAAACAAAGGTTTGGTTAGACAATATAGTTATTTCTGAACTTCGAAAGTGAATGCAGGATTTGGATGGACATAAGATGAGAAATAGCATAGATTTCTTATACAGAACATTTTCAATATTAACAAATTTTTATGGATATTTTTGTCATCTTACTTCTGTGGCTTTTTATCACAAGTGTGAGAGGTCATTGTTACAATAATGAAAAACTACTGGAAACGAGAATAACGGATGCATATTCGAATAATCGCCGCTTTTTTAAATTTTTGACCCATACTGTTACCTTAACAATTGACGCGAGGTAATGTTGGAGTTTTCTGGTGGATTTCATGATAAACCTGACTCCTGGAAAATTCAAATGGCAATGGGCTGGCCATGTTACGAGAATACCAAAGAACCGACGGACATCACGACTCACACCATGGATCTTCAAAGATCATATGCGAAACGGTAGCTTCGTAACCAGCAAAATACAAGATTGCACCAGCAAATAGACGAGTCAAGAAAGTATTGGCTCCGAGACGTCCATAGTGAAGCCTGATGGATCCTGGGGGGGGGGGGGGAGGTCTATGTCCACTGACGGGTACTAAAAGGAGAGCAGAATTTAGGTCAAATCTATGTCAAGCTTTTTTCTAAACCTGGGCGCGGCTCTAAACGCGGCACTTGCAATCAGTTTCTTCACCAATGAATCAGTAATATAATTTCATCCATTGAACCAAATGTGATATGTGTTTGTACACTTCACGTCAAAACTATTGGTAATTTCTGTGAAACTCTTAACATAATTTTCAAAACTAATAGATTCCATCAAATATAGTACATATACTCCTTTTAGAGTGAAACAACGAGCAACAAAAACGTCAATTTTATTAGGAGCCATCTTTTATTCCAGTAATCATCCACGATTTAGTATATTATACCGTGACATTGATAGATTCTGTGTAAAGTTGTCGGAAAGCAGTACCCAACGGTGTGCAATGACACTTTTCTTCTGTAATTTAAGGATTAGATTATAAATATTTGTTTTAAAAAATATCTGTTTTTTGGCTCCAACAAGAGTTACGATTTTGGTAGTGGATGGGAATATATAATTTCTTTATTAACCAGTGGAAAAAGTAACTTTTATCATCGGTAATCCTGGCTTGGGTGGATACAATAATATTGACCGACTACTGACCTGTACTTCATGACTTTGGCGTTTCACCCAGATATTTTTCTGAAATATTTGAGAGTCAGAGCCAAGGTTATGCAGAAACCTATTATCAATGCGATTGTGATTGGAAGCCAGCCAAGTTTACTGCATGTCAAGATGGTATGTAACTATATATATATATATATATATATATATAGAGAGAGAGAGAGATGGAGAGAGAGAGGACAGGAAAGAAAGAAATAAAGAAAGAGGCAAAAGATTGATTTATGATTTGGGTCAGCACTCTGAGTTTTACACGACGGATATTTTAATCATCTTTGGATTCTAGAAACAAGTTGATTTTGGCAGAATTGCAGAAATAAATCTCATTTGCCATTGATCAAAACCTAATGTTTACCTGGTCGAATGTATGCTGCATTTATCAATCTAATCCATCGGTCCATAACTGTTTCTGCGCATTGATTCTGTCATTTTTCATCGTTAGACGGCATCAAGAGCGTCCCGTTTTAACTAACTGAAATTGAAAACCTTAATAATGCAAGATATGTCCTTTTCAGAGTTGCAGGTTGAAGAAAATCAACAACAATATATATGTCAGCCATATCTTGTCACTGATGATGCAGTTCTTCAAGGGTCTGATTTTTTTAACTTGGTACGCTTTGTATATGGTGTGTCTTAAGAAAATGTGTCAATTGATGAATGAAACGTTACGCTAAGAAACCTGTTGCAAATTACACTTGACAATTACACTCAGGCTGTAGTCCATTTATTCAGTTTGAGGTTTTGAAATATGAACCTCTTTTTCCACTCATCCGTACTCCCGTGCACTATCATTTCCATAAACCCAAATTTTATACTGCTTCCACTTCGTATCAGTTCTTCTTTAGGTTAAAGAAGCCTAAGATATTAGCAACGTATTAATGAACAGCATGATTTTCTTGGTTCTCTGTCCGTAACCATGGTTTCCTGCAGCTCTTACCACCACAACCTCCGATGACTCAGCCTGACATATCATTGTATCCATTTCGGTAGTCTGTTGACGCTAAAAGATTTACCCATATGAATCAATGGTAATACTTTTTCGCTTCACCCCTGTTCAGTCTATCAGATGCTTTTATCGGATTGATATACTACCGAGAAGCGGGGAAAACAGTACGTACGTGTTATTCGTAACGGATATTTAGTTGTAATATTCATCGTAGCCGATTTATCCCAAAATGATTATTATCATCACACAAATTGACACGTGAGCACAGCTGGAGATTGAGTGACAGCAAGTCTCAAGTCTCAAACCGTCTTCTCTACACTCTCTCAATCAACAGCAGAGCTGTGGATTCGTTTCATACCAGTTGCCAGGTGTTTATAGTGAGTGGTGACAATGATGACATTAAGTCTATCTTAGGTGTCTAGCGCATCTGTCATATCATCTTCACCTATCCCAGCAGCCCATTGGTTAACAGCGTTTTCCGACATGCCTTTTTCTTGACTGTCAGGCCATTGCTAACAGAAAGGCGTCGTAGATGTCATATTTCTTGTACTCTCCTCGGTATTTGTGCGGCTCCAAGTATTGATGTGGTTTGCATATTCTCAATTCTTCCTCTTATCATTAGATACTCCAATTTTGTATTCATCATCATCTTCTTCTTTTTCTTCTTCTTCTTCTTCTTCTTCTTCTTCTTCTTCTTCTTCTTCTTCTTCTTCTTCTTCTTCTTCTTATTATTATTATTATTATTATTATTATTATTATTATTATCATTATTATTATTATTTGGAATCTCACACCAGTTGCCTGGTGGTAACCGCTGGAGTTTGAGTGACAGCAAGTCTCCTCAAGTCTCCAGCCCTCCTCTCCTAGTACTCATAGGTCGCAGTAACTCAACGATTTACAGTTTCACACCGGTTGCCCAGTGGTTATCGCTGAAGGCTGAGTGACAATAAGTCTCCTCAGGTCTTCAGCTACCGTCTCCTCTCTCTTTCGCATATTATGACAGAGCTACGATTCGTTGCAGTCCTTATATCTCTAGCACCTTCCTCAGTATCCGTGCAGTTCCCAGCAGTGCTGTGGTCTGTACGGTCTCTATCCTCCTCCTAATCCCGATCTCCTCCAGTCTCTCCCTCAGCGTTTTGGGGACAGTTCCTAGTGCTCCCACTATGACCGGTACTACCCTGGTTTTCATGTTCCACATTTTCTTTAACTCTCTTGCTAGGTCCTGGTATTTTTCCCTTTTTTCACCCTCCTTCTTTTTTACTCTATGGTCTGCAGGTACAGCAACGTCTACTATTTGGCAGGCCTTCCTTTTTTTGTCTACTATTACTAAGTCCGGCCTTCTTGCCTGGATGAGGTGGTCAGTTTGGATGTCAAAGTCCCAGAGTAGTTTGTGTTTGTCATTCTCCAAAACTGCCTCTGGCTTGTGCTGGTACCACTTTTCCCCATGGTTGAATCCCATTTGTTTACTTAGTTCCCAGTGTATCATCGTTGCTACTCTATCGTGTCTATGCTTATACTCCTTCTGGGCGAGTTGGCTACATTCACTAGTTATGTGGTTTACTGTCTCATCACTTTCACCGCACATGCGGCATTTGCTGTTTGTCTGTGTTCTGTCGATTTTTGCTTTTATGTAGTTTGTCCTTATGCTTTTGTTTTGGGCTGCCATGATGAGCGATTCTGTTTCTCTCTTAAGGTTTCCCTTTCGTAACCATGTCCATGATTTCTCGTTTGCTATATCTTTTATCTGTCTTTTAAACTCGCCGTACAATTTTTTCCCTTCCCATTTTTCTTTTCTAGTTTGCTGTACTGTTCCATTGTTTTCTACTTTATTGTTTGTTGCACTATCCCTCGCGCTCTTTATGATTTCTTCACTATTTGTTTGCACGTATCTATCTAGGACTACTATAGCTCTCTGGACACAATCTTCTATGCTGATGAGCCCCCTACCACCTTCTTTTCTTTTAACGTATAGCCTATCTGTATCATCTCTAGGGTGTAATGCTTTATGCATCGTCATAAGTTTCCTTGTTCGCCTATCCATTGATTGGAGCTCTTCCTTTGTCCCTCCTAGGAATGGTCCTGTATACCTAACTACTGACACAGCCCAGGTGTTCATTCCTTTTATTAGATTTCTGCTATTTAATTTGGTTTCTAATATTTTCCTTATCCTTCTGAGGTATTCTCTCTTGATTTTCTCCTTCATCTCTTCCCGTTTTATCGTGTCACATTCAAGGACACCTAGGTACTTGTATCGGTCTTGTGCAGTCAATGCCCTAATCTTGTTGTTGTCCGGAAGTTCTATTCCCTCAGTCATTGAAAGCCTTCCTTTATGCATCACCATGATTGCGCATTTTTCTATCCCAAACTCCATTCCTATGTCCTCACTATATTCCCTTACTTCGTTGAATAGAGTCTCAAGCTCTCCCCTGTTTTTTGCAAACAATTTAATATCGTCCATGTACATTAAGTGGTTGACCTTTCCTTTTGTTTTAGAGAAGTGGTATCCTTTGCTGTTTTTCAGGATTCTGTTAAGCGGTATCATTGTTAGAACAAATAATAGTGGGGACAACGAGTCTCCTTGGAAGATTCCCCTTTTTATCCCTACCTCGGCTAGTTTGTCCCCTGCTGCTGTCAAATCTACTTTCCAGTCTTCCATTGAATTACCAATGAATTTAACCACCGGTTCGCTAATTTTGAACATTCTAAGGCATTCGAGTATCCAGCTATGTGGAATCATATCGCATGCCTTTTTGTAATCTATCTATCCCATTGCGATATTCTTTCTCCTTTTCCTTACTTCTTTTAAGATCATCTGGTCTATGCAGAGTAAATCGTTTGCCCCTTTGGTTCCTATCCTACACCCTTTCTGTTCTTCTGGTAGTAGCCCCCTTCTATCCATTGACATGTATATTCTCTCTGCTATTTGCCCGGTCAGGATTTTCCACATAAGCGGTACGCAAGTGATTGGTCTATAGTTGCTTGCTATGTTCCCCTTTCCCGGGTCTTTTTGGATGAGAGTGGTTCTGCCTTTAGTCATCCATTCTGGTGCTTTGCCTTCATTTAGACAATTTTGGAGTAGGTGAGTGAGTCTGCCGTGTAACGTGGTGAACTTTTTGAACCAATACCCATGGATCCCGTCGGGACCCGGTGCTTTCCAGTTGGCTACTTTCCTAAGAGTATGTTTCAATGTGGTTTCATTCAGTACTATTGGTTCTCCCTTGTCTATATCTTCTAGTTCTTTTCTCATGTTTCCTAACCATTGCGGTGTTACATTGTGTCTTTTTGGGTGCCCCCATATGCTATTCCAATAGTTCTTGGCCTCTGTGGCATCTGGTTTTATGTCCTGCCTTCTTTCCCCATTTAAATCTTGGTAAAACTTTTTCTCATTGTTTTGGAATGTGCGGTTTTGTGTGTATTGGGCCGTTCTTAGTCTGTATCTTTTTAGTCTTGCCTCTTTAGCTAGTCTTTTCTGGTGTAACTCTTCGACTACAGTTGCGATGCCTTTTTGCGCTACCTTATATTTGTTATAAAGTCTTACTCGTGGTCTGTCTGTGTGTGGTATATTTCTAAGCAGTACTTCGTCTCTCTGTAGTTGGGAGATCTGCCTTTGTAACCTTCTCTCCCAGTTGGGTTTCCCTTCCCTATTATTGCTTAGGTTCCTATCTTGTGTTGTGAAGCTTTGTGCTACCATTTTCGCCCCTGCGTAAATTAGGTTGTTGAGTTCTAGGAGGGTGTCTGTTTCTATGTGCTGTAAGAGGCAGTTGACCTGTTCGGTCACTTCTCCGACTTTCTTTCTGTCTTTGTCTCTTAGGGAGGGGAGTGTTGTTTTCTCTCCTCGCATGATCTCTTTCAAAGCTTGTATTTTGGTTTTCTCTTCTTCCGTTGGTGCCTCGTCATCACCCTCTGGTGCGTAGCTTACTGTGGGGGTCTCATGGGGGATTATTCTAGTTTTGTTATTGGTACTAGTTGTGCTGGGGGGGCATTCTTCAGATGTGTCACCTGAATGTCTCTCTACATTAATGCGAATCTCTACTAGTTCCGTCTCAGACAGCCATTTCTTCTTTTGAATTTGCTTTACTTGGTCAGCAAGGCGTTGGTTCGATACTTCCACAGCAGATTTTTCCCTCCATATTTGGAGCATACGCTCTCTATAAGATCGCACTGAAGGCTTGCTTTTATAGTAACAGTACATAACTAGTCTATTCTCTTCCCTTGTCCATCTCTTTCTCTTGTTCTTTATAGCAGTCACCCCGTGAGGACTGCGCTTTCCCTGGGTGTCATTAGTGGTATATTATTATTATTATTATTATTATTATTATTATTATTATTATTATTATTATTATTACTCGTTACCTGGTTGAGACTGGGCGTTAGGAAGTCTCTGTGGGTCTCCAACCATCCTCTCCACACTCTCGCAGTCCACAGAAATGCTGTTGTTTACAGTTTCACATCAGTTTCTCGATGGTTATCGCTGTAGGCTGAGTGAGAGCAAGTCTTCTCAGGTCTCCAGCCTTCAACTCATATTATTATTATTATTGTTGTTGTTATCATTGCTATTATTGTCATTATTATTTCCATTGTTGTTATTTCTGCTGTTATCATTGTTGTTAATAAAACTGTCATCGGTTTCGTTTTTTTTTCTCCAAAAGAAGTACAACTATGAACATACTTACTCCAGTAAGTACCAAGCTAAACCTTTCTGCATTGGCCACACATGTATCAATACACATTTTTGTGACAAATTATTTTAGTTTCGTTAGCCAAGCTGAAACATTTAAAGTGTTATCTTACCATTTCAACTGGCCCAGGAACAGTATCTTCTGAAAGATATAACAAACTTAATTCTGCGACGCACAGATTATCGGCGACATACTATCATGTAGCGACAAATAGTTTTAATGGCTCATCTAGCCTAAAGCTGAAAAGTATTTTTTCCATAACAAATATTCATTAGACAAAACATCGTTTCACATATAACAAAGAAACCGAATCTTCCATCTTCCTCCTTCTCATCATCAGTACTATCGGCAGCAGCAGTAATCATTATGATTGCGCTGCTGGACAAAAGCCTTTTCAAATATCTTTTATGCAGACCGTGATTGTGTCAAAATTTGATATGTCTTAGAGGCAAAATTTTTATCAAAGCTCTCAATTTCATGACTGGTCTTCCCCGACTGCGTTTAGTATCTTTGTGGCACCAATCTGTTTAACTTTTGTATAATCAGTTATGCTTCCTTTTTGCTATCCGTCCGGTTCATCTTTTATTTTTCTCCTAGCCATCTCTATTATACCCTTTGCTTTGGTCGGTTGGCTTATCCACGTTGACGTTTCCCTATTTATTAGAATTATTTCTAACTTCCATTGATTTTTGTGTGATTCTCAGTTTGTTTTGATTTAGTTTCCAACATCGGAACAGTTGAAAACTACGTAACAAATGCAAAAAATACTTGGAATAATAATTCTTCTAAGAATTATAGATAACGTTTTGTACATTGAAACCGTTTTTTATATTTTTAAGCGACCAAAACGATCACTATAAATGGTCTGTGGAACTCTATAAAAAAACACAAAAAAGTATATTTCTGCTTGCTGGTACATTCTACTGATTATCAGTTACGTTATTCGTTTATTGATTTCACTACAAACACGTGTATTTCAAAGTTACCACCCATTGACATGGGTACAGTAAGTGATGAGAAG
>OY735199.1:42584738-42679738 GCA_963457665.1 Thysanoteuthis rhombus | reverse complement strand
GTAGAAGTTGTAGTGAAATTCCCAAACTCAGACTTACTAAATATCTTCTGGGTGTTTACTTAGTCACACAATTAGCAAGCTTGAAAGCAAGTAGAATACCAATTTGTTATCATACTGAGTTTGTTCTCCACTCAGTGCCCTACCGCTATGGTCTCAAGTCAGACTAAGCCACTCTTTGTAAATAAATCTGTCTTCGTTAAGTAGAATTTTGTGGCTCAATTCATGACATACATATATAGCAAGTCCATCTTTGCTAACCTTAAACGATTCAATATCAGACGTCATACTCGGTTTTTGCTTTAACTTTTCCAGCCAGACTGTCAGCAACCTTATCCTTGTCTTATTTCACATCTTCGCTCTCCTCTTTCTTTCGATACTTGCACAAGCCAGAAACACAGCAAAAGGCATCCAACACACTGAACGTTTTCTGACGCACTGCCAGCGGCCACGACTGCTAATCTCCTTCGTCTCTGGCCAAATGACAAGCCTAAACAGATTAAGCGATTACCATTCATCTTTTCGTTTTTCATTTTCTGTTCACAGGAATCCTCTGCTTTACACACTGCTCATCGTGCCCCAATCTCGTCCGTCATCACTCAACCGGCTTCCCGGGGAGAAAGGTAATCGTGCTAATGGTAATTGTGGTGGCAAAAGTAATGTCTGTCGATGATTGAGGCCAGAGAGGGCGGTGATGGGCGTTAGGTTGGATGGTGGTAGACGTTGGAGTGGGTGATGGGAGTGGCTATGGAAGGTTTCAGCGGAACAAAGTCATATGTTGGAAAAGTTAACATTTTTGTGCTGCTCTCCGAACTTGCGACCATCCTACCCCGCTGCTCTTTCCACCAATCCATCCGCCTACTGACTCCGATATCAAGAGGCCACGGCTTGCAAAAATATGCAAGTCCAATACCATAACTTATGCATAAGGTTTCCTGCTGTGCCAAAACTGGATGATTGTGCTGACCTCAATTATCTTTAACAGACATTGTCTGCTGGGTTTATTTCTCCGTCTGTTGTGTCGGTATATTTGTGACAAAATAATCTTTTGATTTTATTTTGCGCATAACAAGACCAACGCATTTTTGCTGCTAGTATGGGTCCTATCCGTCAATTCCTACCACTCGAAATGATTCCTGTTGGCTAGATAAATTTGAATAAAATAGTTGAGGACATTTTGGAAGCTTAACTGTTACTATCTTATCGAAATTCTTATCTATAATTAGGGTGACCGTCAGTGTAAAGGTTAGTCAGTCTAAGGTAACGTGAATTTGTGTCGTGGCTTTCAACTTCTTTTTTATTTACCAAACTACCAAACAAATACACGATTGACCGTTATAGCTATAACTATATACTGTTATTGGAGGAAAGACCTCGGGGCTTTTTTGCAGCAAATTTTCTCGTTACTACCGACCTCAATAAATAACTGTAGCTATTATAGTTTTACATATTTAAGTTTGATAAATAAATGTAACTAAAGTTAAAAGCTTAGTATTCATTCCTTATTCTAGATCTTCACTGGTCACCACTAATCACAGAATGGCAACCCAATATTTGCGATAAAATGCATTTGGATGGAAAAGAAATTAGAATAACTCGTATTTCATCTCAGAAAAAAAAATCATATTATTTGTATCACCAGTTCAGTGCACTCATTTTGTGTAATCCAATTAAATATGTGGCATAAAAAGAAAATCCGTCCACTTCTTGGTTAACATAGTTATGTATTACAAACAAAGTTCAAAAGTTAGTCTTCAGGCCGGAGTGAAAGTCAATACTCAAAACTGATTTTCAAGAAGTACATCTCCCTATACTATCTTTGACGATTAGTTCAAACTTCCAATCCCCCAAAACTCCTTCCTTTATCCTCTGCAGTAACTGAGTATTTACCGAAAAGATGTAGCGCAGTGACCGTTTCCCTTGATGAGGATCTGTGCTACAATATTGCAAATTGCGGAAATGCGAGGTAGGCAAGCAATGTAAAATACGTGTGCTATTTTCAAGTCTTCGTATGAATACTCTCTCTCTCTCTCCCCTCTCTCCCCCTCTCTCTCTCTCTCTTTCTCACTTACTCTTCTACCTTAGCATATCCGTTTGGGGCTATCGGCTTGTATACTCCCCCTGCTATCCGTGGCTCGTCTTCCAGTGCTGATATCCTCACATTTTCTACTCATCCCAGCCTGTCAACCAAAATAGATAGTTTTCCCTCTGTCTTGTCAGGCTGAATTAATACCATAGTTTTCATTCTTACCCATTTGACCTAATTCAGGCCACAAGACTTCAGCATTGTCTGATGTCACCAAAATTGATATTTCAGTGGCACAACATCTGATTACATAGAGAGAATTACGGAGCACTTGACAGTGTTTTACATCAACAACCTAATGGCATTATTAGTTGTTGCGAGGAAGGCTGGATTGAAAAGAAAAAACGCCTTCTCGGATCGAATGAAAAGCGGAACGAAACGTGCGCAAATTAAACATTTGTTCTTACTGCAGGTCAGAATATGAAAGAAAAACAAACTTCAAAACCTACTCATCAGGCGGTCCAATCTATCGTTACCTTTTCCCCCCTCTTAGTGTATTCAATGAACCAAACTGCAAGTTAGTGAGAAAAGTATGCCGACATATCCTTTGTTAAGACTCGTATCAAGAAATAACATGTCGTGACACGAAGATTTGGAATTGGAGCCAGGTGGGAAATTTTGCCTCCCATGAACACAGAAGTCGTGATGAATCAGTAGGAAGAATATTTTCAATAGGAGGCTTCCTTTCATTTGTTACATTGATGACTGGAACAACATTCAGTGTTGCACGTTGATAGCCATAGCATGACAGCCATCAGCATTGTTAAATTGCATTATACTATGTGCCCGGTCAGTTCAGATGGAATGGCCTTGCGTGCACAAAAATCAACGTCGGTAACAACTGTAAAAAGATCATGATAAAAAAATCATACTACTATATACAGTTAGTATTTACCCTAAAGCTTATTCCTTGCACATACCTATGTCGCTCTATTTTATCATTAACTACATCGATTAGCTTTGACCTTTGTTTCAGTTGTTATAATGGAAAACTTTCAGAAGAGCTACGATCATCAAAACATTAACATTGCATAAGCTTCAAAAGCACATAAAAACTCCCGAGTGGTTGCCTATGATCAATATTTGAGTCAAAAATGGGAAAAACCCTTCGGTATACCTCAAATATTGTATCAAAATTACAAACGAGACCAGCAATCTCACAGGGATATTTGATATCGATATGAAAGTAGTTTTCCATGATAATAATAATAATAATAATAATAATAATAATAATAATAATAATAATAATAATAATAATAATAATAATAATAATAATAGCGGCAGCAGCTCTTAGAATGTGTATAAAATAAACATTATTGGGTAGGAGCGTTGGTCTCATTGGAATTGTGCAAACGACCTTTCAAAGTAAATCAAACACACCGATGTTAGTTGCACAATCCGGAATCCTTTCCCAAAAGCAATAACTTTCGGAATTTTGAAATTCAAACTAATCATAAAATCTAAGCGGAAGAGAGCAGACCCACAAGATATAAACAGAGAAGATTTTTGGCCTAGGATCATCGAATCAATTTCTCTCCGATGATTGAGCATTTAAACACCTTCTCCCTTTTGATCTATCATTCAATCAACCTCCCCACTAAAGTATTTTAATAGGATGTTTAAGTGTAAACATTGTGGTTGATTGAAACGACTTTGAAATTAAGTTTTTTTGATTTATACAGTCAAACAAGATTTTATTCCCTAATGTGAATGCATTAATCTATTATTGAGAAACGTAAATATCATATCATTCATTCAGGTGAATGAATAATTTGTAAAAGTATTATTGCTGATCCAAGGTTGGAGAACCTTTTCATGTTTAACGGACTCGTTGAAATTTATCATTTTCTAACAAAGCTATGTTTTGTGCTTCTACAACAAAATCCGAAGTTCTGATGATTCTACCAAAAACTGATATCTTAATTCAATTTAGGTCTTTACATCTACTTAGGACAACGAAAAGCCATGAAAACATCAATAAAAAGACCAAGCAAAGAATCACTCATGGTTGGCAATATTCTGCCAGAGTAAGCTCGATCTTCAAGAACAAGAACCCTCATTAATCCTGAAAAGAAGAGTATACACTTAATACATCACCGATAATCACCTATAGAGCTGAACAATAGAATTTAAGCAAAAGATTGACCCTAAAACTGACAACCATGTAGCGTGCACACTGGTGAGATCATAAGCCAGTACTGAATATCAGAGAAAGAACAAGAGTCAGAGATATCATAGAATTCTATTACAAAACTCAAATGCCGATGGGAGGATCGTGTTGCAAGATTATCAGACAGCCGCTGGACATCAGTACTCACGACGTGGATCCCAAGATACATTTTGTTAAAGTGTGGTCAACAAGATCACGTGGCGAATTGGAAAAGTTCAGAGAGTATAATAATAATAATAATAATAATAATAATAATAATAATAATAATAATAATAATAATAATAATAATAATAATAATAATAATAATAATAATAATGATAATAATAATAAAATAAAGAAAGGTTGACAAATCTGAGATTTTAGAAGTATATGTCCAACGGCGGACACTGGAAGGTTGCTGCTCATAATGATGATCAGTTTAACTTGACTAACTTTTAAATGAAGCTTTTGAGATTGCATTTTGCGACAAGAAATTGGGGCATCAAGGCCATAGGAGACCACACATGACACACCCCGGCTGAATTTGTCACGCCACAATAATTTTTGTAGATAATCGATTAAAAAGTCGCATTTATAGCCACACGTTTCTTCTGGACTTGTACTTGTCCATGCAATCCATCTGCACAGAGAATTCACTCCATTACTATTACATCTGACTAAGTTCGTAATCAAAAAAGACATAATAATGAAGCATTGCAAATAACAAAAATGTTGTTCAGAGAAATTACCTTTTTGGGAAGAAAGTATATTTATAAATTAGAAGTTTTTAGGGAAATAGTAGATTGTACAATCACATTTAGAGATTCCCTGCCAGAAATGGCTAGTCTAATTCATCTAAATATTTAATTCTTTAACCTTGGTCAGCCGCAACATTTTTATGCAAATGGTTTTTAATAGATTCCTCGTTCTAAAACAATTATAATACCGAGAAAGGTGAGTTTTGGTTGATTGTTGTTGATTTCATTGAGGTATGGACTAATGCGCACTGAACAAGCACATTTTTCCATTACATATTTGATTCCTTAAAACACAACAATTTAATCTGATGTATTTCTAGAACCATTTTGCATGCGTAAATATTGCGAATTTCGGCTGACTAATGTGGGTTTTAATGTTGTTTCTTTTTTTTTTCATAGATGGACTATATGTATGTATTTTTGCCTTTTAAAACTTGAAAAAAACAAACTCTACATAGTCCCAATACTAGAAAAATTTGAATTATGAAAATGAGAGTCGTGCCATTGAATTTTGGAATGATAGGGACTGGTTCAGAAAATCGTACAGAGAGATTGTAAAGAATGGAAAACTAAGGAAGAATCAGAACAATCCAGACGATAACTGAATGAACGAAGTGGATTGCAGACCCATGATTTTTCCTATGATTCTATGTCTCATTCCCAAAGATAAGACAGCCACATACCACCCACTCATACACGCACACATGCACGCATGTGCGCACGCGCGCACGCACGCATATACACACATGTATACAAGGGATACTTGATATATAATGTATTTCGATGTAGAAAAACATTTTCAGACCAGATCGATTAATAAAACTGCCGTCAAAAAATAGTTAAATCTCTTTTAAAATTACTTTTTTTTTTCCATATCATTTACTGCTACACATTTTTCCGAACGTGTTTTCACTTTTTCATCCGATACACAGAGGAAACTTCTGTTTACTATTAAACCAATGGCGTATATCAACTTCAACTTGAGCATCCTTGAAAAATGAAAAATTTTGTACACTTTCCTAATTTAATGAACAATCGGATGTGTAATGATGTCAAGTCGGGGCTGTACTGTTTATGTGCAGGAACTGTGAGTGCCAACTATTTCTACCGTTAGTTGAATCCAATGGGGCCCTGCCTTGACGTAATGCAAAAAACATGTTTGTATCACCCTCATTAGCAACGCCACGCGGTAGGAGACAACACTCATCAATCTGTTCTTGTATATTTAATACTTCTCTAGTATATATCCATAATGAAATAAACGATTTGCTTTTTGGGCTTCTTCAGAAGGATGAAATATCATTTAAGGATCCTGAAAATGACCGACAATGGACAAGGTGCTCGAAGAACTACAGTACAAACTTAGTTACTTCACTCTTGTGACCCTGCAGGGAAAGGGAAAAAAGGACAAATCAATAGAAGCATTAAATTGAGGGAAATATCGGTTGTGTTCAATGGAAATTTCTCGGGAGGAAAGTTTCTGCTATGATATGCATTATTATTCATAAACACCCACCCAACTCTCTCTCTCTCTCTCTCTCTCTCTCTCTCTCTCTCTCTCTATATATATATATATATATATATATATATATATATATATATATGTGTCTGTATGTGTTCATGTGTGTGTGTGTGCGTGTGTGTTTCGACTCCTGATTCCCATTCTCGCTCATTCACGCACTATATATGCTCTATTTGTTCTTTTCCTTTCCAACTCATACAACAGAATTCCTAATATTATGTTTTGTCACCTTTGATTTGAAAGCCTCAAATAAACCACAAAAAATGCTCACACTCTAAAAAGCATATTCCTGCAAAAGTTTGAAATAATGAACACTGCAAATATTTTTGCACTCATCTAATAAAAATACAGTAAGCAAATTAAAAGATTCAGAAAGTAAATTAAAAAGGCAGATGTGGCGAAATGAATCCATAAACATGATGAATTGCACATATACAATTACAGCTACAGTTAATGCAAATGAAATTAGAAAAAGAAAAATATTACAGTGGATATAGCAGTAAGTACACATATATATATATATGATCAGTCATGCTCATAGATTCACTTTGTCACGCTTGTCTTTTTTAATTTGTTTGTCGTTTTCCTTCTTTTCAACTTGGTAGCCATATTTTCTAATTTGCTTGTCGTGTTTTTTTTTTAATTTGAGTGTCATATTTTTAATTTGCTTGCTGTATTTCTCAACTCTCTGGTCGTCATATATTTTTGATTTAGTTGCCCCGCTTTTCAAATTGCTTGCAGACCCTTACTTCAAAAACAATTTCATTTTTTATTGGATGTTCCGCACAAGTGGACTGTGCTTCACTAATTCCAACAAATACATTGCATACTTACAGTCAAGTGATAGTGATGGCATTTGGAGTCTGAACGATCAGCGGAGTTGAGTAGCAATGAGCCTACTCGGTACTTATTTGGGTGGACTTGAGAACAAGAAAAATCCTATTAATTCTCAAAGGAACGGTATTTAACAAGTAAACCCTTCCGATGGGGCTCGAATATAGAGCTTAAGTATTAGATGTCTGGCAAAAGTTTATGACCAACGGCTGACCCTGAGAGGCTGCTGCTGATGAGGAAATAGAGGAAGAAAACAATATAGGAACTTGGTAAATAGCCATATTTCATTTACTGTTTCATTATTTACTTCCTATATGTTCAGGTGTCCGATAGCACATTGGGTTTTTAAAGGTGGTCCCTTCAACTCGGGCGATTGGTACAACGCAGTCTAGTGTCCCCTAATCAGACTCTTGGCAAACTACAACTAATCGGAGTATCACATTGATGGATTAGTCTTGTTTTAATTTTCATTACTATCCTCTCATCCCGTAATTCAGTTCAGGGTAGTTGGGGTACCACGGATGGATTAGGATGATTTGAGCCCGGTAAAGTCTGACCTTTTTCAAGGTAGTTGGAATCAGAAATTTAAGACTCGTTGCTAACCGTACCTAAGGATTTTAGTCTGCTGGACTATTCGCCCATAGCTTTTGAGAGAGGGGAGAGAAGAATTATTCAGGCTTTTCACGAGGCATCATTTGCATGGTAACCAAAACAGTGTTGAATTTGGTTTCCGACTGTTGATTTTTTCTCTTTGTTTTGATAACTGTTTGGCCACTCCGTACCTCCATCGCGTAATATATATATATATATATATATATATATATATATATATATATATATATATATATATATATATATTCTAAGTTCATTTTGTAATACAAAATGTAAAAACGTAAAAAAAGGCTCTTTAATGTAAGATTGGAAAAATCATTTGCTCACAAGGCTTGATCTCATATCAACTATGTTTTCATTCTAACCGATGAGCTTTACAAAATAAAATCTTCATGCAATGATCAACACCATCATCCCTTGTTATAAATGGTCTGCTCTCATAGTTAAGTGCTTTGCAAGCGTTGTCCGGTCAAACCTTTGTCGTTGATCGACCATTTACCAACACATCAAGATAAGCTATGTGAAAAAATGGGCAGTTTCTGATGCACAAAAGTTGACTCAGCAAAAATCAAAACGGCAATCTATTTTCTCTGCAGATTGTCCAGACTGTATGCTCGTCCAAATGCTGAGTCAGCTGGCGGGGGGAGCGTGGTCAACCTTAGAGATGATATATGCTTTTTAGAATTGCCCAATGCTCAGGTTATCAACCTTTGTAATACATCTGACTTTGACAGTACGTACAGTGTAAGAAGAAAAGCGTAGGAAAAAATCTATGATTATCAGTCAACTTTTCTTGATGGAATGAAAACACGATTTGCTTGGTGTAGGTCAATGGTCACTACAATGCTGGGTAGTTTTGCGAGGCAAAATCTGTGAGATTGTATCTGTGACAAACGTAATTGTTCGGCAAAACTAAAAGGTTTGTATCTCTGTTCTCAATAGATGAGCAAACAGTCTGATAGAGGGTGAACTGACTCGGTGTAAATACTTATATGACCAAAAGGAAAGTTTTAACAGGGATTTTGACACTTTTCAGAATTATATATATATATATATATATATATATATATATATATATATATATATATATATAATTTCCTGCATAGCTATACTGTGACTGAAACAAAACAAACCAGCTCATTATCATTACTAAGAGATCGTTCCACTGTCGTTATAACCAGCTGCTTTTTAACTTGAAACTTCTTACCTGACGAAACATTTATTGGTTTTAGTGTCTAGTCTTGTATGGATGAATCTTTGTTTGTCAAAACATCAAAAAGAAAAATAAATTATAGAAGGAATGCGCCTCCATTAAAGATATTCTATTCTGTTAGTACTTGCTTGTTCGAGTACGACATGAAAAATAGAATCAATGAATTATTGATCTTGGGAAAATTATGAATCTACTTAACAGATCCCAGCATTGGGGAAAATAACTATGCAGATCGATTCCTTCAGCTCTGTGTGTCCATCTAAGACAATTAAGAACTCAGCATGGTAGTCACCAATGTCTTCTTTGCCCGCCAAACTCTTGAAAAAGGACTCCAAGCTTAAGCAATGAACTCAGTGTGCATGAACTGATCTCCCCTTAAAAAACCAAATAAACAAAAAAACAACCGCAACAAAAAACAGTGCAATCAAGAGGAGTGTCCAACTATAATACTGTGTAGTGTTTAATGAGCCAACATCAGATTCCACATTATTGAGCATTGATATCCTCTTGATTTGTCACGCGTTTCCATTGCGAACTCACTCATACCGCATCCTATAGGATACACCACAACAGAATAACAGTCTTTGATAATCTTATGAAATGGAAGCCATTGTTATTTTCTTTTTTTTTACCGTTTTCTGTGACACTCAAGGAAACAGAAAGAGAGAAGGAGTACCAAAAATACATAGACAATACATTGGCTGCTCTAAACGAAACTCAGCTGCATGTAAGTCCATTAAATTAGCCAGGAAACAGTTGCTAATAATATTCATACTACTACTACTACTACTACTACTACTACTACTACTACTACTACTACTACTACTACTACTACTACTACTATTACCGTTGATGATAGTTTTACCTTGATTCTTTTTCATCATTGTTCTAAAAGTACTAAAAACAGAAAATATGAAGAATTGTGAAGAATCAGGAGGAAAAACATAAGTTCGAGGAACAAATTTATGTTTGCCATGGATATCTATCTATCTATCTATCTATCTATCTATCTATCTATATATATATATATATATATATATATATATATATACTAAACATGTATAACTATCTATCTATCTATCTATCTATCTATCTATCTATCTATCTATCTATCTATATATATATATATATATATATATATATATATATATATATATATATATATATATATATGTATATACTAAACATGTATATTTGTATAGCTTATCCGTGAAATGAATAACCCTGCCTTTTTGTTTTTTGAAGCTTTTATCATACTATGTCAGTTAAGCTGGCTCCAATTCTGGACAACTGACATACCGTTCCCTCCCGATTTTCTATGCATATGAATAGTAAAAAATATAACGCATTACTATAAGGAATTACTCTGCAATATATTTACATCGAAAATATCATAGTCTGTCATTTAATTTTGCATGGATTCCTTAACGCTAACAATCCAACTGTATCTCCAATGCATGATTGTATTTTATAAAACAAACTTTGGCCCTTTGCTGGAGGGTAGTGATATAATCATTGGCAATGACAAGAAAAATCAAACGATTATCTAGGTATGCCGGGTTTGAATGCAGCCTGCATTGGAATCGGTCAGTGACGATTGTTTTCTTTTCTGCTCTCAACGAACAAGCATTTTGAAGAAGAAGAAGAATAACAACAACTATAATAGTAATAATAATAATAATAATAATAATAATAATAATAATAATAATAATAATAATAATAATAATAAAAGGTGGCAGTGGGATCATCAGCATAGAAGACTGTGTCCAGAGAGCTAAAGTAGTCCTAGGAAGGTATGTGCAAACGAATAGTGAAGAAATCATAAAGAGTGCGAGAGATAGTGCAACAAACAACAAAGTAGAAAACAATGGAACAGTACAGCGAACAAGAAAAGAAAGATGGGAAGAGAAGAAATTGTATGGCGAGTTTAAAAGGCAGATACAAGATGTAGCAGACGAGAAATCATGGACGTGGTTACGAAAAGGAAACCTTAAGAGAGAAACGGATTCGCCCATCATTGCAGCCCAAAACAAAAGCATGAGGACAAACTACATAAAAACAAAGATCGATAGAACACAGACAAACAGCAAATGCCGCATGTGCGGTGAAAGAGATGAGACAGTAAACCACATAACTAGTGAATGTAGTCAACTCGCCCAGGAGTATAAGCATAGACACGATGGAGTAGCAACGATGATACACTGGGAACTAAGCAAACAAATGGGATTCAGCCGTGTGGAAAAGTGATATCAGCGCAGTTTTGGAGAATGACAACCACAAACTACTGTGGGACTTTGACATCCAAACTGACCACCTCATCCAGGCAAGAAGACCGGACTTAGTAATAGTAGACAAAAAAAGGAAGGCCTGCCAAATAGTAGACGTTGCTGTACCTGTAGACCATAGAGTAAAAAAGAAGGAGAGTGAAAAACGGGAAAAATACCAGGACCTAGCAAGAGAGTTAAAGAAGATGTGGAACATGAAAACCAGGGTAGTACCGGTCATAGTGGGCACACTAGGAACTGTCCCCAAAACGCTGAGGGTGAGACTGGAGGAGATCGAGATTAGGGGAAGGATAGAGACCGTACAGACCACAGCACTACTGGGAACTGCACGGATACTGAGGAAGGTGCTAGAGATATAAGTACTGCAACGAATTCTAGCTCTGTCATGATATGCGAAAGAGAGAGGAGACTTTAGCTGATGACCTGAGGAGACTTATTGTCACTCAGCCTTCAGCGATAACCACTGGGCAACTGGTGTGAAACTGTAAATCGCAGAATTACTGCGACCTATGCATACTAGGAGAGGAGGGCTGGAGACTTGAGGAGACTTGCTGTCACTCAAACTCCAGCGGTTACCATCAGGCAACTGGTGTGAGATTCCAAATAATAATAATAATAATAATAATAATAATAATAATAATAATAATAATAATAATAATAATAATAATACCCACCAAGGTCTGGCGCTACCTCAAAGAACCAAAAACCCCTATCATGACAGTACAACCAAACCATTTTACCGCAAAAAACGGGGCACAAATTCAAGATTTGTGTGTCGTAACCGGCAGGTGTTCCCTTGTTAGCCACCAGGAGGGACCCGGTCGTCATCCTGTGACTGCTGGCCAAAACTCCGGCTCGTGTACCCTTAATGGCCTTCAGGAGGGACACAGTCGTCACATAGCTACTGTTGGCCAAGACTCATATACCACTAACGACACCCAGGGAAGGCGCGGTCCTCTCGGAGTGACTGCTATAAAAAACAAGAGAAAGAGATGGACAAGGGAGGAGAATAGGCTAGTTATGTATTGTTACTTTAAAAGCAAGCCTTCAGTGCGATCTTATAGGGAGCGTATGCTCCAAATATGGAGGGAAAAATCTGATGTGGAAGTATCGAACCAACGCCTTGCTGACCAAGTAAAGCAAATTCAAAAGAAGAAATGGCTGTCTGAGACTGAACTACTAGAGATTCGCATTAATGTAGAGAGAGGTTCAGGTGACACATCTGAAGAATGCCCCCCCAGCACAATTAGTACCAATAAAAAAACTAGAATAACTCCCCATGAGACCCCCACAGTAAGCTATGTATCAGAGGGTGATGACGAGGCACCAACGGAAGAAGAGAACACCAAAATACAAGCTTTGAAAGAGATCATGCGAGGAGAGAAAACAACACTCCCCTCCCTAAGAGACAAAGACAGAAAGAAAGTCGGAGAAGTGACCGAGCAGGTCAACTGCCTCTTACATCACATAGAAACAAACACCCTCCTAGAACTTAACAACCTAATTTACGCAGGGGCGAAAATGGTAGCACAAAGCTTTACAACACAAGATAGGAACCCGAGCAATAATAGGGAAGGGAAACCCAACTGGGAGAGAAGGTTACAAAGGCAGATCTCCCTACTACAGAGAGATGAAGTACTGCTTAGAAATACACCACACACAGACAGACCACGAGTAAGACTTTATAACAAATACAAGGTAACGCAAAAAGGCATCGCAACTGTAGTCGAAGAGTTACACCAGAAAAGACTAGCCAAAGAGGCAAGACTAAAAAGATACAGACTAAGAACGGCCCAATACACACAAAACCGCACATTCCAAAACAATGAGAAAAAGTTTTACCGAGATTTAAATGGGGAAAGAAGGCAGGACATGAAACCAGATGCCACAGAGGCCAAGAACTATTGGAATAGCATATGGGGGCACCCAAAAAGACATAACGTAACACCGCAATGGTTAGGAAACATGAGAAAAGAACTAGGAGAAATAGACAAGGGAGAACCAATAGTACTGAATGAAACCACATTGAAACATACTCTTAGGAAAGTAGCCAACTGGAAAGCACCGGGTCCCGACGGGATCCATGGGTATTGGTTCAAAAAATTTACCACGTTACACGGTAGACTCACTCACCTACTCCAAAATTGTCTGAATGAAGGCAAAGCACCAGAATGGATGACTAAAGGCAGAACCACCCTCATCCAAAAAGACCCGGGAAAGGGGAACATAGCAAGCAACTATAGACCAATCACTTGCCTACCACTTATGTGGAAAATCCTGACCGGGCAAATAGCAGAGAGAATATACATGTCAATGGATATAAGGGGGCTACTACCAGAAGAACAGAAAGGGTGTAGGATAGGAACCAAAGGGGCAAACGATTTACTCTACATAGACCAGATGATCTTAAAAGAAGTAAGGAAAAGGAGAAAGAATATCGCAATGGGATGGATAGATTACAAAAAGGCATACGATATGATTCCACATAGCTGGATACTCGAATGCCTTAGAATGTTCAAAATTAGCGAACCGGTGGTTAAATTCATTGGTAATTCAATGGAAGACTGGAAAGTAGATTTGACAGCCGCAGGGGACAAACTAGCCGAGGTAGGGATAAAAAGGGGGATCTTCCAAGGAGACTCGTTGTCCCCACTATTATTTGTTCTAACAATGATACCGCTTAACAGAATCCTGAAAAACAGCAAAGGATACCACTTCTCTAAAACAAAAGGAAAGGTCAACCACTTAATGTACATGGACGATATTAAATTGTTTGCGAAAAACAGGGGAGAGCTTGAGACTCTGTTAAACGAAGTAAGGGAATATAGTGATGACATAGGAATGGAGTTTGGGATAGAAAAATGCGCAATCATGGTAATGCACAAAGGAAGGCTTTCAATGACTGAGGGAATTGAACTTCCGGACAACAACAAGATTAGGGCATTGACTGCACAAGACCGATACAAGTACCTAGGTGTCCTTGAATGTGACACGATAAAACGGGAAGAGATGAAGGAGAAAATTAAGAGGGAATACCTTAGAAGGATAAGGAAAATATTAGAAACCAAATTAAATAGCAGAAATCTAATAAAAGGAATGAACACCTGGGCTGTGTCAGTAGTTAGGTATACAGGACCATTCCTAGGATGGACAAAGGAAGAGCTCCAATCAATGGATAGGCGAACAAGGAAACTTATGACGATGCATAAAGCATTACACCCTAGGGATGATACAGATAGACTATACGTTAAGAGAAAAGAAGGTGGTAGGGGGCTCATCAGCATAGAAGATTGTGTCCAGAGAGCTAAAGTAGTCCTAGATAGATATGTGCAAACAAATAGTGAAGAAATCATAAAGAGCGCGAGGGATAGTGCAACAAACAAAGTAGAAAGCAATGGAACGGTACAGCAAACTAGAAAAGAAAAGTGGGAAGGGAAAAAATTGTACGGCGAGTTTAAAAGACAGATAAAAGATATAGCAGACGAGAAATCATGGACGTGGTTACGAAAAGGAAACCTTAAGAGAGAAACAGAATCGCTCATCATGGCAGCCCAAAACAAAAGCATAAGGACAAACTACATAAAAGCTAAAATCGACAGAACACAGACAAACAGCAAATGCCGCATGTGCGGTGAAAGAGATGAGACAGTAAACCACATAACTAGTGAATGTAGTCAGCTCGCCCAGAAGGAGTATAAGCATAGACACGATAGAGTAGCAACGATGATACACTGGGAACTAAGTAAACAAATGGGATTCAACCATGGGGAAAAGTGGTATCAGCACAAGCCAGAGGCAGTTTTGGAGAATGACAACCACAAACTACTCTGGGACTTTGACATCCAAACTGACCACCTCATCCAGGCAAGAAGGCCGGACTTAGTAATAGTAGACAAAAAAAGGAAGGCCTGCCAAATAGTAGACGTTGCTGTACCTGCAGACCATAGAGTAAAAAAGAAGGAGGGTGAAAAAAGGGAAAAATACCAGGACTTAGCAAGGGAGTTAAGGAAAATGTGGAACATGAAAACCAGGGTAGTACCGGTCATAGTGGGCGCACTAGGAACTGTCCCCAAAACGCTGAGGGAGAGACTGGAGGAGATCGGGATTAGGGGGAGGATAGAGACCGTACAGACCACAGCGCTACTTGGAACTGCACGGATACTGAGGAAGGTGCTAGAGATATAAGCACTGCAACGAATAGTAGCTCTGTCATGATATGCGAAAGAGGGAGGAGACGTTAGCTGAGGACCTGAGGAGACTTATTGTCACTCAGCCTTCAGCGATTACCACTGGGCAACCGGTGTGAAACTGTAAATCGTAGAATTACTGCGACTTATGAGTAATAGGAGAGGAGGGCTGGAGACTTGAGGAGACTTGCTGTCACTCAAACTCCAGCGGTTACCACCAGGCAACTGGTGTGAGATTCCGAAATAATAATACTAATAATAATAATGATGATGATGATGATGATGATGATGATGATGATGATGATAATAATAATAATAATAATAATAATAATAATAATAATAATAATAATAATAATAATGCTCTAAATATGGAGAGAAAAATTCGCTGTGGAGGTATCAAGCCGGTGCCTGGCTGACCAAGTAAAACAAACTCTGAAAATTAAATTGCTCTCCAAGACTGAACTATAAGGAAACTGCCATAAAATTTAGGAGGAAGAAAGTGACCTACCCAAAGAAAAACCTTTCGATACAACCAACACGGTGAATGAAAAAACTGAAAGAAACCCAAACAAGAACAAAATCCCCAAAGAATGGCACACACCACAGAGAGGCAACGACATCCCAACGGAAGAAGGAAAAACTCAGACATTAAGTTTGAAAATCATGCGTGAAGAAAAAAAACGCTCCCTTCTCTTAGAGACAAAAACAGAAAAAAACTCGGAGAAGGCTGGAGGAAGATGTGGAAAATGAGAGTCGGGGTAGTACCAGTAATAGTAGATGCACTGGGAACTGTCCCAAAGACACCGAGGGGGAGATTTGAGGATCTTGGGATAAAAGGAAGGATTGAGAAAGTACAGACCACAGCACTGCTAGGAACTGCACGGATACTGAGGGAAGTGCCTGAAATATAAGGATTACGACGCTAAATATTCGCAGTTGGCTAACAGAGTACGAAAGGAAATGGGGGGGCGGAATTGCGAAACACAGCGTTGGCATGACAGCCGAGGTAGAGAAGAGATGTTGGATAAGGACCTGAGGAGATTAACTGTCCTTCAGACTTCAGCAATGACCACCGGGCAACTGGTGTGAAACAGTAAACCACAGTATTACTGTGGTCTACAAGAATGAGGAGGGGACAGCTGGAGACTTGAGGAGACTTGCTGTCACTCAACCTCCAGTGGTAATCATCAGGCAACTAGTGTATGATTGCAAATAATGATAATAGCTACTGGAGAAAACTTAGCAAAGTTGTTTTAAAAAATATAATTTTCAAGGGAGACTCTCTGTTCCTATTACTATTTGTTCTAACTATGTGGAACTCAATAGAATCCAAGAAAACAGAAAAGAATACCTATTCTCCAAAGCAAAGGGAGATGTCAACCACTTAAAGTACATGAACAACATAAAACTAGTTACAAAGAACACAGACGAGCCAAAAGCGTTATTCAACAAAGTGAATGAATGTAGAGATGATATTGGGATGGTGCTTGAAATAGGAAAATGCACAAAGGAAGGCACACAGCAGCAGAAGGAATCAAAGTCCCAAACACCAACAAGATAAGAGCAATGACCGCGGAAGACCGATACAAATACCTGGGAGTTATCGAGGGGGACATGATATAATCAGAAGAAATAAAATATGAAATAACAAGAGAATACCTTAAGAGGATAACGTCAATGTTAGAGACTAAACTAAATAGCAGGTATCTGATAAAAAGAATGAACGAATGGGCTGTGATAGCAGTAAAATACACAAGACCATTCCTTGGGTAGACAAAGGTAGAACTCTAATCAATGAACCAGCGAACAAGGGAGCTCATGGCAACGCACAAGGTCTCACACCCCAGAGATGACACAGATAGACTGCACGTAAAGAGAGAAAGGTAACAGAGAACTCATCAGCATAGAAGACTTCGTACAGAAGCCTAAAACAGTTCTACAAAAGTATGTGCAGGCAAAAAATGAAGAGATTATAAACAACACCTGAAGTAGCGCAACAAACAATTAAAAGTAGAAGACGAAAGGGTACCAGAATGAAAAAAGGAAAGGAAAAAAAATATGCGGAAAATTCAAAAGACGAATACAGGATGTGGCAGATGGGGGATAGTGGACAGGGCAAAACCAAAAAAACCCCGAAAGCAGAAACAGAAATGCTTATCTTGGCAGTCCAAGACAAAGTATATAAAGGTGAAAATTGACAGATCGCAAATATATTCTACCTCTGCTAAGAAAGGAACAAAGCTGTAAACTATATAACTAGTCAATGTATCCAACTAACCCAGAAGGAATATAAAAACAGACACGATAGGGTAAGAACAGCAATACTGGGAATTGAGCGAATTAACCGCGCGGGAAAGTGATATCAGCCAAAACCAAAGACTGCCCTGGAGAATAGAAGCCATAAATTACAATGGGACTTTGACATCCAAACTGATCCCCCAGTCCAAACAAAAAGGCTGAACCTTTTAATCATTGAAAAAAAAATGGATTGCCTGCTAGATATGAGACACAGCAGTGCCTACGGATCTTGGCATAAGAGTGAAAAACAAGGATAGTACGAGGACCTGACAAAAAAACTTAACAAGGTGTAACACAGGGAAGTCAAGGTAGTACCACTAATAGTACATGCACTCGGAACCGTACCAAAGAAACTGGAATTGATATCACTGGAAACCATTCGGTGCAGATCCTGTGATCCACCATTTTGAACGTTACTCCACTTCCCTTATGGCTCCTGGTATTCCCATACAGTCATCAGTCTGAGTAATGACAAGGCTCAGCGTTCATCAAATTCGGTGGTCTAACAAGAATTGTTACACCTAACACAATTAAACCATTTAACAATTAACATCGTTGGATTGAATATTTCAATATTTAATCTACAGGCCGTACGTAGATTTTGAGCGACATGTTTATTTTTGGCACTAATATCTGTTCATTCATTCATCCGTATGGAAAGTAAAAGGCACCTAGCATTGATATCACTTGAAGGGCTTATTTTGTCAGGTGCAGTGATACACGATTCTACGTATATGTTTCAAGCTCTTGGGTGTTTGCTTACGAAAAAATGTTCAATGAAATTAATAATGAGTATCATGTTTGAACCCCATGTTGGAAATTGTTGTTTGAGGCGCGAAGAGAGAACAGTAATAATGTCAATAGAAATTCGACCTTGGATTTTATCCCATCAGGCTTTATAAGATCCTGCAAGGGGAAAATCAAACATATTCTCACCATGCTCTGGGGTAAACGAATGGAAAATTGGATCTATATATATATATATATATATATATATATAGAGAGAGAGAGAGAGAGAGAGAGAGAGAGTTGAGAGTGGAAGAACTCAACATGCATATATGTGCACACATACACTCAGACTCACACACACACACACGTATATATATATATATATATATATATATATATATATATATATATATATATATATATATATATATATATATATGTACGTACAAATGTAAATGCTTTTATTTGGAGTGCATATAGTTCACTGTTTTCGTTTGGTTTTTAATATCTTCCTCAAAGAAACGACATTTCAGTGAACAAGGGGAGAATCGAGCATATTTTCCCTTATAAATAGTGAAATAGTAAAAAAACACATTCTTCACTAAACTTTACTCCAGGATGAACCGATGGGAAAAGTAATATTAATTTTACATATATATATATATATATATATATATATATATATATATATATATATATATATATATATATATATATATATGTGTGTGTGTGTGTGTGTGAGTGTGTGTGTGTGTGTGTGAGTGTGTGTGTGTGCATATATGTGTGTATATACATGTGTGTATATATATGTGTATATATATATATATATATGCAAACACACACACACACACAAACACACACACACATATATATATATGTATATATATATATACGTATATATATATATACAAATAATAGTGAAATAATGATTGTTTTGGATCAACATCATGTTCAAATTTTATTTGTATTGGACAAATAGAGATCAGTAGACGGAGAATTGTATACACACACACGGTCTCTCTCTCTCTCTCTCTCTCTGCCCTTCTCTCATATACATATATGCCTTTTTTTTACATAATATCTGATGCTTTTTAGGATTTTAAATGTTTTATAGCCTGCCTCAAGGAATGAAATACTCCAACTTGGTTTGAAACGAGCTGTTTTTTTCGAAAGTTAATTAGAATTTTGAAGGCTTAGTCAGTGTTACTTCGTACGAAACCTCACAAAATGCACCCTACAGTTTCAGGATCTTTTACTGAATTTCATGCAAAAGGTTTTGCTGTGATTTAATCGAAAAGGAAGCTCGAAATATCTAATATAAAGAAAATAAGAACAAATTGGAACATTATGTTCGAATTAAATGCTAACATGAATAGATGCAGAAAGATTAGATGGAAATGGGGATATGATCTAATGGTTTTAATTACAACTGAGCTTAGAACAATAGTCGTGAGAAGTCAATGGCACCACATTGAGTACTTATCAGTTTATTTCAAGTATCGAACGGAACCAGTAAGAAGTAATTTCATTTGCAGAGCCCAAGCTGGGATGACTGAAACCATAACCATTGTAACTTTATGTAGAACAATGGGCGATTCTAGCAAAATTTCAACAAACCTTCCATTACATTATTTACAAAATTAAGGTTGGCACAAGTTTATGCGGCGTGAAAGATGAGCAAGGAAATCTTGAAGTTTCAATTTCCTAAGTGTGAAAAGCGTGCTTCCTTTGATAAGTTCAAGCTCCTTGTTTTCATCTGGGTGCAAACTCTGAGCACTGGCATTTTGAGTAGTAAGTATTTCCTCACCAAACAGTTAATGACTAACATCTAATATCAAGTCATCTTGAATACTAGTAGTGTGATCTAGATGCAATTTGACAACCAATGAGGTTGGACCTTATCGCACATGCATATTCTCTATTTTCACGCAATTTCCCGTTGGGTAACTCAGTTGATAGTGAGATGCTCGTGCACTGTGTGACCGTTGCTTCCACAATGATTGAGCCTGCCCATTCTTCATGTTCGATTCAAAACACTTAGCTGCCTGTAGCGTTACTGGAGGTGTGGTTAAAACTTCCCCAGACTATGCTCCTTGCTTGAGTTGTCTCAGAACCTGTGGCCATAGACGGAGAGATGAAGAAAGGTGTGGTTACATGTTTTGTGCGGTGTATCCGATCATCGCCCTGCGTTGCTAGGATTGATGGTATCTGTAATGGTTTAGCTGGAATCGGTGCGGTCTACTGGAATAAATACTTTCTTTGAACCGACTTCAGGTGGGTTAATAAACGAAAAAAAAAGGCCAGGATCTAGCATTGTGAAAACTATAATCTCTGTCCGATATCAGCACTGCTAGACCTATGGATCCTTTTTAGGGGGCACAGTATTGAAAACACAATTTAATCGAAGTGAATACATTTCACTTTATATCATCAGAAGTTTTTTCATATCTATATTATTTTCACATCTATGCATCCATCAATTAGCCACTTCAGCTCTATTCTAAATCTAGACCAACATTGCCATACATTGGCAAATATTTCTTTAATATCAAATGGCTTGATAGCGAAAGAATAAATTTTTCGAAAGATCAGAATCATGAACGTTGCCAAAATGAGCTTAAAAAACTAGTGCACATATACTAACTCGATCAGAATACTCACGATATTTTGAAAATTGAAATGATCTCGAAAATTAAGAGCAACTGAGAGGTAGATCAGATGGCAGAAGCCCACGACAAACATTTCTTCGGATTAACCCAGAGATCTTCCTCATTGACATGTTTTAAGAAAAAAGCTTCGATAAACAGCGACTAGATATCAATCAAGATTGAATTATTTATCGATTGACGAGAGCAGAGAGCACAATTGTAACCAATGGAATGACACAACACCTGAAACCGTACCAAAATGATGATTTTAATTACTAAAAAAGAACAGCCCTTTGCAAAACGTAATTTATTTTATCAACTATATTTTTGGGTGTATGTACTAAAAGCCATCAATGCCAGAGGTCCTTTTTGTTGACATTCAAAAATATAGTTTTTTTCAGGAGAAAGTTCCTGATTGGAAAATAATCTAACAAATGTTTACAGTCGTCTCAATACTTGTAAAATATCTAATAGCTACTTGTACGTATCAAAATGTTGTCTCACACTGTTTAAAAAAAAACAAACAACCTAAATATGGGAGCCGTCCCACCAAATCTGTCATAGGGGAAGGTTTTAAGCAAGTTATTTTGGAATTGCTCAACTTCAATATGTTTTCTGGGGGAATCCATTTTAAATATCATCTTATACCAAAAGGACATAAATCTTAAGAACGGTCTGTAATGATGAGATATGATGTCGGAAAGTAGTTAGTTTCTTCTCGTTATCATCAATTAGCATAATAAAAAAAAGTGGTAACTTCAGAAGCATTCGTATTTTCAGATTGTTTTTTAAATATTTTAACAGCATGAAGTGAGATGTTTTTTATCAATCAGAAAATTAGCTGCGTTTTTTTTACAGTCCAAACAATTTCAATACTTCCAAGTTTCATTCAAATAGCACTAGTTCATTTCGATATGTGTGTGCGATAAAAGAAAAAAAGAATTAAAAAAAATAAACACAGTCGTTTTTTTTAACTCAGAGGATCTTTTTCCGGCATTTTTCATCCCCCCCCCCTCGCCCGGAAGAATAGAGTTTCATTCCACACATTTTATTTGGTTCACATGGATATAAAAAGTTTTGGGAATGATTATTTGTATTTTACGGCATTTCCATGGTGAGTAATGGGCTAAAACAGCCAGAACTACGACATCAATGTTATTTATTGTACCCACAAAGATTAACACCCAAATCGTGTTGCATTAGGCGTGTGTTTGCTTCTTTGTGGTTGCATAAATTTACATTTACGAGTACTCTACTGATCATTGGCAGGACAGTTTAATTGCAACTACGATAAAATCATTTCCAATGTTGTACTTGAAAAAATATAATTTGCCCAGCAATGAAACAAAAAAAGTTATGTTTTGTTCTCGTCAAATGTGAGAAACTTACAGCACTTGGATAGAATACGATGAATCAGACGCACTTTACGTCGCTGGTGCGTATCTGTCTTTTTCTATTATGAATCCCTTTTGTGAATCTTTCCTATATACATCAAAGATGACATCAGCTTGATGCACAAATTCCAACTGATTGTCGATGAATGGCTTGAAAACTGTTCTAACATACGCATTAACATTGCCTGGTGTTCCAGGTGACAACACTTGAACTATGATTGTCCCTTCTAAAATTACCGCGTCTACAGATCTTTTTCTGTAGCGACTGATCCGAGGTACTTAAGCAAGGCAAACTTTTGTCCTCTCTTAATCTCATTCGCATGTGCAATTGGCAGCAGCCATGACTGATTCTCATATTGAAAAAAGTTTGTGTCCCTGCCTTGGCATGTAATTGAAAGGCGAGAAAAGAGTGTGCAGTCACTTTTCAATTGAACAAGTTTTGTCTTTTCCTGGGAGAAGATTCTTTCCCGGGTTGTTAGTAAGTAGAGACTATTTTCATGGTTATGTTGTTGAGCGGCACTGCTTTTTCTATGAATCGTTTGTGGAGGAATCTCTGATACCGCGACTTGCCAATAGCAGATGCACTCTCAACAGTCTCAACAGCCTCTATTCCCATGACCCACCTGGTACAAATAACAGTCAAGTTAGTAGAATAATCTTCAAAAGTATCCCTCTTCTCTGTGGAAACACTTGATATTGAATTCACATCTTTTCAAAATGAATCTTTGATACCCACCTTTTGCTCGTTATGTCAATCACATTTTCATATATTTTTTTATGAGCCGAGCTTTTTGAACCTGTGTTCAACCCATCTTCTCAGTCAGTCTAATTGTGCCATCATCACCTTTAATCTTTTCCGTGTTTTTCTGTTCAATGAATCAAAACGATAGAGGAGAAAAGGTTGTCCGTTTTCCCAATGGCAAATAACCCATCTTCAAATTTCTCGTCCACTTGCAGATTGGCCTCAGGAAGTTTTCACATATCATCACTATCAAGTGAGAGCCAACTGGAATAATTAATGTGACCCAGTACAAACATCCACGGTACAAGCTTCGATGGATACTAACATGCAGCTTGGGGCCTTTCTCCCCGAATGATTTGACAAGTTTGTAGACAGCAAATTTACTACTCAGTCACCCATAGCCGAAGCATAAATTGTTGTGACATTCCTGTCATCAGATGTTTACATTTATCTATGGACAAGACGATGTCCCAACCAGTCGATGTAGTGGTTGTATGAAGGATATGTTTACTGCAAATGCACATGAGGAGCTGCAGGTGTGATCCGATGAGCACGTCAAATTCTTGTCAAATGACTCATTCTGAAACACGTTGGTTTGCAATACCCTCCTCCGCAAGAATTCCCCATTCATCCACTCCCCACGAGCAATTTCAACAGAACACTAGAACCTGTCATTTTAATACGAATACCATATTATGACTTTGATAAACAGCCCAAGTTTAACAGTTAACAGGAAGTGTCACATCAAAATGATACATCTCTTCCATGAAATCACGTAATACTTGCTGCCTAGGAAATTCGCTCATTATCATAGTCAATCATGTGTGCCCTTCTAATTGTCAACATGGGCACTTAGCTGGGGTGAAACTACTTTTTTTAGTTGTCATTTTCATCACAGCCACTATTGCCAACATTTCCCCTCTTCATATTTCTACCTGAATTCTGCCATCTTTGTGTCACACTACACATCCCCTTACTTTGTATTTTATACATCTGACATGTTGATGTTGTATGCAGGTTTGTCATAGATATTATCGGCACAGAAAGAGGATTTAGCATCTTGATTGAAAAATATTGTGATGGAAAGCCTGGCTTTGATAGAACTTTGTGTTACGCTCTATTCTGGGCATGTCTTATCTTCGTATTATGAATTATGTCAAGATGCCGTTTGCCCTGATAAAGTCTCTTGTTACGACCCACTAAATCAAGATTCAACATATCAATTATTGAGATCGCTGAATTATTTAAATGACCAGCGCCAGAATCTTTTTATATTTCAATTTTGCTGGGCATTGCAGTTGGTCTTGAGTTGACTTCGGCAAATCATGTCAATACATATTATCGTGATGGAAAGTTTCCTTTAGTTTTTGAAGACCGTGTACTGCAGTAAATTGCGTTTTATCCCGGGAAAATATTAGTATGGGAAAGGTATGTTGCATGAATATGGAATATTTAAATGTTCAAAAGAGCGTTGAAATGAAATGTGGTATTTTATGGCACTAGTATCAAAAGTTACCTTTAACTTAATGCAGAGTCCTTTTTGTGTAATCGATTTCGAGAATCAAAAATATATATTCACTCCTTAACTCTGAAAATATCGGTCCAATCATCAGGACTTTCTTAAAACTTGATTTAAGCATTGCTTAAAAATTTCAAACTTTTTAAAACCCTTTAATAAGATTCCAAACGTTTTTTCTTTACTATAAGTTTCGTTTTAATGAGATATTTTGACATGTACTGTACTTTGGCTCCCAGAGTAGATTTTGCTTCTTCCTGTATCCAATAAGGTTACCTCTATGGATGTTACTTATTATGCAAAATCTGATGTTTCTATGACTAAAGTGAACCCCGTTTTGATATGAAACGGTATCTTTTTATTTCCCTCTTCAAATATTCAGCATGCTGTGGTTCAGCTATTATAATATATCTCAATCTTTTAATCTTCACCACTCTATATATATATATATATATATATATATATATATATATATATATATATATATATATATACACACACACACACACACACACACACACATACGTGCACACACACACACACATATATATATATAAGCGTTCGTGCGTGGTGATATATATATATATATATATATATATATATATATATATATATATATATATATATACTTCACCACGCATTTTTATATATATATATATATATATATATATATATATATATATATATATATATATATATATATATATATATATATATATATATATATACTTCACCACGCACGAAAGCTTGACACAAAGGCTATTCAGCGTATGATAGTCGAGCACCTCTCAGCGCAAGAACGATCGACAAAAACAAACTATGGGTTTATTCAACTGAATTAATTACTTTTGTATTGTTCAATTTGATAAATTCACAGTTCATCTGAAGTATAAAGCAATGTATTCATTTATTCATTTATAGTGATCCGTTGTTGCTTTCTTTTCGAGTTGCTATAATCAACTTACAAAAAAGCAACAGAAGTTTGAATTATACTTTGTGTTCTCCAATATACAGACAATGCATGTAATCATTACCTTGTATCCATTTGCATTTTATGTTGTTCACTTTTTGGCTTATCTATTTGCTGTTAATTTTAGGTTTAACGTACACGAACCTATGGCGGTGTTTAAACAGCTCACAAAGGCTCAAAGATTACACAAAGGGTTCGAGTATTGTTTTTCCATCAAAACGTATAATTAGAAAATATATTAATCAGAAATTAACGCGGCATCAAAATTAAAATTATCGTGCATTGATTATCTTTGCGCCAAGTGGTTGTCGGCAAAAAAAAAAAGTCGGCTTTTGAATGTTGGGTCCAAAGAAACGTGCACAGAGTAGTTGTTGAACAATCCCTTATCTATCTATATGCACCTTTCTCTCTCCCTCTTTTTCTTCTCTTTCCCTCTCTATGTATATATATATATAGTCGTGCTCTCTTTAGATTTATCAATTCACCCTAAAACACAATGGAAATATAACATTATAACTCACTAAAATGTATGTTGCTCATGGGAAAACATCGATATCTGATAAAACTAATGGACAAAAAATGACCTATCAAGAATAAAATGGACACATTTTCTTTCTCTCAACAGCCCTGGAGATAACAATGATAAGGAAACAAACGGATTTAAATCATAAAGAACTAGTCTAGCCAATAATTGGAACACCTTGAACGTAAACTATCAACCATCATAAACCAAATCAAATCCGAAAACCATCAACACACATTAGAAAACCCAAAGAAGGATTGGAAAATTTGGAAAAATGCTGGTAAATGCGAGCAAAATGTCGAACTGTTATATAATAAAATTAGACAAACAAATTATCGGACCATTATTACAACAAAATAAACAAAACATCTACAAAGGAAGAAAATCTCAACAAGGGAGCCAAACAAAATTACAGGAAAAGTACTTATAAATGATAGAATAGCAAAAGTTCAAAACAAGATCTCATGCATTATTGTGAAGCGCCACAAAGCTGATTTTATTAACAAACCAATAACCAGATTGATTAATTCTACCAAACTGAAGGTCGGCTGATTCAGCAAAGTGATCTTGCAAAGAAATTAATCTAGTACTAAAAATCCAATATGAACAAAAATAATGAATCAGCACTCAAGAAACTATTGAAAGATTTGGAAAAAAATACGAAGTGAAAACAAAGCCACCTTTATACAATTTGAGATAATAGATTGTTACCCTTAAATCATAGAACGAATAATGAATCATAGATAGCACAACGGAGAAGACAAAAACATGCATAGACATTATAAATCAGATGTACAAAAGCATAAATCCAAGGAAAAAAAACACATCATTCTTTAACAATGAAAACAATTGATCAAAAACAATAATTTGAACCCAGACGTCGAAATGACTCCGCTCAGATATCTGGTATAATTAGATGAAACATTTTATATAGACGAACCAACTTGATAGATATAGAAGGTATCGGATAATAACGAGAGGACATCTTACCAGTCCCGGAAATCTTAATAGCCTTTGAGAAATCTAAAAAAAATCATAATTATAAAGAATTTTTTAGCAGTTTTCAAATAGGAATGAAATAGGAATAAAAAAAACAAAACAGAAAACTGTTGATCGCTTAGACGACGCATTCAGTCTAAAAGTAAACACTTATTAATAATATATAGAGCAAAATAGTATACCAATATATGTAAGCAAACACTTAAATCATCCAGCAGCTACCTCAGCGGAAATCCGAAATTTTAGAAAGATAAGATTAGCACAATACTTATTTTAGGAGAAAACTTTTTCTTAAATTAGACAAACGTAATACAATGCACTAGACAAGACTGGGTTCAAAGAATTCGACAACAACCAAACACAGAACACAAAGTAACAACAAAAAGAGCCAAACAAAGGAGAAAAATCCAGTTCACGCCATGGTAGAAAAAAACGGATTATAACAAAACAAAATACGCTTAAAATTGGATGCAGCTGTGTAAACAACTTCGAAAAAAGATTTGAAAAACACAGCAATAACATTGAAAATTGAATAAAAAAACATTTCTGTAAAAGATAAATATATGATGCAATTTCATGAGACCCCAAGAATGTAAAATGGGAAATAAATACCGAAAATCGTAAATACCACTCATTTTCTCACATAAAAACAAACATGAATCAGAATTCAATTTCAACCTATCACGACCCCATTCAAAACAAAATTAATAGACCACACAAAATTATTCACACATGAAAATTATAAAAATGGCACCTCTCATTCGAATCCTTATTGGAAAGCAAATAGATTAGGGAAGAGCTACACTGTAAATTGGAAATTAATGAAAAGAAAGAAAATGCACTGATATTAAAAGTCCGTATTCAAAATGTTTACCCTTCCCTGAGGATAAAATTCAACTTGATAACATTCAATGGCAAGTGAAACCATCTGATCTCAAAATCAGAAGTGGCTCTACTTTGAAGAGATAAAACGATGCTGGAAAGGAAGATAACTTCGGTTTATTCATAACATTCGAACAAAAAAAACCCCCTCATCTCGACACATCTAGATGATAAACTAATTCATTTCAAGTTACAAGGAGGAGCGAGCTTAAAAAGATATAAATAACAATTAGAAGTAGGACTTGAAAAAAATGCACAAAATAGAGATAAATGAAAAAAGATTAACACAAATCCTAAAAAATGTATTCTATAACACTCGAATAAACTAAAATAACCAAAAACACGTACGCCCGAACCAGAATGCACTGGATATTCCCAGCGTAAACGATTGGGCAAGTATCATGTATGTGACTAAATCGACATATCTGTATATTGTTATCAACAAGATTAATGCACACCACTGTATAAGTACATGGTATGCATGCAAATATGCACCACATGGATATATTGCCACTTCAATGCACTTATATGCACTCCAGGCTAGGGTATTTAGATGTATTATGTATGTGATTCTACGTCTGATCATAGCATAGCTGTACGCATACAGACCTCGCACCAACAGGATGTATACTATCATGTGACGGCATACTATTTATAGGTTTGCATGTTGCATCAGCATATTTCTATGTTATTATATTCCGCCTCAGTGTCTATAAAAAATGTTCATCCCATATATATATATATATATATATATATATATATATATATATATATATATCCTCGTTGTCAGCCTTTTTTCTTCTCTCATAACAAATTGGAAATTGCAGCAAGGAGCTGATCACACGTTCAATTTTCAGAAAACCACCATAATAAAACATGCACATCACGGAAGCGATGCTCATAGCAATAACCAACACCGTAAAACAACAATCCGACTTCCTCGATTTCTGAACATACTTCTTAAGAATAATATCATTGCAAAATTTCATTGTAAAAGAATTGAACATAAACATATCACACATCACACACACACACACACACACATACACACACACATGCGCACGCAGACATCCACTCATACACATATATCCTCGTCGCCAGCTTCTTTTTGTCTCGGAATTAAATAGAGTTTGGGCCAAGGAAAGGCTAGCGATTGAGTTGATGCCCTTGTTGTAACTGTACAGCCCGAATCTTGTGCAGCATGCTCAGTTTCTGATCAGCAATTTTCGGCAGTGGTTGATGCTGTCATTGACATTTGCTGTTTATGCTCATCCCGTTCTCCCCCACCCCAGTAATCCTCTCTTCTCCTCTTGCTCGTCTAGATGCTTGTTTCGACGCCAAGTCATAGACTTTCAGCCTGCTGCTTTTATGTTTGCTGCATTCAGGTCTCATTTTTAAACGTCTTCGTAATGAGAAACAGACTTGCTCGTCGATTTGGAGCCAGTGGCAAGTTTACCGTATGCCAAAAAAATGGAAAGTAAATGCACATAACTATTTCACTCCTTTCTTGATCGGGAAGGAATCAGCAGAAAGTCCATTGCTCAGAGAGACATTTCGTCTTCACAAGAATGTATTATCATCCTCTGGAGCTTGCAGGATCAGTTTAACCAATGCAGCAAATTGAATATGTCTCCCAGGTAACCATGTCAAATGTTTTGGACTGGTCTATGAAGGCGATGTAAAGTGATCATACTTGCTTGTCTTGTGGCACTTCTATGGTTGCTTCATTGTCGATCGTTGCTTCATAGCAACGCCAAAGATGAATATTTCATTACAGTTGTTGCAGTCACTGCGATCTTTTATTGTTCTTGTAAAGCGTGATGGAGTTACACGTATGTCCTAGGGCATTATATATTCCTCCCAGCACTGCAACAGGAGATCGTGCAAATGGTTGAGTAAAACGTTCTTCTTGCAAGCATTGATGACCTCAAGGGGAATGCTATCGTTTCCTGATGCATTGTAGTGGGCTTACGAGTTGAGGTTCTTGGTGAGCTCCTCTACGGAGGGTGGAACGTTGAGCTTTTCCACAAGTAGCAGGAGATATTCTCAGCTACTCTATTGGAGTCATTGATTTCTCTTCAATAGAGCATCTGCCAATGCGTCAACTGCCTCTCTATCTATTTGGCCAGGATTTAAAAGACCCCTTCCAAAAGTTCTTCATTCAACTGAAGTAATCGTAATCTCGAAGAAAAACTTCCTACAAGTTATTTTCAGAAGGATAAAACAATTGGTACGAAATCTGATAAATATAATCCCACACACATATACGCACACACATGCATGCACATACACACATACACACGCACACGCATTTGAATATTGAATATTGAATATGAATTTATTGATAAATCAAGACATCTATGCACGCATATATATCACACATATACGCGAACACAGTCCTATAACATGAGTTAAATTACGGATATAAATGTAAGAATATAGTTATACCTTAAATAGTGTGTTGTTCTGAAATCTTGCATACAATGCAAAACTGCCCTGTCCAAGGTCTATAATGTATTGTTTTGTTGGGTTTTTTTTTCAGATTGTACCAATATTAATTTGTACAGCAAAACCTTAATGACACTAATCCAAAACCTTCAGTAAAGAAACCTGCACCCTGTATTACTGTTAATATTTGGTATCAATGAGATACGTATTGATGATCACTTTGCCGATTAGCTTGAAGCACGAAGTATATAACAAATGCGTATTGCAAACTATTGATTACGGATAGAGACAGATATTACCAATACTAACTGAGGACCAACTTGATATGATATACAGAGCCATCAGATGAGTAATGCATAGGTAACTTTGAGAGATACTAGAAGATCAACATGAATCCAAGGGAGAACTAAAGTGAAGGATATCATACGATGAATAAGCCACGAAAATGGAGATGACCCAGAAACTTAGCAAAAAATGATGATTTCAATAGGAGCCAAAAGGCTGGTAGATTCATGCTTACAGGACGGTAAATGCAGTGGGAAAAGATTGGATACAAATTGAATGAGTTAAAAAAAAGTAACCTATTGCGTAAGTAAGAGGAAAAAATAGAGAAGGGGTTTCTTTCGTCTTCATCTAGATCTTGCCTGTTTTATGAAAACGTTGCCGTCAGCTAGGCTGGGGAATGCAGAGAAGTTGCAGTTGTTCCTGGCCAATAACTCCAAAAATAGGCGTAAATGGTCAAATTCAAAAACTATCATTATTTCATGAAAGATCATTTAACTGTCAGGATATATATATATATATATATATACTTTCTGAAAGATCGTTTGACTGTCAGAATATATATATATATATATATATACATTTATATATAAATACACACATATATATATATATACATATATATATATATATATATATATATATATACACAAATATATATATATATGTGTGTGTGTGTGTGTGTGTGTGTATGTAAATGAGACAGACAGACAGAGATAAAAATAATGCGTATAAAAACAGTTGAGGAAGACGAAGTTGCAGAAATTAAACTCAGCTCGGAAACCCAGCATGAAATGACGAGAAATGATGATCACGCTAGTTTTTACTCCCTAACTTAATCTTTATTTTGTACACAATTTTTGTCTCATATTGAACGTTATTTCGTATTTAACACTTTTGCCGTATTGTGGGGTTGGAATCATTTATATATTTCGAAAAAAAAATTTTTCATCGTTCTTTTATTATTTAGTTATTTTATCCAAGTGAACGAGTGAAACGAGGCAAAGTTTGGTTATTGATATAAGCTTGTCCGTTACAATTTGAAAATGGTGTCCGTTGCAAGTCGATGCGTGAGTTATGAGCAGATGCAGAAATAACAAAATAATCATGCAAACAGAATATATTCCAATGGATAAAATGAGACAAAAAACAGGATTCCCATATTTTGCCAAAAAATTATAATCATAAATGAATAAATTCATTTGGTGATCAATTATGGTGGATCTAGACAAGATATTATTTTGAAAGATATCCCAACAAACATATCAAGAAACAGATAATCCTAAATTAATGAGATAATGCTTAATGAATACAATCTGTGAGAAGGGTACAAATTAGGCTTATTGCCTCACAACCAGTGCAGTTCCCAATTATATGCGTCCATAATTTAATATTCATATTACAGGTATCTGTTGTGTCGTATAACCATGATAAATATGCATTATCTAGTTTCTCGATTTGAAAAAAAAATCATTAAAAGAGAAAAAAAAAAACTCAGAAGTTTGTAATTACCAAACTTTATTGTATCAATTTTGTGTTTCCAGTGAGATTAAAGATCATGAACTATGTTTTGTTGTCGATCGTGGATCGGTGGAAGATGAGGATATCTTTAATAGAAAATAAATCCATTTTAAGTTCATCATAAGTCTATGTGCATTGTTGACATTGAACGAGTGTGATAAGTGTAATATTCATCTCTTTGTCCTGTCAATGATTCTACTTGTAATGAGAAATAGGGAAATTCATGAAATAAAATCAGAATTACGATTATATGCTGTGACCGTGATAGATGTCGATATATCTAGCACAAAAATATACTGAAAATGGAAACCCCATCTATTTAGGGCGGGGATTTCGAAATTTAAAAAATGTATTCCTAAACCCATCATCATCATCATCATCATCATCATCAGTTTTTTTTAACGTCGATCGCCGTACATCGACCTTCCCCTGGATTCACCACACTTTTCTATCATAAGTGTCTCGGAGCCAGTATTTTCTAAATTTGTTAAGTTCATCTCTCCATCTTTCATTCTGTCGGCTTCGGTTTCGTATGAGATCTCTGGAAATCCATGTTGCGAGTCGTTATATCCATCGGTTGTTGGTCATTTTTTTATACATTTCTAAACACAATATTCTATAAGTGTTTAGATTCTCAGATTTTCAACTTTGCGGCCTATACACTAGATATATCCTTAGCCAATCAGAACAGCTTAAAGAATCCGACGGTTTCTGAAACGTTGACACAAAATTGCAAATCATCATCCACCCACCTAAAAAAACAAAAACAAATGTATTTTCGGGGTTGATTTTCCGAAACTAATTTGCTGAGAAGCTTTCGCACTGTCAAAATTGTAGACGTTGAAGATTCCATAGTGTTATACTATTTTTTTTTTGTTTTTTTTTTATGGAAGTCACATTTTATCTAACGATCTCAGAGAAAAAAAAAACATTTTTTTCTCTCTATAATCACTGTTTACTCTCACTCTCCCATCCTCTCTAAAAACAATGCAATATACCTACTCACTTGAATTTTTTTTTCGCAACAGCTGGAAGAAGCCAGACACTGGAAAGGTGTCCAATTTAGCATGAATTTGAATTGACGCCTCGAACTGCAGGGTTTTGCGTGTTATTTCCAGAAAAGCAACTGGCTAAAAATCTGCCATCAAATATATGTTCACAGTCAAAGCCAAAAGCGCTGACTTCAGGACACTCAGTGAACCAATCGTAACAAATTCTGCATCTGTTAGGGAATTATTTTGTAAACCTGTTGAGCGACGCTTGGTATATGAAGTTGTTCAACTGCATATCTACTTGATTCTATCCCGCTATACTCATTCTCCACCCTGCTTTGTACAATCCTTGTTTATTTTATTTGATCTTTCTTTTTATTTCCTCTTCCTTCTACTTCTATTTTCTATCAATCTTTTTCATAGTTATCAACGGCATAGGTTTTCCTCAGAATGCATGTATGTATCCTGCGTACAGTTAGCATACATAATGTTGTACGGCTTGGTGTTTGAACATTTACTCTTTAATATGTTTAGAGAAGAAAAACAAAATAAAAACCATTTTCTTTTTTTCTCTTTCTCCCTCAAGTATATTCTAGTTAGGTATTCAATTTGTCATGTGATTTTATCTTGACATGGTTCTTTTTGGTGCCCGGCTTTTATGCTTGCTTTTGTTTTATTCAGAATTTCCTTCAACGACGACTGCCTAACAATAGGCTTGATAAATACCTTAAGCACTGATCACCCCACCTCCAATTTTTTTTTCAATTAGATGAGTTACCATCTCTAAAATCGATGGCCATAGCTAACTGACTGATTGACAGACAGACTGACTGGTAAGTTGACATACTGAAACACTCCCATCGACTTCCATTTCTCTTTTTCCCCATGATTGAAAGTGCAAGGGAATCAACTTGCGTATCTATGGTCTGTTTTCCTCTCCTCCCATTTGCATTTATTTTTTCTGCTTAGCTTTTACTTCACTTGTCTTCTTATTCCTTTATCTCTTTTTAATAGCTGTCTCTTTCCGCTTATTTTCACTGCTCCCATTCTCTCTTAATTCACTTCTGAACAGGCAGCCATTTTTCTTTCCAAGTCAATTTCAACAAAATATTGAAACAAGCACGCATCTGGTTGATAAGGGATTTTTTCTGGTCCCCAGTCTAAATTTATTGGCTGCAGCCTGATAATTCCCCGAATTTGAAACATGCTCACTGATATCAATCATACGTTCTGCATTTGGTTGTCTCGTGGTAACATCTTTGTATCGGGATTCGTTCAACCATCCATCCAGATTCAAACGCCTCTTCCAAACAGTTTTTCATTCTCGTTTGCTATATTTTATTATCCGATTGTTATATCGATACAAAACATCTGCACATAAACGATTTCACCTTTTATTTGTTTTGGAATATTAGCGCTCGTGTGTAGCGGTTCTGTACGACAAGAAACAATTGTGGTGATGCATCTTATTACAAGATTAGCATAGCACCCATCAAAAACAATGGGAATATTCACGTATGCATGAATCACACACTCACTCACTCACACACACACACACACACACACACACACACACATATATATATATACATATACATTTATACTGTAATACATATATTTATATAAATACATTTATACTGTAATATATATATATATATATATATATATATATATATATATATATATATATATATATATATTACAGTATAAATGTATTTATTTCCTACAAAAAATGCATACCTCGAACAAAATGGATGTTTCTTTCAATTTTCAACAAATTTGATATCATCTTTTTCCTGCAATTTTCACACAATAAGTCAACATGATTCGGTAAAACAACACATTTCTTTTTTCATGATAGAAAAAAAATCAGTTCTATTCGTGGAAAAATCACAAATGCTCATATTTGATTGATCTTACTTACCACTTCTAAAATCTCAGTGACAGTAGTAGTAGTAGTGATATAGATGCTAGTACTTTAACTTGTTTTTTTTTATTCTCTTTGTGTTTTTAGCATATTAGTGATCGTGTGTAAAGATCCGGTTTGACAGATGGTAATGTTAATGATGCTCATCATTGAGAGGACTAATTTACCCTTGTCGTACAAAAATGACGGAAAGACTCTTTTATATTCAATGATTCCTAAACGTTGAACTAAATTAAAAGTAAAATCCATTAAATACTTATCTAAATTTATTCAATCAGTTCGATCTAACAGAATAATTATCCTATTTTACTGCATTATGAAATTATTATAAGATTCCACAAAATAAAGCTAACTCAAATCAGGTTTTTATTCAGAGGGGTATAAATAGAGGAAATACACGTGTATGCACATCCATTAACTTCTAAAAAAACAAAACAAAAAAACGAAACATCCTACTTCCGCAAAAATGATTAATTATAGATTTCATTCATCAACATAAGATAACACGATATTTAAGTCTATATCTTCGACGGAAAAAATGTCCACCACATAGTGATAGGCAGTTCGAATATAGTGGGATTGTCTGCTGATCTAGGAAAATGTCAGACATAAAACATGGATATACACTGTATTTTGCTAGTGTGGACTACTTACTTCTGGTGGTGGACTTTTATCATGGACATGAGCTATTTCCCTACACCTCCAAGTTTGCATCTCGCATATATAGTGCAAAATTAAAAATGTAGATGCGTTTGTACTCTAAAATTTCAAGAAACACGCATCACAGAACAGAAATAATCTCATGTCCCAAATAATAATCATCATCAGCTTCCTATCGGCCGTCTTTTGACATGGACCTCTCCCAGGACTTGCCTGACCTCCCCTATCAAGGGAATCACAGATCCAATACATTCTGAACATGTCATATTTGTCTCTCCATCTTGTATTTTGCCTTGGTTGCACATGTGATCTCTGGGGAACTATGTTTTCTGCCATTCCTGTAACAAGGCCTGCCCATTGCGATTTGAGTTTTCTAATAGATTCTATGGTATCTCGAACTCCCGTTCCCCCCCCCTGATACATTGTGCTGTATTGTGATCTCTCCATTTGATATTGAGAATGACTTTCCATGTGCACACAGCATGTTTCTCAGTTTGAGGGTCGGTCCATTGCTTAGGTTCCTTGTTTCGTCTCCATAAGTAACTATCGAGAGGATACAATGGCTGTGTAGAATTCTTTATAGGCCATGGGATTTTCTTGTTCTTGAAGGAAGAACTTGCTCTGCAGATGACTTGTTGTCTTGGTTTGATCCTTCATTCGATTTCTTCTTTTGAGGATTTCATGGAGATTCAATAGCAGGATTCAAATTACTGACAATACACAACTTTGGATCAAAATTTTCCACTGTTTATCGTCATTTCTCATTGGGTCTGCCTTCATGTTCTCCGAAGTTTAATTCGTCGAAAAAATTGTTTTTTTCTAAAAAAACATTTGCCTTGGATCTATAAAATGAAGCTGTATATGAACTCAGAATCGATATCATCAGTAATTTTCGGTTCCAAAGTCATAGCTATTACATGCTTGAAAAATGGAGCTTTCGAACCATCTTTAAACTCTGACAGGAAAACATTTTTTTCTCTCTCAATTTCATACGATTTCGAACTATTTCACGGAATTTTGTCAGTTTTGATGACATGCTTTTCTAGTTTTCGATGGAGGTCCTATCCACAAATAATGCTACACTAGAATCTCACTTTCAATTCGTCATTTTAAAGCTGTGATGTGGATTTTTTTTATCTCAGTTCAGGTGCAGTTATTGCTGAGCCTCTATTATTTAAAGTGGTTATTTATTTTCTTACAATTTTGTGGGCTTTCAATTTCAGTTTTCAGAACTTGAAACCTCCTTTGAATTTCGTCAGGTTTGAGAATGGAAATACTCAAAGAGGGTATTTTATTATGTAGAATTCTAAACAACAATTTCGATTTCCATTCACCATAGATAACCCTGAATATGAATGTCTCTTTTTCACAATGCTTATGCAAGTATCCTGAAGTTGAATGCTGGCCTGTGTGGGTCAGAATGTGTTCTAGTTGAAATTGTGAGGTATTACTGAGGAGAAAGGAAGGTATACTCGAAATCAACAGGTCAAAACTTACCAATTAGACACATTTTAAGGTCAAATTTTATGAAAAACGAGTCGACAATATCCATGGCGTCAAAACCAATCTTATCGCTTAATAAATCTGTGACAAGGACAATACATCGGTGTTAGTTAACGTGTTAAATACGACCAATTTCAAAATCCAATGGAAAAAATTGAACTTTTTTTCTTTCGATATGATGACCCTCCAATTAATCAGGTTTATGGATATACCTGAAATCATTCAGTTTTGAGAAACATTCATAGGTTGTATAGGTAGGGGTTTTATTCACAATGTAGATATAGTACTAAACTGCATCTCTTTCCTCTGTCCATCATAAGGGACCACAGAAATGAATTTCTTCCTCTTCCGGTGCTCAAGGAAGTCTGCCAGTATTTTTTTTCAAGAATAATCTCTACTTCATGTATGATCAAAATGCCAAACGCAACAATAAAACCCAGGCACAATTTAAGCCCAATAGTTTACTTGCTGTGCGATCTATTGACGCCAATAATGATCAAATGAATTCTTGTTTTGAGAACAAAGCTTACAATGAAGACGTCTGACAAATATTAGGGAAACTACATGTCCAACGACTGACGCTGAAAGACTGCTGCTGCTTATGATAATGAATTCCCAAGGTTTAGAGGCGGTACACATTTCTGTGCGTTTCCCTGTGTGTTGGCCGAACCTGTGATGGTTAGGTTGCGCACAAGCAATTTAAAAAAAAAAAATACCCTTGTTTTCTTGTGTTTTTAGATTTGGAGTTTCTTCCCCGGACGGCACTCGTGACCCCAAAGTGTATTGGGAGCACTAACCGACATATTTCTTGATCAATACATTAGCGACGTAAATACAAACCAACCTAAGAAAAGGTTTAAATATGATTTAAAAAAAAACAAAAAAAATGACCAATTTCCGGGAGAAACGAAAGTGTTATGAAAATTATTCCCTTATGACGTTACCTGGCACATTTTCCCCAATTTAAACCATCGGCGTATTTTTTTCCTTGATAATTTTTTTTTTTCTTTATAAACTGGTTTCTTGCCAGTTTTGAAGAAAAGATTTTATCAAACATTTTTATAACATTTTTTTTTCTTTGGAGATAACAAAGATTGTTGGTATTATCAAATGAATGAATCAGAATGAATGTATTTTTTATGTATACATTTACTTTTGAATTCATCAGATATCTTAATGCGCAAGAGATGTTTTATTTTATATGAGATTTATGAAAAAGTTTTAATGTGAAAGATTTTCCAAGAAAAGTGCAGTTCATTTTTATCATCTCATGATTACAAGGAATGAATAATAATTTGTTTTTCTCTTCTTTTTTTGAAATAAAGTTGAAAAAAATAACCGTAAAAATGAGAGGTGAATTATACTCATTTCCAAACGCCCCTTGTTCACATCCTATTTGTAGATCTTGGCAAGGTGGAATTCATTAATTATATTACCATCTATTAAGGGAGAAAGGAAAATATGTCCTTCTTTGGATTTAAAGGTGGGAAAAATTTAAATCTGATTAAAACTTTTGGTCAAATGAAATCTATAAGTTTATTTACTTTAAATAAGTAAAAACGTAGTTTTACATTTTTCAAAATAGATATATAAAACTACAATTTATTCGTGCATATGATCTTCTATGTCAAGAATTGCCAATGGTTTTAAAGTGCTACAAGGTACCTGTAACGAATAACGCCAAAATTTAACATAAATTTAGAAATAAGTGATTTTTAAAAAGGAGTCTTTATGGATAACTGTACTTAACCTAAACACTATTTATTTGTTTCGACAGTAGATACGCTTTTATATTTCTTTTCGATATCTTAATAATGAAAAACAGAATGTCGTAAAAATGCTACTGCTCCTGATAACAACCTATCTTCCAATTTCACCACTTTGGCATGACTGTTTGCGTTGCTCATTATATATCATCAGCAAACACATTTTACGTTCTGATCCGTTCCTGGCCACGATGTGTTTTGAGTCTACCTCCATTATTGTAACATCCCGTAGATTTAAAAGCACTACTCTTCATTTGATTGACAGGGACAGTTGTTTCCATGTCTATGCCTGTCAAGTCTGGCGTCACTTTTAGGGAATTTCAGAACATTACCTTGTAAGTTGGCGAAGCATTTTTTTGATTTCGGTTCCCTTGAAGTTCGGATATGAATCACTTGAAAAATAATACCGAAACACACACCGGCTTGCTGAAGTGGGTGGTTGGTTTCAGTGAGAACAGGTTTGGTTATTCACTTAGTAGAAATCAATACGTAACCAACATCTTTTGGCAGCATTTCTCGTTGGGTGATTAATTAAAACATTTGGAAAAAATACTTCTCTCACATTTTGTTGGGCAATGATCACTAAAAAATATCTGAGTTTTAGAAACGAGTGTATATGATTCGAAACAAAGAATGATCGGTCGAACTTGAAATCCAATTGAAATTCCTCCACAAAAACATTGTAGACGGGTTGAGATTCAGAAAGAAATTTCAAGATTAGAATGATAGAAATTTTATCACAAAGCCTGTACGCATGACACACAGCGAGCCAGCCTGACCACCTAAAGAGATCAGAATATTGATATTTTGCTAAATGTCGTCTAATGAATGATAGCTTTTTAAAAAAATTCTCCGGAAACATATAGGATATTACGAATATGGGAGAGAAACAAAAAAAAAATCCTGGTAAATCTTATGGGGTATCCCTCTGAGGCGATTGAGATCAGGGTAAAAACAGAGAACACAGCGGTAGAAACGTTCTGAAAAACACAACAATGAAAGGGAATCTAGGAGTAAGAAAAGATTTATTGAAAACTTGCATGCAAAACCGATCTCCATATATCCCGATCTCTGAAGGGATGTCATTAAATTTCATTGCTTTTGCCTCTTGATTGTTTTGGAAGTTCTTTAAATGGTGTTTGTATCTTATACAGTCCCAGTTTTATGGTTGTTGCATGATGTGATAAATTTGAAACACCGAAAAGATAGTAAAGAGAATGTGGAATATATATATATATATATATATATATATATATATATATATACATACATTTGTAAATATATATATATATATATATATATATATATATACATACATTTATATACATATATATATATATATATATATATATATATATATATATATATATATATATATATATATATAATAGAATGTGGATTCGCTGCACAAACTAGCTCATGTTTCTGCTCTCTCCTGGCCTCATCAATATAACATAATGTATCATAATATTATGTTATATTGCTATCTTGAATTGAACCTCATGTACTATATATATATATGTATATATATATATATATATATATATATATATATATATATATATATATATATATATATATATATATATATATATATATCACAATGTGTTCAAGCATGTATATGTGTGTTGTTGTGTACGTATAGGGAGGCTCAACAATTGTTTTCCCTATGAATTATTAACAACTTCTTCGTAGATTCACGCCATTTCGACTAAGAGAGGGTTTTTTATAGAAGCATTTTTGTGGAAAGCAGGAAGACGTTTTCTGGTTTAAACCTATGGGGACAGAAGAAAAACATATTTTATGAAAAGTTCCGATTAAATCACATTTATTTGGTCTTAGGTATATGTGTTTATATCACTTTAGTAAATATTGATTTTGTCTAGAACACTTTTCGAAACTCACTCTCGTCTATGCGAACGTTAGTGTACTTGAGCATAAAAGCAGGTTCGCGGAGAAATTGATTTGAGTAATGTATTTTTATGTACTTAGTCAAAATCATCTGGTGTATTTGTTTTGCTTTTTTTTTCATTTCTAAAGGTCAGTGCTTGGCCATTTGGCAATTGGAAACAATTTGATTCATTCAAAGCAATAACAATATAATTTGTGTATTAACTGCTGCTTTTATTCAACATACTCGCTCACTGTATGTTAAGAACAGTGAATAACTCATGTGCATCATTCTTTTTTACCATTTTATAATTTCTACCACCACCACCACCATCTTCACCATCATCATCATCGTCGTCGTCGTCGTCGTCGTCGTCATCATCATCATCATCATCATCATCATCATCATCATCATCATCATCATCATCATTCTGTATGCGTTTTTCGTCGGACACAGACTTCCCTCCTAGATTTGCAAGACTTTTCTGTCATTGGCATTGCAGAGTCAGTACTTTCTTAATTTATCTAGCACGTCACGCCAATTTACTTTCCGTCGGCCTCATCCTCATACCTGATCTCGGGGGATTACCGTTATGAGATGTGAAATCTAGAAAAATGTTTAACATTCTCACAACATGCCCAGCCCATCGCCATTTGAGTTTTTCAATAGTTCCTACGATGTCTCGAACTCCTGTGTTTTTCTATGATATACCGTACTTTCCTATGATCTCTCACTGTGAAGTTGAGCCTTATTCTCCCACGTGCACGTAGCAGGGTTCTCAGTTCTCTTTTTTGTTGAGATCTATGTTTCAGCTTCACTTGTGACTATCCATGGGATACATAGGTTGTTCAGACATCTTTTTAGGACTGGTGAGATTTTTTTTGGTTCTTAAAAGTATGGTTTACTCGACCAAAGGCTACTAACCCGGTATAATTCTTCGTTTCTTTTCTTCTTTTGATGACCTCATGCAGATTCGCTGTCCGAGGTAAATAAAGTAGTCTGCTTTTTCAACTCAGCATTTTTCGATTTCAGTCGTTGTGTGTTCGTCCCCAACGTGCTTGTTGCTTCATTTAGTTCATCTAAAATGAATTTACAGTTTTGATTCGATTAAAACGACATCGTTTGGTATAACAGATAAAAGCAGAAGATATCATTGCTCGAAAACATTGAATAAAAGATAAGTAAGAAGATATGACAACGAATCGAACAGAAAAACAAGCAAAATTTTTAGAAAAGAAAAATACATGTTTATTTTTAACTGAATTTTGTAATGATTTTATTCTAGAATTATTAAACGTCTTAGAAGGAAATGTTGTAGGGACCAGTTTTCATGTATAGACTATAGAGAAAGTGAATGGAGAATTCGAGAAAGTAGTTGTAAATTTCAGGGAGAATATCTTTAATTCATAATAAAGACGATGAAGAAGAAAATTAAAACATTTCCACTCTGTTTGTTGAATTAGATATTATGTATTATATTTTTTGTGTTTGATATTTATTTGTGATCACTTAGGAATATATATATATATATATATATATATATATATATATATATATATATGAACGAAACTCCGCTTTGGTCTTCTGATTTCTTAATCTATATCAGCGACATCAAAACCTATTAAGAGTAAGCTCCTGTTTATTGGCACATTTGATGCGTGCATGTCCAGTAAACATTATTGTTAACTAATTAGAGGCATGACTCCAATGCTATAATCAGGAAGGCTCATCGTGAGTGCTTTTAGACTAAATAAATTAATGTTTCACGAACTTGATTTTATACTCAAGTACATGTATACTAATGTGCATCTAGACGAGAGCGAGAGTTCAGAAGAAAATGCTCTAAACCAAACGGATATTTGCTAATATTATGAACCTACTTAAAACCACATTTATGTTCCAATTGGAATTTTTTTCAAAATTATGTTTTTTTTTCGCTCTGTTTTATTTCATACAAATACGTGTAATTACACCATTTACATTGTTGACTTAATAATTCAATATTAATCCCTCACTGTCTCCCATCTTTATTCGATGGGTAGAATAAATAAATATTGGGTTTTCCGGAAAATAACAGCCAATTCTATTTTACCTCATTTTAGCTTGATTAGAATATCATGATATTTTATATCCGACTAAACTACATCAAGATATCGTGAGATTAACATTTTTTTTTTTTTACATGCAATATTTTGTATGTTTAAGCGCTCAAACCTTGAGGTGAAAACTGGAGTTTCGTACCTTTCCAATTCAGTCTTTACAGAAATACCTTATACATGTAGTATCCGTCTCTCATATTTGAAGCCATCTTTATACCTAAGGCCGGTTCCGAAAAGTCAATTAGGAACCGAGGGTTAATTAAGCGTTTTAAGGCCTGTAAAACCTGAAATTAATTAAATTCTTAAATGACTTTCCAACTTACAGCCAATCGAATACTGCTTGATTGATTGTCGATTAATGGAAGTCTTTAATTGATTTTTCAGTTTTATATCATTCGGTATTTGTTTAGCGACAGTCGTGTTCTGATCAATCAAACGCCGAGACGGCGATCATGTTTTAAAATGATAAAGGATTTAATGAGAAAATCAAAACTGAAATTAATTAAAGACTTTGACCGATTAATGAAGCAACGGGAGGCGTTGTTTACTTTATATCATTTTCCTAATAGAATGATCATTGCTTCTCGGTAGATTATTATTATTATTATTATTATTATTATTATTATTATTATTATTATTATTATTATTATTATTATTATTATTATTATTATTTTTATAAATAACGACCATTCATTTTGGCCAGCAAAATACCAATAATCATTTCTTATCAAGTGTGTTCTTCCATATTCATTTCTCATACCCTTCTTTCATCTTACTTTCAGGTGCTATTCATCGCAACTAGTGAGGCCATTAGTCTACAACGATGAATAAACAGTGCAGATCGGGAATAAATGAAAAAAAGACAAACTCGTGGCTTGACCTTTCAGCCTTTTGCTTTGGGAAGCAAGCTTTACTGCTTGAACTATGATAATGTGCAAAATAGTGCGCAGTCTCCATGCAAGTATATGGTCTTTCAGAATAGAATCAAGTGTACAGCCTCTTAAAAAAACCTTCCTCCGAACAGCTTTACCAGGAATCGAGCAAAGACGACCTGAACAACACGCCTTACAACACAACATGTCAACAAACAGTCCACATCTCATCCAAACCAATACACAGGTCTTTATCTAATGACATCTTTTATTCCAAGGTGTCTCTAATCCAAGAATGATGTAAACAACAGAATTATTCATGGACTGAACGAGCATACAAACCATTAGTAGAATCTCAGCTGAAACCAGGAATATCAATAAAAAAACATACATAAACTTCAAGCCACTGACAACAATGAGAGATTAAATTGGAAAGACCTAACTAGATAAAATAATAAGGAAGTAACGAAAGTAAGACAGAAGAAGATATCCGGCGGCAGTCATCGAATCTACTCTCGAAAAAAAGTCGATGAACAAGATGCACAAGACACGAGCAATGAACTCAAAGATTCCCAAGAATTAACCTTGTTGGAACTGAAACAGACAAAGAAAGGAAAGGCCCCTGGACCACACAACAGCACGATCTACTTACTCAGAAATGAGTGTAAGATCATCACTAGGAAACTGGTCGTCCTTTTCAACTTGTGCCTAAAACAAAGTGAAGTCCCAGATGATTGAAACAATGCAATCATAGTACTTTTATATAAAAAAGAAACCCACAATATCTCAACAACTACAAAGTCATAAGCTGACACGATTGCATTTATAAACTTCTCACAAAAATAATCACCAACCGAATCACACACAAAAAAAAAACACCTGATGAAAACCAACCTCGAGAGGAAGCTAGCTTTATAAGAAGCTACTCGACCATAGACCACCCGTATTCGATAAATCAGCTGAATGAAAAAGTAGCAAAATATAAGCTGCTTGTTGCTGTAGCATTTATCGACTTGAAAAAGGCCTTTGACTCAGTGGAAATCCTAAGGTCATGCAGACCATCACTTTACAAAGTGAAGATCCAGTATATGTCGAAGTGCTGCAACATATATACAGTCACAGCAGCTTCTTTATCGGGTTACATAAAGACTTGAAGCCCTCTCAGCAACAAAAGGTAATACCAGCTCACCCAAACTCTTCAAACCCTGCCATGAGATAATCTTCTGAAGACCAAACTGGGAGAATAAAGGAATCAGAATACACGGCCAGTATATAAACAACCTCAGATTTGCAGACGACATTCTCCTTTTTGCATAGAACCTACAAGACCTCCAGCAGATGCAACATGAACTAAAAGGATCGAGGAAGAAAGTCGGCCTACACATAAACTTTAGCAAGACATCGATCATGTGAGACACAAAGATCAAAATCGAGGACACAGACCTGTAGAAAGTAGACCACCACATCTACCCAGGGCAATGAATCTCCATGAGACCGTCGGAAGGACAAAAAATCAAGCGAGAATAATCCTAGGATGTCAAGCCTTTTCCAGGGTAAGGTCAAATTTCAAAAACAAGAAAATTCCATTATTTTAAAATGAAGTGTATACAACCAATGCATCCTCCCGATAGCCACTTATGGAACTGTTACATGGAACATAATCAAGAGACAGGCCTGCAAATTGAGAACCATGCAACATGCACATGGAAGAATTATGTCCAACTACGCATGGAGAGACCACAAAATAGCACAATACATCTGGGAGAAGGCAGGAATCACGGACATCAGAGAATCCATAAAATAAAAATAAAAACTCAAAAACTCAGAAGGCAACGGGCTGTCCATGTTGCAAAAAAGGCAGACAAGAGATTGACATTGCGACTCTCGACGTGGATCCCCAGAGATCACATGCACAACCAAGGACTACAGAGTATAAGATGGACAGACGAGCTAAATAAATTCAGAAACAAATGGTCCGTGACATCCACGATAGAGAAGTGTGGTGAATCTTTTGGGAAGGTCTAACGATGTTCGCTAAGAGACTGATAATGATTGTTATACATATATTCATTTATTCCGTGACCTAGTTTTCATTCACATCTTCGGATGTTATGCATCCCCTGGATGACCCATCATAGTACAGACAGACACACTCAAGCGTAGGATAATTTATTCCTGATTTCTTTGAAGTAAAGATAAAACTCTTCTTATTAATCTTCCTTGTTAAGATAATATCGACGTACGACTTAACTTTCGTGTAACCAAATTTGAGCTACCTTTGGTGGACACACGCAGAGAACATACAGATTACAGAAAAATGATTTGCGATAGAAGTACAATAATAATTGTTTCATGAGCAACTCTCTCTTGCATGTATATGGAGCCTGTCCAGAAAACATCCAGCCGATTTAAATATCTTAAAAAACGGTTTGACACCATTGATGTAATTTCGAAGCACTCGCAATTGATCATATTGCTCATGCATAAACATACACTCACCTGGGTTACTCTGTTGGCAGAACGACGCCACTGAGTGAGATGCTATTCTGTACGATCGTTGCATTTATGATGGCAAACACGGGCCATGGACGAAATTAAAAAAAACGTGACGATGTTGCAAATGGTCATCCTAGAAGAAGATTTTGCAGATTGTTTTTTAAGGGAAGAGTGATGCTGTGATAAGTATGTGAGGTTGAGGTATCAAACGAGATACCTTAAAGGTGGATCATCAACACCCTAAACAGACCATTTTTCGCTAATAATAAATGGCTAGATACTTTCCAGACGAACTTTGTATTTCATTACAGTTTTCATAAACGCATTACAAGTGTCCAGTATAATATAATTACAAAGAAGATAGAATAAAAATAGAAAATAGGGAATTATTTTTAGCAACAACTTTGCAGAAGATATTTTTTATGGCTTCAACGAGTTTCACTGTGTTATCAAACTCGTCAATGTTGCTGTCTAATAATCCTATTAAGCATCTGAGCCTACGTAGATCAGGATCAATGACGTTCGAAGTATATATATTTGTTTGCTTTGGGGGGCGATTGTTACCTTTTCTACGTTAAATTCAAAACGTTTCCCCGTTAGATTTCACTGCACTATGCTTGTGTGTGGACCTCAGAAGAGCATTTGTCCTTCAAAAATTTTGAAATTTTTCCCGATCAAAGTTTTTTTAATTCATTTTTAACCTTTTAAAACTTATCTTGGAATTTATTTTCAAAAAGTTCATTTCCAAATGAAAGCAGAAAACTTGACCGTACAAAACTATGTTTTGATAATTTGAATACAACTGATGTGTGTCAGGTTTCTTATATATCTTCAGTGTTTCTGGTTATGACTTAGGGCTAGGAGTACAGTTCTGTTACCGGTTTATTGACTTTTTATGATGCATCGTCGTTGGAGCTAAGTCCAATCTACTCTCAACACTGGCCATCCAAAATGTTGGGAATTCAGGAACTTGAAACATTTGAATAGGACTAATTCATCCTACAAGCCAGGTAGGGGGTTGTTTAACGTTATTATTGTGATAGTTAGGTGGGCAACAATAGTGTTTGCTCCTTAATATCACTCATTCCTAATAACTAAATCGTGATATTCCATTTATTGAGGTTAAATGCTCAAGCAGTACCAAACGGAGCCTCAGAAAAATTGGCATCCTATATATATTTGAAGAAAAACTGATATTGGAATTTGGATGAAAGTTTTCAAGCAAAAATGTCAACATAAATATAGTATATGGTACTAGTTTGTGCCAATATATTCAATTTCTTGTAATTTCTGAGAACTAATGCTTTGTAATGCTGCAAGACGTAGTTTTAGAGAAGGGATATGATGCTGTGTACCGATTCGAGATGAATGACACGAAGAAATGATCACTGGATTGGTAGCTAGAATAAACTTTTCGTATTGAAGGTTACAAGTCCTCACACACGTGAAACTCAGAATTTTACTCAAATATTTATCATTGATTTTTATCATAAAAGATTAACACCTACCAGCTGTGCAGGAGCTTCTTTTAATATCAGCAAATCCTAAAAGTAAATTATATCTTTTATAATTAAACTTGACACAATGCTGTTTTAAATGGCCAAGTTTTCTGGTTTTATTTGTTTTTTATATGTTAGTAAAGGCAGCAACCGCTAAGTTCACGCTATTTGTTGTTTCCCCATGATTTTTAGTTTGCAAACCAGCAACAAACCTTCACTAACACTTTATTCGATCATTGCTAAGACGTCTGTGAAATAAAGAATCTATCTGGAGCATTTATCAGATGTCTGGTCTCACTAGTGCTACGGGGCCTTACAGCGGACGTTCATTCGGCTTCAATACTTAATTTGTTTCCATATGAACAACATTCAAGCTTACGTCACAACTCTGAGAAATATTAAGTCATATTGTGTGATCGAAGAAAATGGAAAATAATTGGGAGGAAAAGAAAAGGTGGGTGAGAGAAGCAGACGGAAAAACGATCAGTGGGGGAAATGGAAAAAAAAAAGAAAGGAACAAAAAATTTGAAAATAATAAAATTATGGATCAATAGAAATAATTGTGAAAAAAAATGGAGATTAAAACAGTAAAGAGAAAATTAAGTAAGGAAGACAAAGGGATAATTACGAATGGAGAAGAAAACCCAAAAGGATTCCTTTTAAAAAAATGACTTTAAAAGGATACAAAGAAGTCCTCAAGGAGCACATCTAACCAAAAGAAGAAAAACAAAATGAATATTTGATCGAAATAACAGAAGAAAACGAAAAGACAAAGAATGAATTATGAAAGAATTTTGAAAAAAAAAAAAATCAAAGATGTCCATATGGATCGAATTGAACAATAATGAAAAATAAATGTATATATATATATATATATATATATATATATATATATATATATATATATATATATATACATCTGAATGAAATAGGGGTAAATATGAAAAATGTGAATATGAAAGACAAATGGTAGAAATGGAATACAAAAGTAGATATATAATCGGAAGCAAAATAGAAGAAAAACAAACAGAAAAAAAGACAACACGCATAATAGACGGAGAGGAACATTAATAGGAGAAAGAAGAAAAGCAGAGAATAACAGAAAAAAGTAGTGAGAGAGAGAGAAATTAAGAAATAAAAAACAGCAAAATTGCTGAATGATATAAAATAAAAACATTTTAAAAAAAAGTAAAAAAAATAAATAAAGAGCAAGTGTTTACTATAAAAGAAATACAACAGATATTTTTTTTTAGCTCATAAAAAAAAGGGGAGATAATGTCAACTGGGAGGAGATAAGGAATGAAGAAGAAAAAACAGGATAAGTATTCGATCAAAAAGAAGTAGACAGAAAGACAAAAATGAAGAATAAGAGAGAGTAAAAAAAAATAGGGGGAAGCAGAGAAAAAGCTAAAAAAAGGGAAACAAAACAAGCCTGAATGTAACAGAGTCAATTTCACTACTACTTCTGTTCTGACTTGAGATTACTGCAACTTTTGTATTGCATGTAATACATAAGAAAACAACATAAAGATATATATTCTTGTATAAATGTACTTATTAATTTGTTTATAACAATCGAATAAGTTCGTCCGTATCTGCATGATAAATTTTGGTTAATGACTCGACTTGTCAATTTAGCTCAGTCAGTAAAAGCAAAAAGTTTGGTCATACTATTAATATCGAGAAGACCAATATCATAGACCAAAGTATCAGCAGCATCCCCAGCACCTCCATTCCCCATGAGATGGTGGTTCTGCCATCTACGGTTGACTCTCCCTGGTCGAGCTTAACTTGTGGATCAGAAATAGCAATAGCTATAGTCTGTCTATCAGATTGAGTCTGGAACATCCCAATACTAACCATAAACACCAAAATGAAGGCTTAGCGAATTCGTTTCCGACAGCAAAGCATAGATCATGTACTCCCACCAGGATTGCAGACTCAAACGGTCCACCTACGGTGTCTCTAAGAATCACTTGGATAAACTGTGGCCAAAACAAGAACGTTGTAGTACGATTGGGACCATCAATCAGGTTCAGCCATGTCGGCAGCATTCGTAACAGTTTCTCACTGGGTTCAGATTTGTTCTTCGTCACAAACGTTGGTGAATGATACCTAAATGCAAGCAACATCGGACACCCAGTTAAGGGGATGTGAATGCAGACTGCAGCAAATTGAGATCTGCAGTAGGTACGTAAACATTTGAGAAAAGAAGGAAGAAGGGGGTAAAAGGAGTGAAGAAAGAGAAAATAGTAATGACAGCACCCACAAAACGGCGCAGTCCACTTCTGCAATAGCCGTAACGGAGTTTATCGCCCGAGAATCGGGCTACACAACCATAGCAGTCCTAGAAGGTCAACCGCAGTCTAATCTTAGAAGCAAGCTCCTCAGTCATCTGGGACAGAGGGAGACAAACAACCAACATAGGTAGAAAGCTCAGATTACACTAGAAAAAAAGAAAACTCGATGGAAATAGGACAAGATAAAGTGATGGGGTTTGGTAACCTGATACACAATATGCATTCTCAAAGAGCTGCTCGACCACACAATCATTACAACCTATAACACAAATGGAAAGTGCACCAATGTTGGGGGGATATCATTATTACGCCAGTTAAGGTTGCAAAGCCATCTCATTAAAACTGTTCGCCATCGCCGACAACAGTGTGGATCTTGGACTAAGATTTTGAATCGATTTAAAGGAGACAGAGTGGGGAAAATACCATAGTACACAGGATTCCATCGTTTGTTGGCACCACTAGCCACAAATTTGAAAAACATGCCAATCGCTTCAGATCAGATTATGTGAAAACGTTTTCTAGACTTTTTAGCAAGGGTTTACGTTGCTATTTTTTCTGTTTCTCCAAATTTCGCTTCATGAATCACCTTTTTATTTTTAGTCTTGTGAATTTTGACTTGGAAGTTGCAAATCCAGGGATATCTTATGAGGCTGCATTTTCATTTGGTATCGAAGAGTAGTTGATTTTTACAATTTTATAGAGCTTGATCGTAAAATTTTAGATTAGATCTCAGAATCTCTCTTTAAAGCTTAACTTGATGCAATTAAGTATGACAGCGTGCGAGTTTCACTAAATACTTAAATACAAAGGACGCATCTCTTCCAATGAATATTCTTAATTAATTGAATCAATCACTTGCCGACTGAAAAATCAGATCAAGCATTTCCTGCTGACATCGGTCAAAGTTATTTTTTCATGTTTCTTTCTCTCTTGCAATTTATGCTGCCAAAAGAATGTTTTGTTTCAAGATTCTCAGTATGCTGTACAACTATCATTTACTCTGAATTTTTAAAACTTTTGCTTCATTCTAATTAATCATCACCATTACAAACTGCATACAGTCTTGCTGGGCCCTTAACTGTCAGGACGTAAATGAATTGGTTGTTTTCCTCGTGGATGAAATGAATATTTCCAATCAGTGAACAAGGCTTTTATTCAAGCTAAAATAAAATGTAAGCTTTTGAATAATAATTTTTGAGACAGATGCCCACTCAACTTGGAAAATTGGCGCAATGCAATCTTCTTCTGAACTTCTTATCTTTGCTCTTTTACGTCTTTTTCGATTTAATAATAATATTCATTATCATTTACTCCTTGCACGTTTTCTTTTTTCTTCTCTTTCACTTAATTTTCTCGTTTCTTTTTCCTCACTTCTTCTGTCGATTCTCTATCTGCTTTGTCTATCTCTTTCCATTCTTCTCTCCTTATTTCTCCCCCTTTTTTCTTCTTTCTTCTCTCGTTGGATGAGGACTGTAAGAATGCGGAGGATTTGAGGAGATATATCTCCACTCTATCCCAGTGATGTCAAGGTAGTCGGTTTGATGACGGGAATACATGAAAATGTAGTAAGTAATCTCATCAAATTTTGATATTTTTCTTCATACACAGTAACGATGCAGAACCACCCCGATAGGATGGGGTGCCTGGGTCGGTAACAGTGGCAATCTCAGTCTTAGATCAGTAAATCGATTGAAAAGGATAGATGTCATGAAGAATACCACAGTACAAGGGATCTCCTTGATGTTCAAGACAATCTACCAGGCTAGAAATCAAAAAATGCCAGTCGTTGAAGATTGGATAACGTCGTAGGTAGGTAGATACATATATATATAAACAGACCGATGGATATCAGCCATCTATCTATTTATCTATCTATCTATCTATCTATCTATCTGAGCTAACTAACCATCATGATAGTAAAATGCACATTCATTTATGCGACGTAAGGAAGATAATAAAGGAACTAGTTGGTGCTGGATTGAATATTTTCTAAAACAATAGCTTACAAAAGTCTACTGAACTGTATCAAAATTGCTTCTGAACGTATACCCCCGGGAAGCCATTGTAGAAATATATTCAGCGAAAATTCAGATTCATCAAAATACACTTAAGCGTACTAGAATGTATTTTATCACGTCGCAAAATGCATGCATAATGCAATTTTATTCGGCAGGGAAACTTTGAGAATGTGGCTGAGTGGAGAATGAATTCATTTCCAAATGCGAAAGATGTGACCTTGATTTCAGTAAAATACCCATACATAAAATGTTTAGTTATGGTTGAATGTATCATTGATGCCTCAATCGTTGTCGATTCTGCACTATGGAAGCACATACAGGTTGTTTACCATGAATAGCTCAAGAAAACATGTATGTCTTTTCGAAATGTGAACATTGATAAAATACATTGCGGAAACTCGAGCACAGTGGATCAGAAGAAAAATATTTGTATTTAGAACGTAATTTTATCGATGTATTTGCACAGAAAGGAAGATCAGCCCTGTTGACTGTAAAATAGATTATATAAGGATGAAAAATTAATATCTCTCGCTGATAGGCATTTGTTTATTGCGTTATTTCTGATCCACTGGGTTCCTGCACTGGTGCAGAGTAAATCACGACCGGGGGAACAGTGAATCAGCAGTTCGAGCGGAGAAACCAGCTAGACATTTACTTGAAGTATTGTTGAATAGTAGATTATTTAACAAAAAAGTTCATAATAATCACCCAAAAAACATTTATGGTGAAAGTCAGACACCCAAAAGGAAATAATAAACAAAGAAATATATTCACACAGTCTCAGAAACAATTCAAGGAAAGGAAAAGGAATGATATAAAAGTAAAATCAAAATGTAATTTCAGTTTCCTTGTAAATTACATGAAGTAAATCGATACGATGAATTAGATAGAAAAAAATAGAGTTGCTCAGTCCCACAAGTGATCCATTGTAGCCGATTCACTGTGTCCAATGGTTACCAAAGAGGAAGATAACATGACATCAGTTCTCAGCGTTGAAACAGTGATTGCTGTTTGGACAAGGAATAATTCTGATACAATCTTAATTTCACCTTGTATAGCACAACTAGAAATATCTGAATAGTCATGGCTTCTCACTGAGAGCCACATTACATCTGGACTCCACATTTGGCTTAAAATTAGGTCCCTGAGCTTGCACACTGTACAAAAATGTCAAGGCAGGAAAAAATCAATGTGTTCAACGACAGATGTTTTAATTTGAGAAAAAGAAGTAGTAGCTAACCCATTTTGGATTTGTATTTGTAAAAAAAAATCATATAGATTCATTGTATCCCGTGTTCCACTATGCCTAACTCCCCCCCCCCTGTATTGATCTTGTTTTGACACACACATTATGAAATCAGTTAACCTCGACATTGCTTTTAAGATACTTGTCAGCAGATTCTTTGATATCAAACTGGAAAATTCCCATTTAAAATCAATTTTCTTATATATCTCTGGTATATTGAAAACCTATTTGAAAATGACTCGGGAATCCCCACTAGCTATAGTTGATAGCGTATTCAAGGGATAAAATGCTTAAAAATCACGATATAACTGGAAAATCAATACGAATTACGTTTGCTCGAAGGAAAAATACCATGTGTCTGCTTCCATAATAACATTAGGGATACCGTTGTATGTAGGAATCCAAACTCAACGATTGCCACATTTCCTGGTTAAGATTCAGCAGGACTTTGAAACCCAAGATTCAAGCTTAAAGTAATTATTCAAGTCATTATTTGTACGTACGTAGATATTCCTGTGCTTACGTCTACTTGCACGTGCAAATATGTTGGTGTCTTTCAAGTATCTTATCTCCATAACGAGACCTCGGATCTGCATCCGGAAAATCTTATGTTCAGTCTCCTCAGGGCAAAGGCTGTGGCAGAGTTGTATGGAAAACTTGTGACATCCCACACAGCAAGTCTCCCTTTCCTTGGCACAGATGTTATCAAAGATAAAGGCAATTGCTGTTTGGCACTAATGTCGTCACTGGGGTTCGAAAAATGATGCTGAAGACAGCATCCGACGGCCTTCAGGATCCAAGACCCTGGTTTTGGAGTTGTCCTCTGATTCCCTCTCATCGCTAAAGATCCCAATCTACTCAGCTGTAACCATAGCAGCTAATTATATATATATATATATATGTATATATATATGTGTGTGTGTGTGTATATATATATATATATATATATATGTGATTGTTACAAAGAGCAAAACGCAACACACTCACACACGCACACACACGCTATATATATATATATATATATATATATATATATATATATATATATATATATATATATATATATGTGTGTGTGTGTATATATATATACATACATACGTGTGTGTGTATATATATATACATACATACGTGTGTGTGTGAGAGAGAGAGAGAGAGTGTGTTACGTTTTGTTCTCAATAACAAACATACTAGCCTCTGCCCCTGAAACTGATCTTACTGCATTAGCCAACTAATTGTCAGCATTGACTATGTAATGAATGACCTAAAAGAAATATGAGTTCAAATGCAGCGCAGCATAATGTTTTCGATATTTATGGAATATGATACAGTTGCAAATATTACTGTCATTTTTTTTACCCCATAAATAAACTTAGAAGCAGCGCGTGTGACCTTCAAACCCCATAACGGTGAAGGGTTACAGGTCTCTAAGCCTACTAAACTGCATTTATAAACTGTTCACAAAAATCATCACTAACTGGATCACTAAAATACGAGATGAAAACCAACCACTGGAACAGGCTTGATTTAGAAGATGCTTTTCGACCATGGACCATCTTCATTCAATAAATCAGCCGAAAGAGAAGGCAGCAGAATACAAAATGCCACTCGCGGTAGCATTTATAGACTTCAAGAAAGCATTCAAATCTGTAGAAATTCACACGGTGATAGAAGCTATCACTCTACATCTCTATATACGTCAGAGTACTGGAACACATGAAATGTCAGCAATTCCTTTATCAGGCCCTGAACCCTTCCAACTTCAAAATGGAGTAAGACAATGCGATACCAGCTCACCCAAACTCTCCACAGCCTGCTTCGAGATGGACTAAACGAAGAAAGCAAAAGAGTCGGCCCACGCTTGAACTCCACAAAAACAGAAGTCATGTGCAACAACCTCATCAACAATAGGGAAATAACTGTCAAAATCGAAGATGCAAAACTGGGGAAGGTAGACCACGTCATCTACTTAGAACAACTAATCTCTATGAAATCCACAAAATAAATAAAAATCAAGCGGAGAATCATCCTAAGATAGTCAGCTTTCGATTAAATTCAATTTTCAAAAACAGGATGATCCCAATAATCCTAAAAAGAAGAGTATAGAAACCAATTCATCCTCCCGAAAGTCACTTATGGAGCTGAAACATAGAACCTGAACAAGAGGCAAACCTGCAAACTGAGAATGATGCAGTATGCGCATGAAAGAATTGTGAAAACCTCACATGGATCGACCACAAGACAGAACAATCCATCAGGAGGAAAACAGGGGTCAGAGAAATCATAGAATCCATTAGAAAACTCATTGGGCAATGGGTTTGTCATGTTGCAAGAATGAAAGACAACCGATGTCTATTAACACTCACAACATGGATCCCAAAGGGTATATGCACAACCGACGCCGACTAAATACAAGATGAAGAGATAAACTAGACAAATTTCGAAAAAACTAGCTCTGCAACGCCCATGATAGAGAAATTTGGCGGATCCAAAGACTGATGATGATGATAATTGAGATGATGATGATTAAAAATCAGAAAAAATAATCATAAAAAACTAAAAATTGATGTAATGATATCTTGGAATAATCTCAAGAAAATAACTGAGGTGTGCATTCCGATGTAGTGCTGCTATATCCAGAAAATGTATCCTTCTCTCAGTAAAAACTATCAGTTATTCTTAATACTGAAATTGATATTTTCAAAAATTAATCCCATTCTTATTAATACTAAAAAAATCCCTCTCAAATAAATAATACTAGTTAAAAACTAATCCCAAATCCATGAAAAAGACGAAAGCACGTCTATTCCTAATTTTGGATTGGATTGATTAGAGAAAAAGGATTTACTCAAAATATAGCAGCAACAAAATGGAAATGCACGCCACAATTGTTTTATGTCAATTTGATTTGCGACATTTGACATAAACACTGGTTTGAAATCCGCCCAATTTTTTTTGAAAAATCGAGGTTTTCTGTGATCGCATCAGTAGTTCGTTATTTTCCACAATTCGCTCAATTTCAACCAATCAGAAAAAAGCAAATTCCAAGTGTTGCAGATGGATTGATTTTACACCTGTTTCGTTTATGCCATCTCTTCGAAGGTGGCTTCAACGGAATAAAATAATGACGGGTTGTATTTTGTATCGAATTCTAATAGTTATCCGTAGTAGATGAGACCGAACACACCTTTCATCATCATCATCATCATCATCATCATCATGGGACATAGACTGTCCCCAGGATCTGCCAGATCACTGTATCGTGGGCGTCGCGGAACCAATACTCCCTGATTTTCTTTGGTTAGTCTTACCATCCTATACTCTGCCGGCTTTGGTTTTGCATTTGATCTCTGGGTATCCATGTTGTGATGCATGATGTCCATAGTTGTCAACCATTCTCATAAAATGTCCTGTCCGATGCTACTTGAGTTTCATAATCTGTTCTTTGATGTATCAGACTCCGTTTTCCCCTTTAATAATGTGCTGTCTTGTGATCTGTACATGTGGTTTTTAGCATTATTCTTTCAAGTGCATGTTGCATTGCGTTATCACGACAAAAAATCCACTTTTTTCGAAATAAAAATGGTGAACACTACCTGGCAAAAAATAAAGGACAAATTTAGCATGAATTAATTCAGTAAACTGAATATCCAAGAAAAAACTGCGGAAGGGGGCAATTTTTTTTTGTCCTGTTTTTGTTTTTTTTCATTGATTCACTTATTCCCTTTATTTCATCGAGTTAGCAACAATATAAGCCTTTACAACTTACAATCGGGACCACCTACCCAATATCATGCCAGGGTCAGGGGTGATTCTATTAAAGAAAGTAACATGTGAGCTGCAACTCTTAAAATGGCGAAAAGAATTCGAACGCGTTACCATTATAGTTACATTGTGAATAGGATACTCCTCGTTAGAAATTTTAAAAGAAATTCTGAGAGTTTAACAATCTAACTGATTGAAAAGATCTTTAAATTGGAAGTGGAAAATATATCTTCTAGAATTGGGTGCTCCTAAAAAAAATATACGCATCCAAAACTATTGTAACACAATGAAAGACGTGGTTTTGAATCAGTTTAAAATAAGAAAATAATATTTCTGAAACTTTGTGGTTGAAAAAAAAAAATCTTATCCTTTGTCACTTCACCTATTAGGAGACAAACTACGTTAATTACATGGCGTGCTCCTTATTGAAATTCACACCTTGTCTTCATTATGGCCTCTGCATTCTAGTGAGATAAATTCCTACATCCCAGCCATGGTTTTTCAAGGCTCTGGGGAATTTGATGTGTGGAAGAAATAGAATAAGTGACATTAGGTAAAATAAGACAACGGATAAATGGCATGAGTAGAAAAAGGGAGAACAAAGTCAGTCCCAAAATCAAAGTGAGGAAAATAGAGAAGAAACAATTCGATGGGAAAGGAAAAAAAAAAGTAAGAGAGTGAAATATCATAAGAATTATAATTTTTGAAAAGAAGACAAAAAAGGTCCTGGTAGTCCATCAGGAGAAACTGTCACGTAACGAAGTCTTCTGGCAGCATACCGTGATGGGTAAGATCATTTGAAAAACTGAGAGACAACAAAACAGATGATCAATTAATTACTTATTCCCCTCGTCTTTTGTTGGGCAACTAAGAATATAAAAGTCTGAATCAAAAGAGACTAAAAACCGGAAGAATGCAGTCGAACACAACCGCAGGTTCAACTTGACATAAACTTACAATGTTTCCACCAAAAACCTATTCGGGACGGTGCAAAAAAAAAGACAATGAAGTATTTTTGTAGACATAACGTGGAGTAAATGTCTAAATGTTCAGTTCTCCAGATACATTAGTATTGACTGTGCAAGCAGTGAATTCTCAATCACATAACTAACTATCCAGACCATTTTTGAAACTGAAGAGACTCGTATTGTGTGTTTGGGAGACAGTTTTTCTGTTTCCATTTTATCATAATATACAAATAAAGTGTTGTTATCTTTAGTTTCCTTTTCATTGCCTGTGTTGTGGAAGGAAAAATAAAATACATCAAAGGATATATTTTTTCTTTTTGGTTGTATCTTCAGTAATTTGCCCCCACGCAATGCTTGATATCTCTGCTAATATATATATATATATATATATATATATATATATATATATATATATATATATATATATATATATATATATATATATATATATATATATATATATATATATATATATATATATATACCCAGTTTTAAGCGTGGGTGTAAGTATATATATATATATATATATATATATATATATATATATATATATATATATATATATATATATATATATATATATATATAATAAAGCCATCTCAACCATCCTAAGATAAATATGATAAATAAATAGAAAATGAACATAACTAAATCAATGAAGCATTCATTCATCGTCGGGGTAAATCGAACGTCTCAAGCAAGTGAATAAAATGGCAAGGAATGGAAAATAAAGACAGCAAATAAAAGTTGAATGTTCGTTGTGGTCGGTGTGACGTTGCTATTTCGCGTCGTTGCCTGTGCAGCGAAGCTTCGGTCAAATTTGATAAATGGAACTACAACATCATACTGTCTCTGCTCTTCCGTGCCTCGAACAATTGCCGTAACGTCGACATGACATGATTGATGGAGAAAATAGTGTAATCACAGCATACAGATTCAATTTGCTTTCTATTTCTTTTTCCATATCTTAGATAATAAAACAAAAATTAAGGAATGCGAAGCAATATATATATATATATATATATATATACACACACACATATATATATATATATATATATGTATATATATATATATATATATATATAAATACATATATGTGTGTGTGTCAAATTCTCGTCTAACCCTAGAGTTATCTTTAGTTTTCTACCGTAGGAAGAACAATCCTCACTAAATTTATAAAACTTTAAGATCAGATGTCCCGACCGAATGTTTGGTGGTGGTGACTTATCTTTATGGCTGAACTGACAAGTGTTACATCTGAAATTCAATAAATACATCATCACTGAAAAAATATTTTTTATATTTTTAAAAATTTGTTTTCAGTACAAACATAAGTTGCAATGATCATATACGTATACCTATATATCTATATCTATGTATATCTCTATATGTATACTTATCTATCTATCTATCTCTCTATCTCTATCTCTCTCTCTCTCTCTCTATATATATATATATATATATATATATAGAGAGAGAGAGAGAGAGAGAGAGTTTATAGCCGCATTGAAAAGTTGTAATACCACGAAACAGCTGTCTGTGGATGACATAATCATTAATATATATATATATATATATATATATATATATATATATATATATATATATATATATGATACAATTCAATTATGATACGCGAGAAATCATTATACTTTCTGTATACTCTATTACGAAGTTCTATGTAGAGACAACAATCGGAGATACAAGAAAGAAACATGAAGAGATTAAAAAAAGATAATTCCAAAGCCCTAAGAATTGCAATCTCACAAAAAACCGCACGCACACATAAAAAAACGCACACATTTTGAAAATTTTCAATATCTCTGAATGGAGTTGGAACGTATCCAACCGTTACAAGCTAATTTTGATAACATCGGTAAAGTAATATCCTCTGTGCTTGTGATTATGGTGACTGAGGTCATTCCTCAACCACTTCTTATATCATACGTCCTCGTTAGTATAAAAGAATATGGAACAAGAATAAGTAGTACGTCCAACAAGTAATCAAAAATAGTGCAGGGTCAGCAACTCAGTCCCTGCCAACCGTAGCATTCTGACTGAGTGGGTATCAAAAATAACTAAAAAAAATCAACAAAATAGTTTTTCATCATCTGCTTGTGTTCGAGTTATCAGGAGAAGGTAGAGTCGATCATAATGTTATTTAGTTCGTCCATTCACCTGTTTTTTTTTTTTTTTATTATTTAAGAAAATACCGTATTTCCTGTCCAGTAAAACTGTGCAAGTAATGAGACTGAATTACAGATCTATTATAAACTAGGTATTTTCTCCGAGATACTCAAAGATTACATGGATCACTGTACTATCCAGTCCCAGTTGTCAACACTATATTGTCAGTAGTCTTTCTGTCAAAGGTATTTATTATATTTCAGACCTGTTTCCGGATATTTTTCAGGAAGAAAGGGCCGGCTCACCAGCTAGAGAATACATTAATAATACTTCAAAAATTGTTAGTAAATCGATGCTTTACCAAAACCCCATCATTGATTTGTACATCTTAGAGTAAAATTCTCGAAGTTTTCAGACGGTCAACCATCATAATTACGTAACTGGCAGCTGATCTCAGTAAATAGCTCCATTGAATGTTTTTTAACAGATCTATTCTTGAAATCAGATTATAGTGTAATTATTCTAATGGTGTAAATGAATGTATATTAACATAGTAATGCAAATCACTTATCTTTTAACTGAAAACATGCTTATCATCTTGAAGTGTTCATTATGCGGTGGGACACGTGTTTTATTTTCGGACGTAAGAAGCAAGGACCACTAGTTTTTGAGTGAATTGGTCGTAGGGTCGGCTGGCCAATCGCAGTCTCCCTTACAAATAAGTTTGACTCACCTAACCAACCAAAATACAGCTTGCAATTAACTCCTCCTTATCATTGGTCGAGTTTTCGAACAAAGATACTCTGAACATTAATAGCAAAGAAATCAGAATAGTAGTCAGCCGGGGAAAAAGATACTGGAGCAGCCATATCTCTCCTGAGAACCGTCTGGTCAGAGAGTGGGAGAATTGAAGATGGACAATCTTTTAAGTCAACAATCGATGCTGTTGACTATCTGCCGAATGGATTAGAGTCCAATTGGGAAGGAAGAATGAACCATGAATGATGTTGGCATTTTAAACACCAATCGTTGAAGTTTGCTATAGAAATTCTCCTTCCATGTTTTTTACGTTTATCTTAATTTGAAATCCTCATTTCTTCCTTTCAAATCTTTGTCTCCTCTTTATTCCTTTTTTTCTCTTTTTCATAATTCATTAATTTTACTTTTCCTGATTAAACCTCTATTCTCTCTGTTTTTCTTCCATGTACTCATTTCTTTAGATTTTTTTCCGTTAGTTTTCAATCAATGAACGTGCCATGATAAATCAATTTGTCTTTTTTTCCTCAACCTTTTTTCTATCCCTTTCTTTCTCCCTCTCGTCATAACGTTTTGTTTCACCCCTATTTAACCACGAACAGAGCTTATCTAATATGGCCACCAGCCATTGAAATAACTGTCAAATGTACGAAAGCACTTAACACATACCACTACAGCCTGAGATATTGACATCTGACTGTAGAAAAGAATGCTACTGTTTTACGTGCGTCGTAGAATTATAGCTGCAGACTGGAATTCTTAGTTATTTACAAAAAGTATGGGGAGGTTCAGGGTCACCGGAAGTAAGCGAAAAATGCTCGTTGGTGTGCCAACCAATGTCTAGTTTATTTGTGGAAGCGCAGTTTGGCAATAAAATGTACGACGGAGGGTAAATGACACAAACCTCTAGAGAGTTCTATATACGCACTGAAGAAACAATTAGTGGAATATATATATATATATTATTTAAGATGCTTCTATCAGTCAGCTTGTATGTGTGTGTGTGTGTGTGCTTTTATTTTATGAATTTATAGCACGGGAATAGTGAATTGATATTAAGGTTATGTGAATGCTATCTTGTCTTGCAAATGCCAATAAGATACAGAGAGAACGATAGGGATGTATATGCATGCACCGGCACTTTGTGAACTTTTTCCGAGACCGACATAAGATATATGTCGATGACTTCCGGTGAACTCTGGAAGTCAGTTCCAACTCTACACTTCCAATAAAAAGTTCAATTAATTCATTTTCAAATATAACAGAGGCAACAGCATCTTATGGGCTCAAAATTTGTACACAAAGATTATTTGTCTACGGCATGAACTTGGGATAGTCGGTGGTTTCTGACTTAAGTTGTGCTGTGAAGATCAATGCGAGGTCGGGTCAATATGTGGAATTTTACAAGAAGTCAATCTTTGAATTTTCGACCTAAGTGAAGGGTTTCAGGTCCTATTTTAAGAGTTCTGTGTTTGAATTTAATGGATCTCCTGATATACCAACATATTTTAACGTAAAATATATAATTAATGCATAGTACCAGCTCTGACAAATCTTACAATATCACTCGAGAATAAATCTGGAACCGCCTGTAGGGGCAATGGCAAGACGAGTTTTTGAATTAAATCAATGGGCATAGAGCCATATTCATCAAAAAAAAAAAAAGATCAAGGTGAAAGATACTAAAGAAAGTAAGCAACAAAAATCGAAATGGGAAGAGTGCATGGTGAGGAAAAGTGGCCACATATGGAACAGAGGGCTTTCCAATTTGTGTCCGTAGGGCAGTAAACGCAGTGAGGGAAAGACCAGACACAAGATTGAGGGATGAGGTAGAGACTTTTCTCAATCAGACATGACAGAGATTAGTGCAATTACGCTCTTCCTAAAAGGAGATGGGAAAACCATTTGTTAAGCAGTGAACTTATAATTGTTTATGCTGATGATGATGCTGGTGATTTTATATAGAGTGTGTACCTCTGAGTGTGAATGTGCGTATGAGTTTCGGTGATTTACAAAACTCGGTAATGACTGAGCAATAGAGTCGCTCTACGGTAAGCACACAATTGAAATCATATTCCAGCACTCAACTTTCGACAGCATGATTTAACATATCATCAAATCAATCATACCCTGTGTTCAAGAACACTCAGATATTTTTTTGGCATGAGTTATAATTGCTTATTCGCTGTACACCTCATCTGCCTACGACATACTTTTTAAGAACATTTCAGATTGTTATATATATATATATATATATATATATATATATATATATGGAACAATTAACCATTAAATCCAAGAAGTGTTTGTTCCATGCATGAACAGTTATATGATATTTTAGCAGGGATATTTTCCTAAAGTCATCAGTTAGTGTGCTCGGTTACTTTTTAAACAGAAAACTGAGTTATCAGATAGATTTTGTCAAAATAAATACAGTGAAAAAGAAGAGACTTGAGAAAAAATACCACATAGAAATTTGATGCGTAGACACTCATCGAGACACCGTGTGAGGGTTTTTTTTCTGAATTCTTTTTGTCTTTAACGCAATTTATAATCATCCTGTCAGATCATATATCCATAACTCACTAACATAATCGTTGCGTTGAAAAAAAAAATACAGCAGGTACAGATTGTAAACCAGAAATGAGAATTGGAATTGAAGTAGTTGTTTGGGCTTTCACGTAACCGGTGAGAGTTTAGCTTAATGATATATATATATATATATATATATATATATATATATATATATATATATATATATATATATATATATATATATATATATATGAGTGTGTGTGTGTGTGTGTATTTTCACATATCGATGGGACATTCAGAAATAGATAGATGAAAGGAGATTGGTTCATAAACAAATGAATCAACACTTGAACCTTTCCACGTCTTCTTATTCACTTTTGTTTTGCATTGATAATGTCATAATCATATCCATACGAATGAAACTCAGACAATGATATATGGCTTCCGAAGTCTTGAAGTCTGCTGCACCAAAGACCAATCGAATTATTTGATTCCATGGGTCATCGGAGGAATCGGGGTCATAGTGTTATATTACACTGTACTAACTTTACAAAACATAACTTATCCACTTATGGCCTGGTATATCATTGGAGTTACATTTTTTTCCCTTAAAAAATCCTGAAAGAAAAAAAGAAAAAACACTGGCAGTCAGTGTTTATAAAAGATTTTGATTGAATACTAGGATCGATTAAGACTGAGTCATTCTATATTGCCCAAGTCCAGGAATGGGTGAAGTCCCACAAAATTGGAATAATTAAAATGCTAGATATTAGACAAATACTGGTTCCACGACGCCCATCATAGAGAGATCTGGCGAAACATTAGGAAGGTCCAACGACAGAAGCTGAAATGCTACTGCTGATGATGATAATGATGATATACGAAATAGGATTAAAATCATTTTTTCAAATCTTGTTCAGACCGGAAAAAGATAAGACCCATCATCATCAACAGCAGTAGCCTTTCAGTGTCTTCCACTAGACATAGATCTTCCCCATAAATCAGCTGACCTCTCAGTCATTTGAGTCGAAAGGTCAATACTTTCTTAATTTGTCGAGTTATCTTACTTTGTCTCAGCTTCAATTTCACATATGATCTCTGTGGATCTATGTTGGGAATCATTATATCCAGCAAATTTTTTACTTTCTTGCAACTTGACCAGCCCATTTCCATTTTGATTTTTTCTATCATTCCTACGATATCTCGGACTCCTGTTTGTTCTCTGATATACTTTTTTGTTTTTTGACATCCCCACGTGAGGTTGAGCATGGTTCTTTCATGTGCATGTTGCGTGATTTCCATTACGAAGGCTGATCTTTTGGTGAAGTTCCATGTTTCAGCTACACAGTTGTCTATCAGAAGAATGCATTGATTGTATACTGTTCACTTTAGGACTAATAGGATTTTCGTGTTCTTAAAAGTCTAGCTTGTTCCATCCTAGTGTGATTGTCCGCTTCATTTCTTCTTCTTTTGAGGCTTTCATGGATATTCGTTGTCCCAGGTGGATGCAATGTTCAACGTACTTCAGCTCTGCGTTTTCTATTTCAATCATTGTGGCATTGTCTACAACATGTGTGTTGCACATGACATTGGGTCATTGGCCCCAAAAGATCAGACTGAAAAAGATCAAACGGCCGATATTCCTTTCTTCATTTCTTTCTTCTTGCATTCTTCTCTCAGTGTCTCTCAATCACTCTCACTTTTCTTTTATCTCTCTCACTCAATATATATATATATATATATATATATATATATATATATATATGTATGTGTGTGTGTGTGTGTGTGTGTTGATATGCGGGTAGGTAGTTATGGTTACAATGTTTATAGCTGACAAGCTAGACTGATCATTACTTTAATAAGGATTTCAACTATCATAGACACCAAACTTCTGCGTTTTTGTAACGCACTATATATATATATATATATATATATATATATATATATATATATATATATATAGAGAGAGAGAGAGAGAGAGAGAGAGAGAGAGAGTATTAGATAATGAAATACATAGATCGATAGAATGAGTGTATAAGAGGAGGAAAACTGTCTGGAAACGATAGGGAATGTGATGTAGATAAACTTACGCTGGAATGTTAGCTCACACAGGATCTGCTTCTTTTCCTTCTCAACAGACAGTCAGCGGCAGAGACAGGCTACATTCTTGTCATACCACTGTAAGTCATTTCCGTTAGTTAACGACTTCTAATCAGTGCAGAAAAATGTGTGAGTATTGGTAGGATAGCTCAACAAGCTTTTATGCTAGTTTTTGGTTTTTCATTTTTTTTTTTTTGCTATTGCTGCATCCCAGCCCTCTTCTTCCTGTGCTCTTCCTCCTTCCAAAAGAATTTCATCCGCGGCCCCCTACCCCAGTTTCGCCTTAAAGTACACTCACGTACCTCTTATCTTTGAAGTAAAGCAGACGATATTGACTCTGTCGTCGAGTGGAAAAATATATGAGCTGAGATAAGCATCCGTTCTTTCCACCCGAGTGTGGCGGAGTAAAAATGCAAGTGACTGGAAGCTTCATTTTAAAACTACATTGATTTGATAGAGTGGATTAATCTCTGCTGGGATCTCCGAACTACCGCCTGCGGGCAACATCCGATCTACCTCAAGACTTCTTCCGGTCCGTCTCAACTTGAACTGTTTTACTTATATGATGAGCAGGGTGTTTTTTTCTCTCTATTTCTCTTTCCTTAACAATCGATTCTTATACATGAAGATAGCACTTTTCGTTAGAAATATCTCCTACCGACGATTTGAAACAAGAGACTCTTCCACTGGATCACGTTAAGTAATTTTTTTTGTTAGAAAAATCATTCATACGAATTCTACTAATACGTTCGTAGTTTGTATTGTGATTAACAGGTTCATAAGTAATAATACAAGAATGGAACAATTCTATCAAGCAAAATTTTGTAATTTAGGAGAATGAAAATGTTTTTTGTCTCTATACATAATTCCACAGTGCAATCAAGGCATTGTTTCTTTATATTTGTCACATTTTCTCTTTCTGAATCATAGCAGATTTAAACAAGACAACTAACTTTTTCATTTATTTGAAAATTACTTGGGACAAGTACTCTTTTGAATGAATCGTTTGCTTCTTCCAGAAGAAGCAGTTCATAGAAGATTCCCTCCATTGCTAATCTCCCAATGCATACTAACTCACTTTTGTTTTACTAAAATTCATGTTCGGTGCTATTAAAAGTGGTTTATTCGGCCTGTCACATCATCTTATATATTCTGGTTTGTCGTTAAATTGTTTTAGAAATCACGTAACTGAAATGATAATTATATTAACAAAAACACAACAATAGAATATTCATAAACGAAAGAAACAAAAACACCAGCGTTGAACTGCAAAAACGATACCATGAGTACCCACTATGCCGAGAAGGAAAACTATAAAACTATAATAGAATTCATAAAAATGAAAATCACTATTGAACAAAAAATCAAATTGATTGGAATTTGTTGACACGAAAAAAAAAATTCTTATTTGGAAAACGGTGATAAAAAAAAATCCATCGACTAATATAAACAAAATTAAAATACAAATTTGGACAATTGAAACGGCTAAAAGAAACTCGATAGAAATCCAAGGGACCACTATATGTGAGATCACAAGATGTTCAATTAGTTGAAGATCATATCCAGCAGTATCAGGTTTGTTTCACAGAACGACGGTTCTGAAGAAGATACCGTTAGAGTGGGAATCGTAAATGTGCACAAAAGTGTGGATGGGACTCTGGAGAAATAGTGAATCATTTACTGACTGGAACATTTCATATTAGTGTAACCAGATGGTGGAGTTCTTCTGAAACCTTCCCATGAAAATGATTATACAGAAGTGCTAGATTCGCTACATCGGTGTAAGAGTGGTTGTAAATATGAGAATGGCTCATCAAAAATCGATTCTCGCACTCAATTCCACACCCTGCTGAGGCTAGATAACTCCTTCAGCCAGCCCAGATGTGAAATGCAGCGTATCATTTGGGTCGTATCTGATTCTTTTAGCGATGCCAGATGCCCTTGGAGTAAGATGTTTCCAGGAGCGGTCTAATGAACACAACATTTTGCTGCGTCCGAGGAAGCAGATGGGAGCACGTCAACGCAGAATGTGTCCATCCATCAGGATTGGGGGAAACTTAGGATTGCTATCAGAATGATAAAAAAGCTCTGGCATTGTTTTTGTAGTTTTGAGAGTCAAAGCCACTTTCAACATCAAGCCACCCATGAGTTACGCTTGCACAGACGTACCGACAGACACTTGGTGAATTGAAGAGCAATTTTTGAAGTGAGCGTGAAGACTGACGGACTTAAATTGAGGTCTATTTCACCATAATGAATGTACTAGAAATCGATGACCCAAGCAAAACATCGAAACTTACTTACTTGGAATGTTTTCCGAGGTCTCCCCAGTACACGGAGAACAATCAATGGGGTAGTGTTGAACGATCCCTGATTTATGCTTACACAGACGAATGCATATTCGGTGAATTATAGTAACTAGCTCAAATACCCGCCCTAGACGCGTATTTTCCAGTCAGTTCGTAATACCACTGGCTTCAAAGCACCATTTCAGCTAATTGAAGGTCATATACAGATAACATTATCAGACTTTTAGTATCATATTGACGGATACATATAAAAAAAACAACTATTATCGTGGACAGTATAACTGCAGACCCAACCTTTTTTTGTTTTTTTCATTTTCAGTGAGTAAATATATACCATTGTCCTATTAGCCTCTACAAATAGTCACAAAGACTCTAGCTCTCCCCGATTTATGTCAATACAGATGAACCAATGAATACTCACTGGAATTAGAGTGATATAGTAAATTCTTAGGTAATTATTAACGGTGTCTGACACAAACTGAAGGAACGATTTTACGAGAATTCACGTTGGGGCTTGGATATCAAACTAGAAACTTTTCTGGCCGACATTCAAAATAAACTCTGCACAACCACAGACATTTCGATGGACATAGCTTAGGCTGCTCAAAGAATTGACTGACTGACATTTGCAGGATTACAGTGAGGAGATAGTAATTTTGTAAGGGAGTATGATCACTGCCTTAGAAACGAAATATCCAAATTAGCATGACTTTACAATTACAGGTGAATTGATTGCTATCATAAAAATGAACAAAATATTTAGACGGAAATCAGATTAATTTAGTGAAGTAAGTAGCACGCTTCACAGGCCACAGTATCAGTTGTCTTTGCCCGAGCTAAATATATGGGAAGTATTTAAGTCTCGAAAAGATCTTTGCAAAGTTTCCGATACGTTTAATTAGAGGTGATAAACACCCGAAGATCTGTCACTAACTTCACCATACGCTATTTCACGCGTAGCATGTGGGAGGAGATGGAATTGCGCTTTCCCCCCGGGAATTTGAACACGAGTTGTCGACTTCATTTTCTACGCTGCTAAACGATAGCCACTGGCACTTCACGGCTAAGATAAACAAAAAAAAAAAAAAGGGAAAGAGAAAGAGCCTATTGTAAAAAAAGAGGGTGCTTATGCTCAAGAAAATGAAATAATCCTCGAAAAAGAGTAGGGCATACGGTCCCAAAACGAAGAATATGAAACCAATGCATTTTCCAGATAGTGACCTAAGGAGCCGGAAAATAGACTCTTAACCAAGGGACTGACCCTCAACTGTGAAGCATGCTAGGTGCACGTTGGAAAAATCGTACTCAAATACATTATGAAAAAAAACAAAACAACTCAGGTGTCTGAAGCATCATTGAGTCAAGTAGGAAACTCAAATTACAATAGGCTGGTCAAGTTGCAAGGAAGTCAGACAACCGCTCGACATCATGATTTACGACACGGATCTCAAGAGATTGCATTGTCACAGCAGCTGGATAGACGAACTAGACAAGTTCAGAAAGTATTGTCCCATAGAGATATCTGGAAGATCCTAAGAAAAGTCTATGACAAACAACAAAGGATAAAAAAATGATGATGATGATGATGATGATGATGATGATGATGATGATGATGATGATGATGATGATGATGATGATGGTGGTGGTGGTGGTATTAAGACAAAAATATAAATTGTAAGAAAAATATAGTGAGCTAATGGTTATGATATATGTATAAATATATATATATATATATATATATATATATATATATATATATATATATATATATATATATATATATATATATATATATATATATACATATTTGTGTTAATGCCCCTGGCTGATCTTGATTTCGCTTACACAGATAGACTATGGGTGATTCCCTATCTTATAGATAGAGAATCTTTAGTTACGTGTGAATGCAGTTAGACACAACATAAGGGACCAACTTAGCATAAATCTACGTTTTACATTGCAACCTCTCTCTAAAACATATTATAAGGAGGGATTTCAAAAACTTGCTATCCCTTCTCTCTCTGTCTCTCTGTCTCTCTGTGTCTCTGTCTCTCCCTCTGTCTGTCTGTCTGTCTGTCTGTCTGTCTGTCTGTCTCTCTCTCTCTCTCTCTCTATCTATATATATATATATATATATATATATATATATATACATATATGTATATATATATATATATTCAACTGTTTCCGTACTTGCTAACTCCAATGATTACGTCTTTTGCCTTGGGCAGTGTGTTTGGAATTCATTAAATCAAATCAAACAGTCTCTCATAGGCATATTGGGCATTATCTTTTACCATTTTGAAGTATATGGAATTTATTCATTCTTCCTATTTGTTTTATCGCTTTATCTCTCAACTAGGCTAGGGACCAACTGTGATAACTGCCAAACTGTTTCATTTCTGAGGGTAACCATTCCTTAGTCCGATTAGCCTGATATTTACTCATAGCTGGGGGTGTTGATTCATGCATTTCTATAGGCATAAATGCAAAGCTAATTTCAAGCTAACGCGTACTCGGTATATAACTCGATCACAGTTCGCTAGTTCTGTCTTCTGTGCTCATATGAGATGCCGTTTCGAAATTTGGTTGGTATTCACGCCTAATCAATTACAAGTATTTAAGATATTTGATTTTATAGGGGATAAAGATGTTATTTGAAAGATTGGTCCACGGTTATCCACGAAGTTTTTAGGTATCGGCATAACTGTAAGCGTATAAAATCTGAAATATATGACAAGTTTATATGTACATACATTTAGTACAACACAAAAGGAATCACTAGACCATTTCGCTAATCGTCAAAGTGTGAGAAGTATGATTATATTAGGAATATGCATTGCATATGAAAAATTATGACCTATTTGAAGCAATAGTCATTTTTTTTGCAATGATCATCTAATGATAATACTCCACATAGAATAATTGAGGGTAACTGGTAAAATCAGTAGAAGCATGTGAAGCTGTAGTTTATCCGTTCATTTATTGGAAGTGATGATTGCAATGAATTGCCACCTAAACTCGGAAACCAAGATTGTGTTGCAGACAAAGGCATAAAAGTCAAGATCACGAATTCAACGCTAGAGAAAAACAAAGAATCTTCAACTAAATCATCCAAAGAAGACAAACAACCACCCAAGGCTGGAAAGCTTTTTGACAGAGAAAGCTTAACATTAAAAAAAGAATCCATTAATTTTGAATAAGGTGGGTCCACAATCGATGCGTCTTTTCGACAGTCACCAAAAGATAGGTCCTCAAGTTAAGAACGATACAACGCATCCAAGAGAGGATTATGTTGAACATCATATTGAGAAATCTCAAAGCAGCAAAGTATATCAAGAGAATGAACAGGAGTCAGATAAAACGATAAATCGAGGATAAAACGTTTACGGGAAAGAGCTGTTCATATTGCAAGAACGTCAGAAAAAACTCGATAATGTACATCCCAAGAAATCATATGCAAAATCGTTGATAGCTGAAAATAAAATGGCCTGGTGGTTTTGACATCTTTATATACTTCTCTATAACGCTCCCGTCTTTAGGGCTGAGCACTGTTATGTAGGGCATTTATCTATTACTGCTATCATGTAAAAGCTCTTCCAACATTGGAATAGAGCCCTTTGGTAGATAAGGAATTATGTGTAAAAAAAATACATAGCTTGATTTGGTCCGACTGACTGCCCAGTTCTGCGTAGGGCAAGGGTAGAATGTCTTGGTCTGGAGCAAATGTTTCGATCCTACCTCGTGGTATTGGAAGAGATGTTGGATAGTCTTGTAATACAACAAAACAGCTGTCTGCGGATGACACAATAATTAATCATATATATATATATATATATATATATATATATATATATATGAAACTATGTTAGTAATTCTTTAACTTTTATCGTTAATTCTCTTTTCAAGTATAACAAACTGATATATTGACACATTCATTTAACCGAATTGATAAATGTATATTGATACAGAAAATTATGTCAGGAAATGACAAAAGAAACAATAACCAGTGTCAATTAGTTGTAAACATCATTTGAAACAGAAATATTTGAACAAGTTTTCACTCTCTTCCCACGCTGCTTACTGACATTACCAACTCTTAGCTCCTGCAATTTACTCCTCATCAACGTTAACAAACTAAATATGGAAGTCACAAAAACCTTTTGAATCAATGACAATGGTTTTTTCTTAGCATTTCCGGAGCGTTGATTCAATAGGCTTTGGCTTGGAAATATGTATACAAATATTTAAACTCGAAGGAGGCTTAGAACTGTTCTGTTCTATGAAAAATTATTGGAAGCACTAGCCAACAATCAATGCAAAGTGGTAAGAGCATTTTCTGTAGATTTTAAGACCTCAACATTATACAAATCGCATCATATCAACGCAATGGGAAAGGTTAAATGAATGGGAAACGTTGGAAAAAACTGGTCCCAGATGAATGAAATGGTCCATGACAGTTTAGTTACACAATCTATTTGTACTACATTGCAATTGAGCAAAAGAAAGAAATTTACTTTAATCAAGAACTAAGGCAAGCCTTACTGATAGAATATGGCCATTATATGTATTAAAGTGTAGCATGCTTCCTGCCTTGAAGTGCAGTGTCTGTGCAATCTACAGAAGTTCAATGTCTCGTTTTTTTCTGGCACAATAACTAGGAACAGAGCTTACCTACGGTGGCTCTGTGTCCGGAAGCTAATATACTATCTGTGTACGTCTGTTGAGTTCTTCCCTTTTGGTAAGACCCAGCATAAACATGGCACAAATATTCCTGCAGATACCGATTCTATAGCAGCACCTCACCACTGCACCATGAGTGAAGAGTGAGAATGAATTCTGAAGCCTTTGTGACACTGGTTGTGGCGGCAGGGCAATTTTACCGCTGTTCACACTCACGCATTTGGGCCCTCACGTTGAACAGAACAGAGTTAAATATTGAATCAGAATGTAGTATACGTGTGCAAATATGAAAAAAAATAAATGTATATACACCAACACACAAATACACCCCCATATATATATATATATATATATATATATATATATATATATATATATATATATATATATATATATACGCAAACATAAGTATGTGTCCACTTTAGGGAATTTTGTTGATCAGTATGTTTGTATACATGGTATGTTGAAAAAATGCTTGGAAAGGTAATTTTCCAAAAGTCATTTTCGGAATGATACTTCTCAAAGTGGTGCCGAAATGACAAAATCCAATTCTTTGGGTTTGTTTTCCTCCTTTTAAGCGAATGGTAAATTGTAAAAAAATTCCTGCATTGTTAACCGACAGTGTTTCAGATGATCTGTCAGTTTTCCTTCATTGCGCCTGGTTTGTTGATGTTAACGCCTTTACACGTGTTTTGCTTGTATAAACACGATTACCGACAGGAAAACAGCACATCTGTAGCACTGTTTACAACTTGAAGACACTTTCGTATACATGCACTCATTTATTCCACAAACCACGAAAGAAGTTGACATTAACCGTAAATAATTTTGATGGGGGACAGTGACAAAATCAAAGGTAAACATTTAAATCAAACACACACACACACACACACACACACACACACACATATATATATATATATATATATATATATATATATATATATATATATATATATATATATATATGTATGCAAGTTGACATAAATCAGACCATATCAAAGACTTATACTTCGCAGGCAGTCGGTGGTGACTCAAAAGTTACTCATTTGTTTTCTACTATCCTCAAGGATAGAGTGGATACGACCCTGTTCCCATTCTTGCCATCTTAATCACACTGCTTGGGGTGTACCGAGCTGCTGAATACATTGGAAGAAATTGTCCTCATGTGGAGTTTTCTATCCTCTTCTTTCATAATTGGAATACTTCTACTTGTAAAGCAGACGTGCTAAGCATTTCACCATTTCATCTGAACAGACAATCATGTGCATATTTGTATATGTGTACGTGTGTGCATGCACAACTTCACTGTTTCAAAGTTTCGCTCTATATAGGGTGAATGTGCTCAATACTTCAAAAAAAAAGTGCGTAAATAGATAAGTAGATAATTTGTTGTTTTAAAGCAGCCATGGCAGTTAGGCGATGATTGTTTCGATCTATATCATGTCCGTGCAAACTTTTAATCTCATACGACGCTTTTCAGTAACTTATTGCATTGTTCTGTAAACTACTAAGGAATTTAACTAACAAAATATTTATCCCATCGTAGATCATGGCTATCATTCGTCTGACATCTTAACAGCTGATTGATGGAAGTCAGGAAATTCTGCCAGAAAAATGAAGGAAGTTTTCAGGTTTAATATACGCTCAGTAAAAACTGTTGCAAATGAAGATAAAAAATAATTTCATCGTCGCTCTTTATGCGTCGCTTGTGTCTTTCTGTCTTTGACCATTGCCCAGTCTTTGAATGATGCTGATCATTGTCTTACTAAGTACAATCAACATTATATCTTGTTTTTTTCTTTGGTTGAAACACGACTTTGTCCACACTTTCCGACATACTGAGGAGACAAAATTTCACCATTTTTTATTCGAACAACCGTTGTCACAAGATGTACCAAGGGGTGTTATATCCATATCTACAGGTTTAAAAATTGGCATCAGTACCCCGTCAAACCACTTCTAATAGTTGCTGTTTTATTCCCTTTTTTATTTTTTATTTTTTAAAAAAAAGCTTTTGGATCTTATGGAGCCTAATTTGATAACTAGTAGAATCTAGATATTTCTGAAATGTTTACTTCATTTCAGATCTTTCCCCAAGTGTAAACGCCTGTAATGTCACAAATAGAATTAATTCTGACCATATTCATTCTCTGATTAAATGTAGTGTCCAGTTATTGATTGTGATGGCAAATCTCTTTGTGAAGAAGAATTTACTTCTTGATATTTCCCTTTCATTTTCGCAATTTCTTTGCAACTTGAGGTTTTATCCTTTCTCTGGGCTGAAATGTTTATTAGATCCCATGCTGACAATGTTGGATGATAGAGCTTGATAATCACAACAATAAAAGGGAAATATCTCATAGGAAACCTGCTACTATCGCCTGTAAATATAAAGGGGGTTAAATGGACACATGATAGGAGACAAAGAGTCTTGTTTACCTGATATCAGCTACTATCTTAAGTTGAGATGGAGTCAAGTTTCCTCCAGGTCAAGCTGAGTTCACATGAGGTCAATATGGTTTAAATTATCCTTGCACTGAATACTAACACAAATGCAGAATCCAAAATGCATTAAAACATTTATTACTGATAACATATTTGTAAATATGGTTTGAATATGAAATAAGTCAATTTGAAAAAGTAATTTTGTCAATCAATCAATCAATCTTTATATATATATATATATATATATATATATATATATATATATATATATATATATATATATATATATATATATATATCATTGCTATCATTTCATTTTGTAACTCTGTTCGGAATGATTTTCCATCATCACTCGATAAATGTTTCATTTAGCCTAGATGACGTACAAGAGAATAAACAATAAAATAAGGTAAGGCTTCTGCCAGAATTGAACCTTTGACTGATAAGGTAGCTGCTACAACTTAGCATTGTTCCGACCATTGAAAATAGTCTATTCTATGCGTTATCAAATTTGCAGTTAATAGGAGCCGAACAATCGCTTACATTTTGTGAAATGATATAGTGCATTCCAATCTCCGCTTAAATATTTGCATATGAATCATATCCATTTTTAGGTTTAACTTTATCCTTGAAGATCGATCGATGACACGAACTATTTCTGTTAGACGGAATCGATGGCGAATTGCGGGGATTTCTTTCTCAGGTTGGGACAAGCGACTCTATTGCTTTATGACCTACCTTACACTACTTGAATGATGCTGGAGGTTTTTTTCTATCGCTTTCTTGTCTTCATTTTTACTTTCTCCCATCTTCTGAATTTTTTGCCATACTCAAACATTTTCTTGTGGATTTGACACCTATGTTTTTTTCTCTACTACAGTAAAAAATATTTCCAGAATTGCTCGGCTGTTTGTAGCAAGACATTTTGGAAGTCAAATCACAAAAAAATGAAAAATAAAAAACTTGCAGTGATAAAATTCTAGCTCATTCAAAAAAACACATCTAATTTACTTAAAAAATATATGTGTGCAGTTCACTCACAGACTTGATATGATTGATGAATGAATATGTGTTAATGATTACATTGACAATATATATATATATATATATATATATATATATATATATATATACGTATGTATATATATATATATATATATATATATATATATATATATGTATATATATATATATGTATATATATATATATGTATATATATATATATATATGGGGTGATATTTGGTATTCTTAGGAACCGGTTAGGCAAGTTGAATCACTTGATGTTTTTGTACATACCACATGATAGTGCCATGCTATTTTGAGAAGGAAAAATACCCCAGTTTGAAAAGAAAAATCACCCTATTTTCAGAAAAAAAATCATGACATTTCAAAGAAGAAATAGCACCATTTTGAGGAAATGAATCACGCCATTTTGAGAAAAAAATTTACACCATTTTGAGAAGAAAAAATCATGCCATTTTTAGAAAGAAAATTGTGTAATTTTGAGAAGGAAAATCTCGCCATTTTGAGAAGGAAAATTCTTGTACAAAGTTTGTATTTTTTAGCTAGTGTTTTTACCTGGAAAACTTCAGCATGGGATGTTGTTTCTCCCTGATGAGTAGCCTTTTCACTTTGGCATACGAGTGCCTAGTTCATAATGTAATGTGCAGTTGATTATAGCATAGACAATGTTTATAAGAAGTGGCAATAAACAGTATATTATACTATATTCCAAGCATTTTCCCTAAGAACCTTTTTTTTTTTACTTCAAATAAAATGTAAGATAAAACAGCATGAGGTTGGGGATGCTTGCTACATTGTAAGTAGCCCACTTGTAACGCCTTAATTGTATGCAATTGAAGCTGATGAAAAACCAAAAAGGTCAGCATAAACATTACAAACTTCAAACAAGACAAAAAGTATTCCGAAAAAAAAAAAAAAGAATGGATAAAGAACTGGAAATAAAATGAAAGGAAAATTAATATTACTGATAAATTCATGTAGATATTATGTTCTTTATCCATTTTTCTCTTTTTTTTCTACTCAAATGCATTTTCAATTACTCTAAATACCTATGTCAGATTGAATTCATCTTTTCAATTACAACAATGTCCGTTGCGTTTGTGGTTACTATCAAGAGAACTAACTTGCCCAATCAGTTTGAGCTAACTATATCCATTTCTATAATAGATTGAAGCTTTTTTTTTTTTGTAAAATCTTTCTATGATAATTCAATAAATTTACGGGATGTTTTGAGCTTCAATGACCAATTCAAAAAAGTACCCATTCCATGAGGTTGGAATCATCTAATGGAAGGAGTGTAGCAACTAACCTCAGCATACGTGTGTGTGTATATAGATAAATGAATATATATACATATATAAGCAATATGTATTATCGTATCATCCACATACAGCTGTTTCGTTGTATTAAAACTCTTCAGTGTGGCTGTAGACAATCCGTTATCCCATCCAGTACCACGAAGCTGGATTGAAACCTTCGCTTCAGACCCGGAGGCCAACTAGACGGTCAGTAAGGCTGAAATTAACTGATATATTTTGTGTAAATATATATATATATATATATATATATATATATATATGTGTGTGTGTGTGTGTGTGTGTGTGTGTGTGTGTGTGTATACTCAGGAATATGTTGTATTACTAAGAACTGTTCCTGAAATTAATCTCTCCACATTGTTTCATAGCTAATGAATCACTCAGCCTGGACAACGTAAATAAAACGAACAATTTTGAAGAAATGGGAATGCTAAGAGAATAAAACCTGCAAAGTTCACCGATCCAACGTAGCATTGCTGTGAACCAGATCGACAGAAAATCTGAATTTCCCAAATTGTCTTTTCTATACATGCTATCTAGTCTGAGTGACTTTTCTCTGTGTAACAACCGTCATTTCAAGCAGAGTATCAAGTGTGTGCTTGTGTGTGTGTACATATATGTTTGCATATTTATACTTATATATATATGTGTGTGTGTGTGTGTGTGAGTGTGTTACCGTGTGTGTGTTCAAGCAATTGGGTTCAGAATCTTAAAATCGAAGACTAGCACTTGCTGCAAATCTTACAACCAGACCAACAAAGCAAGTCTTATGTTTAATAGATTTAATCATCAATGAGACGTTGGATGACCAACGGATCGTATCGCACCTGTGATTGATTTTAGTCTAGATTTAGTGTCTTAGATTATTTGAATTCTGACGAATCATAACATTTAAAAAAAATATTTTGTGTGTTGTTTTTTGGGTTTTTTTTAATCTCACTTTTTGGTGTTATCTTTTTCATGGTTGTTGTTTTGTCGAACCATCCTGCATTGATATTTGGTCTGAATGGTTGAGAAAATGGTGTGAAATATGAATTGTAAATATAAGGCTCAGTGGATTCTCTTTGCTCTGATCTGAGGCTTTTGAGTTGAGTTCGTTAATAAGTTTGTATTTTTTCACCTTATCAAGTCAATCGTCCTTTATCTTTCAAGTAAGTTGACTTGGTGAAAGTTCGTATGTTATCAGTTGATTTATAGTTGAATTGTTGGCTGCTTCAAAGAGTTAATATCTTGCAACGTTGCACTTTTCGTGCAAAGAGTCGGCAACTACGTGCAGACACGGCAACCGCAAGGGTTAAAACCTGATGAAAATCAATAAATTATTCTATAAAAAATCTAGGAAACATTGTAAAAAAATATTTTCAGGGTTGCAGTTATAGAGTTAGCGAACTTGATAGATCTCAAAATTATTTATCGATCTTTGGTTCCAATTTTTGGGTGCTGACACGGGGCATAATTAGAATTAATTTCAAGGTACTTGTTCTCGGATGTAAGATCACACAGTAATAATGGTTTTTGCGGGAGCACCTTAAAAGTGTTAAATGTACATTTTCTCTGTGGTTCCTGAATCATGTCTTTGATTGGATGTACCATTTTCGACGTAGTGACTCCCTGGTCATAAAACAAGGATGCTGTAAGTGTGGGGCTTACCCAGCCACGTTGGCCCATGATGTCTTGGCAGGGGAATGGGGATCTGTATATGCTCCTAATGCACAGATCTTTTTCAATCCCATACGAATAATAAAACTATTTTTGACGTTCTATTTCCTGCGTGAAGATGCTCGTTAAACCCATTACCTTGAACTGCACGGATGAGAGAACACTTTGATTTCGAAGCAGAACATGGAGATCGCTAAATCTCAGGAAGTAGTTAACCTCAGTATAAATAAAATTAGCAGCAAATTCTTTTTCAACCTGCAAACTCAGACTTATATCGACGGACGTATACTTATACTACGTTGACTATTGTGTAGAATTATTGACTGCTGTAAGTCACTTTTCGAATCTATCTCTAAAGTTATCTACTGCTTTTACTATGTACGTTTGCTTACCTGCTTAAGCTTTCTACCATCTCAAAGCCCATGATGCTCAGCAAACCTTTTTGGAAGATGAATAAAAAAGACATATGGCCAACTCGATGACAAAATACAAATTGAAAACGCAGCCCGAAAACGTCAAAGTTATTTCCTTTTTTCATCTGATTCGTATAAAGGATACGTTAACATTCCTTGTCATCGATGTGTGCTATAAGCATATCAAATTTTCTTTTTATAGGTGAAAGAAAAATTTTGTTTGGTTTATCAAATAGAAATACATTTTTTCGGGATTAACTTTATTGAATGACATATTTACTGTTTTATTTTGTTTTCCATCCAGAATCTCCTGTGATATTTAAAGCGACATAGTGAGCTGGTGCACTCTTTGGCCGTCTCATTGACAGTGAATGATGTTCATCCTTCAAGTCTTGGTACATTTTTTTCTTCAAGACATCGCATCAACCATATTTGTCAGGCCTATTACAAACCTTGAGAATCAAGGCATTCCTCGGATTTCAAACTCAAGGCGAACTTGAGAATGGGATGAGGCAGCTGATCGGGATGATGAAATAGGACTCCATAGACTGGTTTTTTGAAGAGTGGAAAGGACCGAATAATGAGTATGTTGAGTCTCAAGTGGAGTACTTTGAAGGGACTGAAGCACCTTTGCTCTAGTTTGGTTATTTTGGTTAAATATGAATGGCTCGATACATTTTAGACATTCCTCATCATGTCACATTTTTTTTTTTTTGCATAGCCAGTAAAAACATAAAATGTTAGAAATGAATGGAAAATATAAAAGTGCATCTTATTTGACATACAGCTTGGAAGGACTGGTGATATCATCGAGTAAACGTCTGAGAGGATGACGTTGTCCTGACAAAAAAAAACAAAATTGATTATCATCATTTATGTTACATTCTGGTCATACACACACACAGAGACTCAGACACACACACACACACACACACACACACACACACATATATATATATATATATATATACATATATATGTATACGTATATACACACACACACATATATATATATATATATATGGTTGTGTCATCAACAGACAGCTGTTCTGTTGTATTACGACGCTTCAGTGTGGCTATAGACTGTCCAATACCCCATTCAATATCGCTTCAGACCCAGAGGCTGGCAATCGACCCTTGCCCTACGCCAAAGAGCTGTAGTCCACAGTCGGAATATATATATATATATATATATATATATATATATATATATATATATATATATATATATATATGTGTGTGTGTGTGTGTGTGTGTGTGTGTGTGTGTGTGTAAGTTGCATCTCATATGAACCGGCATATTTATATTAGGCGTTAAAATTAACCACTTGTTAGGGACAATAGTGCACCAAGACAGCAAGCTGGTTGCGAAAGTGAAGGGATGATAACAAATAGTTCGTGCTATTTACATGCACAGAAACTTGCCATGCATTATCACAAGGCTCACAATGGCAGGAAGGTGAATGTAATAGCGATCGCGATTCAATTCTTGCACCAAACGTCGGACAGCCGGTAAGTCCAGGCTTCTTCTACAGAACAATCAGTCAATTTTGATTTTTGATCCTTTCATGTTCAATTCTAAGAGTCGATCATGCACTAAAATAGTCATGAATTCATAAAAACAGCAACGAATATTACACGCCATTGCACAATAAACAGGAAGACGACGACCAACAGTGATAGTTCAATTTGCTTAAAAACAGTTGACTTTTGCACGCAGGAGAGTGCACGTGTATCTATCACCCTGTTTAGTACGTATTATATAGGTTTTGATTGTATCTCTGAGTGTTTTGTTTTTTTTCTGAAGAGACACATATAAACTAGAACTGTTACGTTTTAACGACGGCCATTATGTTCTGTAAAGATATCATTGCTTGTTTAAACGTCTTCTGTTATTATAAGAGATCACATTTTGTTTGTCTGACGTGCTGCGTGGGAGGCAGGCATTTAGTTGTGAAGGTAAAACAAACACCTTTCTTCCTGTTTTTTTGGATGTATCTTATTTACCGTAGTTGGCAGGTGCAGATTGAGTAGCTGTTACCGGCCCAAAATACAGAATCGTTGGACGAAGTTCGAATGTTAGCCGAGGCCACTGCGTTCAGTTTGCACTTTATCCTTGGAGAGGGACCCAATCCACTCAGTCCCCAAGCTAAGAATAAATAGAAAAATACATTATGCCAGGCCCAAGCACGGCTAAAAGATGAGGGCAGGGTATGGGGCTAGTGACCAACCCCAACCCCTAAATCTACTTGCTTATGTGACAGCATCAATGCTTTGATGTTGTGCTAGCGGCCCATTGCCCCACAATGAGTCTGCAGAACATTAGTTAACTTACTCGACCAAGTCTTGAGTTTACATTTTTTAGTTTCTATTGTAAATTTTCCGTTTGACTTTTGTGTCAGTTGTAACATCTTCTGCTGTTTTTTCTGTTTTTTTTTTGTTTTGAATATCCCCCCCCCCCCCGGAGTGGAATTGGAGTCCTTTGAGTTGTTTAGGTTATAACCAAAATATTTTACATAGCCTTTCCTTCCTTCCTTCCAGAAAATATTTTTTATCCGTTTTCTCTAGCGATTTCCTAGTTTTCCTTTTGAATTGTACACCAGGAAAATACTGTAGAATGATAGGAATGAAATAGGACAGCTTTGAATATCATGGAAGATTCTTTCTGGCTGAGCTCGGGAACAGTCCCCCTTTACTGACAGAAAATACTGCCATCAAGGGAAATTAAAATATACCCACGGCACTCCACGCCGTGGGTTAGAAAGGAAAGCGAGGGAGGAGAGACAGAGATAGAGAGAGGAGGGAGATGAAAGGTAGAAAAAATGAAGATGGAGAGGAAGAAAAGATAACGAGTGAGAAAAGGAGAGAGAGAGAGAAAGAGAGAGAGAGAGTAAAATAGATGGGTTGGTAAAAGTCCTAAAGGGGTGTAGAAATATACAAAAATTGCATGGAAAAGAAGGAAGGAAGTGGGGGCTGCTGGCCAACAAAGTAGGTGTACCTATCAAGAAAAAGAGGAGAAATCGGATGTTAGAATGTATACAAGAATCCAAACCATTTCAAAAGGAAAAGATACCAACAGAGCACCGAGAAAACTGTTTTATATTTCCCACAAACTTTATGACTGAAAACGTTAGATACGTATGAATTTTCGACAACAAATCATTTATGAAGATCGGATGAACTTTTATCAAACTTAATTTAATCGGCTATCGTAGATCTCATTCTCTTGAATTAGAGGGAAAAAAGTCAGATGTTGCTGACAAGTAGCCAATTTGACCATCCTTCTATATTGCAGTCCATTCGTTATAATGGGTTGTCCATAACCTGGGGCCTTCTTAGCCAGTGGACAATTTATACATCATTAAGTGTTTAATGCACTAAATGGGCTTATAAATGTTTATTTTCATTAAATACGTTTTAAAACCAAAACAATCCTGAGGACACATCTCTAGATCTAAATTGTCTAGGGCGAGAGAATTTCATGAATTTCACGATGCAGCTAACTTTCCAGGGATTCATCCCGTAAGGCGAGGGATGCCAGCATTCTACTATAGATGAAAAGAAAATATTTGTAGCGCTGTCCACGTATTTGTTGTGTTATATCCCCGTTTTCGTAGTTGTAATTTTTCTTGTTTTTCTTTGACGGACAAAAAAGTTTTTAGTTTAGTTTAGTTAAATGATGATGATTTGGGGGATGGGGCAAATCGTTTTTCTGCCAATCTTCAAATTGTAAATTCTTCAAAAACAAATTCGTTACCAACATTGCATAATGTTCTTCGTTTTACCGATAAAATGAAATCATTGAGTTCCAAACGGCCTATATCAAAGTTATAATTTGGGAAATCGATTTTCTTCCTTTGACAAACAAAAGTTAGAACTTTCACCTTTCCAGTATAACAAACAAAAAAAAAACAAAAAAATTCAAAACAATATTTTCGACATGTCTTTAAAATAGGGTGTAATTTGAGAGTTTACATCCTTTTATATACTTATGAATTTAAGTATATTATAGATTAGATGCAAACAACGATTTATTCAATGTGGGTCTGAGATAGGCTATAATAATATTGAACTGAAACTATCATTAGCATCCCAATATATCGTAACGAATTTCTTTATAAGTATTTTTTTAATGATTTACTGATAAGAAAAAAATGATATCCCACGGAAAGACCCAAGACGCTAACTGGAATTAATAAGGCAGCGTGGTTGAATAAAAAAGCCAAATTCGAGAGAAATGACAGAAAAAGCTAATTTTGCTATCCTGGCTAGAAGCTTGTCAGCTGGGATTGGAAGCGAATGTGAGAAATTGCTCTGACTGCAACAAACCATTTTTTTTATCAGAATATAAACCTCCATTCCTCATCTTGATTTCTTCTTTTACAATCGACCGCTTTTTTCTCTCTTCCAGCCTCTGCTTCGCCTTGTGTACTGGCAATATCTTTAGGGACTCCTTACTGAAAGAAGGAGAAGCCCTTGGATCAGACAAAATCACTTTTAATGTACTCAATAAATCTGGTAAGATCATCTACAAGAAAATATCTTATCTGTTTAACTTGTGTCTCAAAAAGAGTAAAGCCCTGACAAACTGGAACATGGCAATCATAATGCTTCTACATAAAAATAACCCAAGAGACATCAACAACTACAGGCCTCTAAGCTTACTCAACTGCATCTATGAATTGTTCACAAAAATTGTCACCGACCAGATCACTACAACATCAGATGGAAACCAACCACGGGAACCGGCTGGATTCAACAGAAGCTACTCGATCACATACCATCTCCATTCAGTAGATCAGCTGAAAGAAAAAGTGGAAAATTTCAATGGTCATGAAGGATATCACTCTACAAGGTGTAGACCCTGTATACATAAAAGTACTGCTAAATATATACGATCTCAGCAACCCCTTTATCAGCTCATCCAAACTCTTCACAGCCTGCATTGAAATGATCTTCCGTAACCTGGATTTGGAGAATTGGGGAATCAAAAGAGATCTCAGATTTACAGAAAATATCACCCTTTTTGCAGAGCACCTACAAAGCTTCCAACTAACGCTAGATAAATAATACAAAGAAAGCAAAAAGGTCGGCCTACACATGAACTTCAGTGAGACAGAAGTCATGTGCGACAATCACATAGAGATTTACGACATAACTGTCAAAATCGAAGATGCAAAACTACTTAGGACAATGAATCCCTATGAAACCCACAAAGGAAGGAGAAATCAAGCGATGAATCACCCTGGGATGTAAAGCTTCTGTTAGAGCAAGCTCAAACTTCAAAAACAAGACGATCCCAATAATCTGATAAAGAAAAATGCACAACAAATGCACCCTCAAGATCGTCACATATCGAGCTGAAGCATGGAATATATCCAAGAGACAAACTTGCAAACAGAGAAGCCTGCAATGCATACATGAGAGGACCATGCTCAACCTCACATGGAGGGATCACAAGACGTCACTATATATCAGGAAGAAAACAGGTGTCCAAAACACCATAGAATCTATTAGAAAAATTGAATTGCAATCGGCAGGCCATGTTGCAAGAATTACAAACAACCAAATGACATCACGACTCACAACATGGATCCCCAGAGAGCATATGCAAAACCGGGGCCGACAAAAGATGGAGAGATGAACAAGACAAATCCAGAAAACACTTGCTCTATGATATGGAGAATTGTAATGGATGTTGGGAAAGTTCTATGTCCATCGACGGGCGTTAAAAAAATTATGATGATGACCTCTGAGAAAATGACGTATTCCTTCCAACACATGTTACAAATATCTCTCACTTTCTCAAAGTTCATTTTACGTCACTTCCTTTATAGAAGCAACGCACAGACCCCCTCTCGTCTACACCGATACCTCCTGCACCTCGCACCACGATGACTCCGCGTACCATGTAAGCATCACCATTTTGGTATCTTGTTAATCACTAGCTTTTCTGACCAAGACATACTGCTGAGTAAAAAGACAAGACCGGAAAAACGAGAAAGAGGTTTAAATAAGGTTTGAAAGGTAGAAGAAAGGAGGCAAAAATGCAAAGGAAAGTAGATGTGAAGAATATATATATATATATATATATATATATATATATATATATATATATATATAATGGTAAAATCCACAAAGAATGGAAGCGAGAAAAAAGCTCAAATATGGGCGTCCGAGCCAGACGGCAATGTCCTCTCCCTTAAGTCGGGCAAAACCGTGAAAAACGTTAGGAATTCAAGGCAAATCAAGTTCTTTGCCCACTTCCCCGAAGAATTCTCATAAGCCCTGAGGACACCGGTTTTCTGTCAAGATATGAAAAGATATCGAGATTGGGATAGGTATGGAAAATATTTAAACGATTATAGAATAATCCAAAAAAAAAAAAAAAGATGGAAGAGATGATGCTGTACGAAATATTTGTTGCATCCGTTATTCCTTTCTCGTATTTGTAACTAATCCATGTTTGTATAACATCCAGATAACAGGCAACAAAGATTGGAAGATATAATGTAGAGGCTGGGAAGATACCGGCGAAAGTTGAGGAGAGACGAAAGGCATGTGATGATAAATAATCTCACTAGTCAACACCCATGGAATTTCAAACATTCCACCTGGTATGAATATCAATTGCATCATTTCATGACTTCAGAATTCATGATATCAAACAATGGCACTGTTATCAATGGCACTCTTTCAATAGTGATAATTTTTCTGCTATTTTAAAGTATTCTTTTCTTTTTAATTATTTCAGTTTGCAACGAGCTTTTCATATTCGTTTATGTTCATATCTATTTGTCAACTGTTTTATTTTTAATTCATTCTTCAGGTTCGAAATGTTCATTGTTGTCAAATTCTGAAACTGGAGTTGACTAGTTTTCTACCATAACAAGAGCAAGAAAAACACCATGATTAAGAATTATGTGATCGTCTGGAGGCTTTTTTATTGATTCAGCTGAATTGACAAGTCTTGTCAATAATAATTTTTCATTAAGATCTAAGTCTTGGATCTTATCGAAAAATTGTCGTATTGGTACACATAGTGTAATTAATTATATATATATATATATATATATATATATATATATATATATATATATATATATATATATATATATATGCACACAAACAAATATATATACGTGTGTGTGCATATATATATATATATATATATATATATATATATATATATATATATATATATATATATATATATATATATATACATATCATCATCATCATCATCATTATCATCATCATTCTTTCAACGTCCGTCGTTGGGCAGACCTTCCCCAGTATCTGCAACATTTCTCTATCATTTTGTCTAGTTCATCTCTCCATCTATTGGGATCCATATCAATCGGATGTCAGTCATTCTTGCAAAATGGCCTGCCCATTGCCATTTAAGTTTTCTAATCGATTCTATCTCAAACTTTCATTCCCTTTCTGATATGCTGCGTTGTCTTGTGATCCCTCCATGTGAGGTCGAGCATGAATCTCTCGTGTACACGAGTCAGTCTCTTGGTTAGATTCCATGTTTCAGCTCCATAAGTGACTATCGGGAGGATGCATTGGCAGCCGGGTCCTTATTCCTAATGTGAACATTACACTTGATTTTCTTTCTACTGAAGTTCTTGTGTAGGCCTACTTTTTTGCTCTTTTCATTTACTTTATATATATATATATATATATATATATATATATATATATATATATATATATATATATATATATATATATATATAATCAATAAACCATGCATATCAATTGGACAATTAAAGAGAATAAAAAGTTAAGAAAAAAAGGTAAAGATTAGAAAAGAACGCGTAAATGCAGTGTCAAACTCCATTCCCACTTTTGTACTGACTAAAGAGGATGAATGTTGGTATAAAAGTGAGAGTGAAGCTTGACACTGTATTAGCCAGTCTTCTAATATCTTTTCCTTTCTTTCTTCCCTTTCCTTTCTTCCATTCCTGTGGGAATATTGTTTTCTATTTATTATATTTTGGTTCGTATCATTTTCCATTCACATGCAAAAGTTCTTTCCCGTCTTTGATCTAGTTTGTACTCTTTTTTTTTTCTTCTTGGTCCTCCTCTCGCTGTTTTCCATCAATTACCACAACTACTGCACTTCTACTCACTGTTTTCTATGTTTTTCTTTTTCTTTTTCTTGACGTCTACAATTCAAATCTCATTTCACTTCTGCCAATGGAATTGAATGAATCCCAATGATACTTTGTGGCAATGGACTAAAGAGATTTCGTTCAAGTTTAGGGGCAGATCCATGATTTTACACATCATAGTGATTTGTCCATTCACGGTATATCTTCATAGGTTCCAAATTAATTTTAAAGAAACTCCCAGGATGAGTTTGTCATGGGCGTAGAAAAATTGATTCACTTTCTTTGGTTTATTCAGAAATTGCCTGCAGATACTTTCACTGCTCTATAGTTATATTCTATTTGATTTTCATTCAGTTTTAGTGATAATAACGTTGGCAGACATACGTAGCTCTTTGTAGCGCTTTGTAGCTCTTTTTGGTCTTCTCCTCTGTCTAAATTTCTTTTTCGTGCTCGTATTTCACATGATTTGTTGATATTAACCCATTCAGTTTTATTGTTTATTTATTAGCCTCCCGCATAGATGCAACGCCCGATTCCTTTTTCACGTTGAGCCCAGCCACTCCCCGGGAGATACCGGTTTCTTTCAACTTGTTTCCTTCGTTGCCTTTCATACACAACGAGAGCGGCCCGGTGGGTGTGTGCAAGTGGACTTGGCCCGGTTGGAGTGCGTGTGTTGTGATTACGATGAAAGAAAACTCTAAATGATACATCCTTCATTTGATTCACTGAACAGGAAGAAAGAAACAAACTTGATATTCGGTTTGTCAGCGAGTCAGAAAAGGAGTTGTGTTAGCATGAGTTTCTTTTTTCACGGGGCGGGGGGGGACTCAAACGAGAGGGAAGGAAATAAATGATTGAATGTAACTGAGACAAAATGACAGAAACACTCTGATAGATGCAGAAGAGTCAGGCTGGGTTAGTCCCTCGATATAAACCATCATGCATCGGTTGTCTTTTGGCAGCATGTTGTGTTGGGGGTGATCAATTAAAATTTGAAAATTTTCCTTAAGTCCATGCCCACTTGCTCCATTAGTGTTACATAGAGACGTGATACGTACATAGCCAGCCAGCTACATCGACTTAAGAGTTGAAAGAACCTGTGTTGGAAGTTTTGATGACAGCTTCGAATCACAGTGTCTAATTATTTTTTTTTCAATTGTTACAAAAGAGAATGTAGTGGTGAAATTCCGTGAAAAGGAGAATGTTAAACGAACGTAAAATAAGAGGTAAAAGGAATTTGATTACTTAAGAGAATGTAATGAAAAATCGTGAGAACTGACTTGTAGTTCATTTGATGGGGAAGAGGGAATGTTTCAAAATGAAACTCTCAACTAACTTTTCATGTTATCTGGCCAGTGTAAGATAATTAAAACAAACAGGTGGTAGATAACAGAACAATTTAGATCGATGCAAAAATCGTCGGCATGCTTTGTTACATTTTTAAGCAGGAAAACATTTACGATGGACATACTAAAATGTGAGGTAAAATAGTCAGCTTTATAAAAAAAGTCGATATTTATATGAGCGGTGTGTTCATCTTGATTCGCTGGTTTTAATAATAGACTATCCCATTGGTGAAAGGACTGTAAAAAATTTCTGAAAAACTAATCCCTGTACACTGTTTCAATTATTCACTATTCCCCATAAACAGAGTGAGAATAACAATCTGGATCAAGTGAATCAAAATATCTTAAAGAAAATTCGTCATCGTATTACCCAGTGAGATTAATGATTAGATCACATGGGAGAAAATCAGAGCAGTCTCCATATAGCAAGAGTCAACAAGCTGATTTCGGTTGACAGAGTTTATTGGTTCGATCCTCATCGGGGCTCCTTCTAAAGAAAAAGCATTATCAATTCATATAAAGTTACTATACTTGTAAAATAAACAGTGTGATTGTTTTGATTTGCTGTCCATTAGTTTTGACTCTCATTTAGGGGCGAAGAATTAGGTGATATTATCATCCCCTCCAACCTTTTGAAACTACAGATTCATCAATTGAAACAATTTTGCCATTTCTTTCTAAGATATTCGAATATATCTGCGAATGTTTCCACGAGTAATAACTAAAGATGTAATAATGTAGACATTTTGATGGACCAAAATTTTGCATTGTCACGAGTCGAAATTCCCCTGTGTTAAAAGCTAATACAGCAGTAGAATAACTACATTAAAAAAAAACAACTGGATAACACAATATTATATTAAACTCCCTCACCTAACGCACTGGATAGCTCCTATGAGCAAGACGTCAGTTAAGTGTCACAGATTGTATGTTAATCTTCTTACCTTGTATAGATATATGTATATATTTCATTTATAAGATATTGTAACGTGCATATCAATTAATTTGTATGAAAACAATATCGTTTTAAATATAAACTGTGGACTATTTTCCTCATTTCCTTTTTTGAAAAATTAATCCGTTATGACGTCCATTAATCAAACGATGTGTCAACCAACAAAACAGAAGAAAAACAACTAATTTTTCCTTGAGTCTATTGATTCTCATACAAATAAGATATTGCTACATAGTAATATTCCGTGATGATTATCTTCAATAAAACTCATAAATAGCCATATTTGGTGCTTTTTGACATTTTTGGCATTTTTTTTAACAAAAATGTGGACATTAGAATTCTATCATGAAAACATGGCACTTAATGAAAGAATTCATCGGGGTATGTGTTTTTTTTTCAATGGCATTTGATGAAATCAAACCTCTTCAACCTTCTGTTAAAATTTTTGTAAATGTAATCAGAATCGACCAACCCAAGAGGGTTTTATGGAGATGTGTTTGGAACAGTGAACAGGTTGAAGTCAGTTTGATAACACCTGAACAATCATCGTTATTCGTTGATGAAAAAAGAACAAAGGGGATAAATAGGATTTTTAGAAAGAAAGAAAACTAAAAAAAAGTAATGTCAGATGGAAAGAGAAAGAAGGTAAGATTATGGATGAATTGAGATGCGAAAAATATATAATAAGCAAGAGGTCTGTCAGTCAAATTTTACGTTAGTGAAAGAGAATGTCAGGAAACATGGCAGAAAGGTGGAATGAGGTGGAACTGAACTTGCATTTCGAGAGTCGATGAGCAAGAGATATGGTTAAGTGCTGGGTATGGTCGCTTCAGGCAACTCCAATGTGTATTTTCCCCTCGGGATACTACAACCTTTTTTGAGTTCCATACATACGTATACCAATAGCAAAGCAATTGTTGGGTCTTTTTTTAGTTTCTCTATCAAGGAAGTCAATTTATTGCTTATCAAAAGTTTTTTTTCTATCTTCCAGTCATATCCGACTCCTGATATCTTAACAGCAAGTCTTGCCATTCTTGTAATTTTAACTAATCTGATGCGCATTGCTAAACGATCATGGCGCGAAATCAACGTCCAAAATCTGTGAAAACATCAACTTCCTTGCACATTACTTTATCTTCAGTGTGTTTCCTACCAAACATTTACAAGTCTCTGTCAGGCGCCGTCCTTATCGCTTGAATCACGAAGTAAAAGAATTTTCCTAGCCGTGAAACATCCTGTTTTTCCTACACCATTCAAACGTACCAAATGTTTGGAATCTATCATAAAGTGTACTGTGCGTCCATTGAAGTAACATTCCTTTTTTTTCAAACACCAGTGCAAACTTTGAGTTGAATCTGATTTTCTTGCGTAACAAGAACATGGAAAACGAGAAAAAACAAAATCATTCCTAACCAAATTTAGGAAAGTAAAAAGTTATATTCCCGACCTTTTTTTCTGAAATAACGACCGACTGATTGGTAGTCATGTTTCTTTCCGACTTAGCTTAATTGACAAGTTTAACAAAAACTTTTGCTCGAAATATGCAAGGGCTTATTCATTTCCCCACAAAAAAGAATTCATCGACAAAAGTAACATTTTCTTGTCTTGATTTAAAATCATGACCGAGGGTGTAATAGCTGGATATCTTACCGACTGAGTCAAACTGATATATCTACGAAGTTTAACTTTGGGATACGTGAGGTCTTATTTTATTCTATAATACATCCATACTTAAAGAAGATGGTTGTGTTACATATGATTTCAAATCACCTTATTAGTAGATAAAACAATCTCATTGTTCCATAATTTATCGGTCATTGTATGTCATGTTTTTGTTGCTTTGTATTACAATGCAAAGATCTACGACGGTTAAGTAGGCAACATTGAATAGAAAATATGGAAACAGCCACCGACGAGATTTGAACAAGCATTTCACTATGAAAATTGTACTGTTTTTTTTTATCAGTATATATCCCTATGTGAAAAAGGAAATATTTGGACCTTTATTATTGGCTTCATCAAAAAATCGATATTTCATTGGGATGATCTTTAGAAATGAACTTAGTGAACTAATCTCAGTGGAATAATCTGTTGTTTTAAATTGTGGGTAGGAGAATGTTTGCTACCTTTAAGTGGACTGATACAGAAACAAACTTTAAAAAATACAGTTTCCTTTATTTGAGAACTTTGTGCTTCGATTCGTCCAGTGCAAGGAGAAAATTTTGCAAATAGCTATCGAAGTGAGACATCAAAAGGAAATAAAACACACTATAATTGCAGAGTGAACCATGAAACAAACTTGTTAACATTTTTAAGCAGTATGTATGTATATATATATATATATATATATATATATATATATATATATATATATATATATATATATATATATATATATATATATATATATATATTCCTATTGCATCGCCGAACCAAGCTTTTAAAGAGACGCAATGGAAAGATGAGAGAACATGCGTTGTTTGTTCTGTACTTTGATTACAATATATATATATATATATATATATATATATATATATATATATATATATATATATATATATATATATATATATATATATACATTAGATTTTTCTCAGAACTAACAATTTGTAATCAATAAGCCTTAAAGACTGGAGGCATTATGATTATTTGCAAAATTTATACAAAAAATATTGAATATCCGACTTTTCACTTTCTTGACTGTTGTTTTATAGAGGAAAAATTGTATCATTCATATACCCATGTTTGATTGAATCAGCAAAATTGTAATTGAAACTACCTCTTTATTTTTCATTTGTTGCAATAAAAGACTTAAATGAATTTTATTTACTGTTCAGTAAGAACGCTTATAACTGGTGTTACCTAAAATTTCATGTTATGAGCCCAATCAGATTCAATGTATTCAATCTTCGAAATATTACAGGAAATGTTTCACCTCATATCAATGCTATTTTTGCTTGACATAAATTTCAGAACGCAATAAATAAGCTTTTATCAATATTTTTCTGTAATAACTCCTTTATTCTGGTGGTTATAGCTTATATATTCGACAGCATTAGTCTTCAGAGTACGTTTTAGTAGAGAATGGCTTTTCTTTTGTTTTCTCTCCGATAACAGATCCCTTTGGTCAAGCAGTCCGATAGTTGTTTACAGTGTCTCACTGCAATGTTCATTCATTCATCTGTCCATCTGTGACTTTCCCACGTCTGGTTCGTGTTTCTTAACTTTCTCCTTTGGCCTTAATATGTTATCCATGATGTTAAATTCATTTATATGATTGAAAGGGCATGGTTTGTTTTCTTCTCACTCTGGAATATATATATATATATATATATATATATATATATATATATATATATATATATATATATATATATATATATATATATATATATATATTATACGTACACACATATCAGTGCAATGAAATGAGTATTACCTTTGACAAATATATAACAAAAAGCAGAAGGATTACAAGGATGCTTCAATTCCTGGCCAAAATAACACGTGAAGTAAAAAGAATAACATGTAACGCCATAGCATACCATCAACCGACGAAAATCGAGGCGACATAAAAGTGCAGAACAAACAACGCATGTTCTCTCATCTTTCCATTGCGTCTCTTTGAAAGCTTGGTTCGGCGATGCAATGGGAAAAACAAATTTTATGATCGCAGATGGGAAAATAAACAAGTCCATTTCATCAACAGAATCAGTGCTGCAATCTGAGTCTAGACTACGGAAACATTAACTTCCTGTCTTTTATACATCCGAATAAAACAGAATTACCATGTTTGGCTTGAGATAGAGGATAAAAAAGACAAGTCTGGTTAGTCACCCAATAGAAACCTATCACGTTATCAACGTCTTTCCGCAGCATCTGAACAATTAAGAAAAAGATGGTCAATGAATAAACTATCTCACCAGAAAATGGATATCTGTTTTCCATATGATATCTTGCTGAATCATAGCAGTTTATTTATTTTTGATGTTTTGTCTGGCAATATAAGACAAAGTAAAATATGTATTTATATCATCCATACAAAAATATCGATGAAGTCTATCAGTATTGATTCATACCTATTTAGTTGATTATAGTGAAATAATTTATAAGATTCATGAGAAACTTGAGAAATACATAATTATGAAAGAAAATAGTTGTAAAAATTAATTAGAATGGCCGAAAGTGCTTTCCATGTTAGAAAGTGAATAATAAAAGATACCTACGATTGCAGAAACCAAACCAAAAATGACACTGAGAGAAAACAAAAGGGAGGGGAAGTTCAATTATTGGTTCAGTCGTTGAGGACAGCTTGATGTTTACCAAAGTTTACTAGATGAAAGTGACATAAGTTCGAGTCTCACCTATATCTTATCCTTCATTTTCGATTCTCACTGTTTACTCACAGCTGTAGTCTGATAAGTAGAGTGAGTTGTGATAAAAAAAAGTAAACAAAAATCATGATGAAAGAGAATAGTAAAAAAAATTAATCACAAGAAAGAATTCTACTTGGCACCTCTCTTCATGTTTTTTTCTAAAATCAGATTAAAGTTCATTTTTAATTTGGACAAAAGTCAATCGTATTTCTTTCATCTTTCAAGATGTTGATT
>OY735199.1:42497238-42582238 GCA_963457665.1 Thysanoteuthis rhombus | reverse complement strand
GCATTAGTGAATGCAGAATAGGGATCGGACTCTTTCTAGGAGGATTAAAAGGATTGCCACGGATCCTTACATTATCCCCCATACCTGGTGTACTCAGTACGTCACCAGAGAAAGTATCAACCAGGCTCGAGGTTGCTTGAATCCAATAATCCTACGAGAACTGTCGTATCTGATTGGACTATAACTCTCTTCCCTGGACGACAATCTCACTCTTAAGATACATTTCGTGAAAATATGTACACCTCTCAAACTTGAGGCCAAAAAGAGAGGGTCACAATTGAGGCTGTGTAGACTGCGTGATGGCAAGGGCCCCTGAGATCTGAAGACACCCCCTAAAAATGAGTCTTTAAAAATAATTAAGTATATTTTCCAGGGTGCAGGATTAAGAAGTGATATATGTCGACTAAACGTATTCAAGGGCTTATCATACAATATAAAAATATTGATCCATAGGGAACTTAATATTAAATCAAACATCATAACCTTACGTATATTTCATTTCAGTCTGGAGTTGGTTGAAAATAATTCTTAAATGCCCAGAATAGAAAGGAAACCAAGAAATGTCATACTCAGGGTCCAATGAATGTTAAATTTGACAATGAAAACAGAAGAGAGTTAATTTATGTTTTTGCCCTTCTATTTTGTGCGTTCTCCGAACGGAATTGCATTTTTCTAAAACTATCCATTTTGTGACCTATAAGCAAAATAGATCTGGTTAGTCACTCAATAAAAACTGTTACTTGATGAACGAAATTTGGTAACATGCCGTGTTGGTGGCATCAGTGGGAACACTGAACAAATTACTTTTCCCGTCTTTCATAGGACAGTAGTGACTAAAAAAAAAAAAAAAGAAAAAGAAAAACATTAATTAACTGATAAATAAATAAAACAAAATAAGTGTGAACCATTCAGGACCAAATTTTTTTTCCACCGACTCCCACGATGAGCACGATTGCGCTAATCTCTGTCATGTACAGCAATCTTGTCTTCATTGTCTCCCCATCTTCAACCTGGTATTTTTCTATTGCTTCCTCTGTCCAATAGGTGCCAATCGGTCTACATTTTACTATTTTTCGTTTATTGTGCTATGTACCATGCTTAGTTCCATTTGTTTTACCTAATCTCTCGTATGATATCCTTTTACTCTGGTTTTATATCAGATCTGTGTACCATCATCATCATCATCATCAGCAGCAGCAGCAGCAGCAGCATCATGATCATGATCATGATCATCAACCTCATCCTCATCATCATCATCATCATCATCATTATCATCATCATCAGTTTTTCATCATCCGTCGTTGGACATAGACCCTCCCCAGGATTTGCCACATTACTTTATCATGGGTGTTGCAGAGCCAGTACTTTCTGAATTTGTCAAGCTCGTCTCTCCATCTAATATTCTGCCTGATCAGTTCTGAATTTGATCTCAGGGGATCCATGTCATGAGTCACAGCGTCCATCGGTTGTCTGCCATTCGTGCAACATGGCCAGCCCACTGCCAACTGAGATTTTTGATGGATTCTATGATGTCCCTGACTCCTGTCTTTTCCCGGATGTATTCTGCTGTCTTGTGGTCTCTCTATGTGAGACCCAGCATAATTTTCTCATGTGCACGTTGCATAGTTCTCAATTTGCAGTTATTCTTCTATTGCTAACAGTCATTCCTACCATTGCTCTTTCTATCGTCCTCTTTGCTCTTCTGAGTTTATTAACAAATTGTCTCGTATGTTACCATATTTTACACACGTACGTCATATGCGCTTCTTCCAGAGAAGCTAACAACTGATTCGAACAAAAACTGAATAGGCTATTGCTACAGTGCACGTCCCATTTGGTTACAAGGCATAAGAGTTTACAGCTTGGATGGGTATTTTTCATACAAGCACCGTACATTACCAAATATTGTATTTTAGGATGACCATTTATACCATATTTTAGAGAATTCTCGTAATGCAATATCTCAGTCCCTAAGAAAATTATTAAAGGTACTTGGAGTTAATACCAAATTAACATTATCTAATACAATGGTAACTTTAAGAAGTTTCTGGTGAGTGAAGTGTCGTATTTAATTAAAGAGACATTTTTATAATGAATCCATTAACTCGTGCAAAAAAGGAACATCGAAAAAATTGTTCTTTAGAAATTAATCAAATTTGCAAAAAGAAACCAAAAGAAAAAAACCCAACAATCTTTTCCTTTCCCAAAAGAAAAATGAGGAAAAGTTCCCAAATTCCAGCCAACCAAAATACGTTGACAGCTGAAGACCACGTATGAGCCATCTCATTCAAGCAAATATTGAACATTGAATTTCAATTCTAGACATTACTGTTTAAAGGCATTCAACAGATTAATGCTAAAATTGAAATATATGTCCTAATTATGTTATAACTTAATAACAGGAGAGCAATTATGATTATTAATTCTATTTTGGTAAAACGCCAGAAACTATTCTCTACCAAGCAATTGAAGATGGGCAAATACAAAGTAAGACCACAAACGGACAAATGCGTATTTCCTCTTTAAAATGATGACTAATAATTACCAGCGGTGAATATCATGAAAAAATATTATTCAGTTAGATGGGCTATGATGGAAATTAATTTAAAAGAAAAGATATCTGATTCTATCAATATAATGGGCAATTAAGGCGTACAAAATGAGTGGACATGAATTTATTCAGAACTAATGAAAAAATATAAATTTGATAGAAAAAATAATAGCTTCAATGTCTGTTAATGTTCAAATTCGTCACAAAATGGAGATGTAATATTTCGAAAATTATTTTTGTCTCCTTGATCAATTTTGGTAATAGCTGGTTCTCATCCTTTTCCTATATTATTTCTCACTGGTTTTTCTTTTGCCAAACTCTGGAACGTTATTATTCTATGGTGACAAAGACAACACGTACAAAAACAATCTTCACCAAATTATGCGTGTAAACCCATATGCAAAATTCACGATTCTTAACCGTAATATAAACTCATGCCTAAATTGATCATGCTAATACGCACAGGCTCATTCCATTCCAATAATTTAATACGTTTTAGTAACTATCTGAAGTCGGAATAAAAGTTTTGTGTGTTTGCATCGATATTTCATGAGTGAATATGTGTTGGGGTAATCAAAGATTTTGAAAAGATTCAGGTGATGTATTTTCTTGGTATTCAATAGACTGATTTTAAGATTCACTCAATGCAGCGGCCAGTTTCGTTTTTTTCCTCCCTTTTTCCTCATTCTGTTATCTCTCATCTCTTCTCTTCAGGGTTTTATATCTTGCTTTTTTCTGTGTTGTCATCTTCCATATTACTCTACCACTTTCAGGTAAGACGGTTACACCTTATGATTATTGCTTATGTTTCGTCTGGTGTTTTCTCACACCAACAAAATAAGTTTTATTCTTATTTTCTTCTTTTTTAATTTCCACAGCTTACAATATGGTTAAAAAGGGGATGAGGTCATTTGATTGCCACATGAACTAAAGCTTAGTATGCGACTGCAATAGAACTCTCCACATATGCTCCGCCTTTTTTATTCTCTTCCCCCCCCCCACCACACTTGCAATGTAATTAACAGTATGTATACAAAGATGTGCTCATGCTTGAATGGGAGTAAAAAGGTCTCAAGATTTCGATATAACTGTCATTTGTTACAATCCCCCCCCCCCAAAAAAAAAACTACCCACGAGTATGAAATCTCATTGTTGTTTTAGTTCTCTGGATTGTAGATATATAGCAAGAGTAATCAATAACAACAATAACAGACGTATCCGTTTCATTTTCTTTGGGTGTTATTATAGTTAATATAGACACATTGCATAGGAAATAAATTACTTTTACAGAATTATGTACTTTAATTGCTGGGATATATGTGTGAGAGTTATGATGATATCTTAGTTATCAACACCGATAGAATTTCCGAAAATCCAGCTAGTATTCTATGGTTTCTGTTTTCTGTTTTTTCTTCTTTCCTTTCCACCTCCCTGTTGCTTGGTTCTACCATTTCTATTTCATCTCTCCCTTTTTATTGTTTGCTGAATATCTTTACTTGGGTTGATTTTAAAATTCAGAAATGTGTCAAACAGTTCTGGTTAGTACCTCAATAGAAATCGTCTTTTGGTACCATGCTATGTTGAGAGGGATCAATTTAATAAAACATCTGAATTAAAAGGCACAACACAAAAAAAAGCAATTGCAAATAATGCCAACCATAAACTATGCAATCAATGCAACATAAACTTACAGGGCAAATTTTCTGTGCAGCATTGTGGCACGATACATACATAGCCAACGAAGACAGACAGACAGACAACTAGCATACCGGATAGACGAACTTGAAAACTGTGGAAACCCATGTTGACAGTCTTGGTTGATGGTATCTGATATTGATTGCACAAATTGTTAGTTTTTTTAACGGTCAAACTTTGAGTGGCATCTTCGGGGATCAACGTAGACGAAAGACTAACACAATTTATCTTATGTTTCCAGATACAAAATGCATTAAACCTCACCATAAATCAAATGAATGTCCGAATAATATGAATAATTTACCTTAACCCCTGTTAGTCACAATAGCTGTACAACATCTTTTGTATTTCTAAGTCATGCTTGTAGGTATGTTTCTCATTCATACAGTATATTGCAAGATTAGGTATACGTAGGAAAGTTTTTGTGAGACCTATGTCTGACTTGCCCGGCCCGTCGTAGCATAGTTTTGCTAACGGCACCTGGTATTACATATTGGTCTACCATCAATTGCTATTGTTATTGCTCCTAATTCTTTAGATATATTGACGAAAAAAATAAGAATTTTTGTTCGTGTTATAGTTCAAATCATTTGTGCTCGGGGAGTTCATTGTGTGAGTCTATATCGTTGAGTTGTAAGTATCAGATGTGTTCGTTCTATATTTTGTTTTTCGATCTAATCTGTTTGAGAGGAAAGTGTTCACATCGATATTTGAGGTGTGAACATATGTTTTTGTGTGATCCAAGATTTTAGGACTGTGTGAGTAAAAAAAACTTTGATTTGAAAGTCTGTTGATTATATATTTTAAAAAAATCCATTCATCATTTTGAATACAAATGTCCATCTATTAGGTGGTTTGTTTATTTGGTGTTGTGAAATAATTGTTTTGTATCGATATCATCCTTGCAATGCATGTATATATATATCATAAAAACCAGGAAATTATTTTATAGTATAGCTTCTAATAGTAATAAGTATCGCTTCTATAATCACGCCATTGTTTTTTTTATGGTTATATTAAATAATTCTGTTTTGCTGGCGATCAAAAATTCGATTGGCTCTGTAGTAATGTTGTACTAAAGTGTTTTATGCTTGTCTTTTATAAGAACACGTCGATGTTCTAATACACTATTTCCAATGTGTCTTGAGGTTTCCCTGGTATGAATTTTTCGGCAATTTTTACACGGTATTAAGTATATGCTTACTTTGGTGTTATGTTGATTATTGTTTTGTTTTTTTCACCTATGTCAACGACGGTTTTTGATGTTGTGTTACAATGAGTAGGTTAAACTCTGTAATAATTTTTCCGAATTGTTGAGCTTGTCGGGAGGATGATGTGCCGAAATATTTTGTTGTTATTTGAAATGGTTACCGTTTTAGTATGTTCTTGATATGGTTGGTTTTGCGTACCTTTCATTTATCATTTGGTATCATGAGTATTGTTGGATTTTGCATGTTTGTCCTATGAACTCTTTTTCTTCCTGAAGGAACTGTGAGCTGCATATTTTCAGGAATCTTAGATAAAAGCTTAGCATTATACTTGATGCTATTCTGGTCTTATGGTGTGAGAGAAAGTTGAGGTGGACATTTCGTTAATCAATAGTTGGTATAGGACAGAAGTACCTTTGGCTCTGTTCTGTGTATTAGGATATTCTATTTCGTATGTGAAGTCAGTTGGAGGGTTAACTTTGTCCAGCCAATCAATGACATTAGGCAGATTCATGTTGTTAGTAAAAATTAGGGAATTGATGCATCTGAGATAAGCGGCTTCTTATGGTGAGATGTATTAGGAAGGTGCCAATTACAAGAATTCTAGGGATAGGTACACTAGTACTCAACTGAGATGCAGGCCATTGGGCAGGCCAAACCTTTCTTTGTAAAACTTATTATTGAATCAGAGATACTTTGATGTGTAAGCAGTGTGCATATTTTGACAATTGTTCACAGGTAGAGCGAGATCTAGTTTAGATTTGTTCAAATATATTAATATAACTATTCTGCCACCTTTCTTTGAGGGTGTGATTAATATGTTCTTATTTTTTATTCTTGGTGCTCGAGCATATCTGTTTGGGATGGTTGTGGTGGTTATGATTCCTTGGATGTAACTTTTGGTAAAAATCTGTCTGTCACTCATTCCTCTGTATCGGTAATGTTGTCATCTAAGCCGCTGGCAAACCTGCTGCCCAATATTTAAGCCTACTTATTCTATAGTCTTGCGTTTCGTGTTTGGTAAGTTTTACATAAGATGTGGGCATCTTATATGGATCTGTTTTCTAATGTTGCATAGAAATTTGAATTTGTTTTCTTCTGCATTTTGATGATTTGTTTGTTCTTTATTGTTGTGAGTACTTGTTTTTTTTTGTTGATGAAGGTATTGGTTTCGTCCATTTCAGACGGATCTCGAGGGCAACTGATCGAATGCCCACAGGGGCTACTTCTAAAGTCTGCTGACTTAATCGACTAAAAATCCGACAAAAAGCAACACTAACAACGAGAATGCTTTATTTGAAGTGAATTCAGACGATTCAAGACCAACATATTAGATTGTTGCACTAGAAATGCCCTTTTTTCTATAAAATATTTGATATAGCTGCAGGTGAAATATATGCCAATCTAATTGCAATTTCTGCAGAAATAACGTTATAAATCGTTTTCAACCGAGGTTTTTTGTAGTCGCCAATGGTAAGGATTTCTCCCCAAGAAGTCACTCTGATTTTCTAATCCAATTTTTTGATGGTGCCAACAAAGTATTTTGGATGGACACTGCTGAAGTGTGAAATGTTTGGCGTTGGTCCAGTAGGTTTAGCTTGGAAAATGTGGCTACCAACAATAAACCTCACAAAATTCCAAAACGTGTTCTTAATGATGAAGAATTAGTGACAGCTGTGGCCAACGACCCAAGAACTGTTTTCATTTTGTTGCTTATTCCGTCCTTCATAAACATAAAATGTGACGTTTTATACATAAAAGCCAAAGAAAATATGACGGAGAGAGCTATCAGTAAGTTTGCTGCCCCTGTGGTATCAAGTGTACATTAGCAGAAGCCGCTGTTACGCACATACAAAACAATAACTTTACAGTGAATACTCTTTACGGTCTTTCATTATTAAATGTACATGTATTTGCCTCTGTTCATCTTTTTGTTAAAACCAGTACTACTTAAACCGGTGTAATTTCACGCTAGAGTGCAGATTCCTTGGCTGTTAGGGGTAAATTGTCACGTGGACGTGTTTTGCTTCTTTGTTTAACAGCCAACATACTGATTTTTGATTTTATCGATGAAAAACATGATTTTATGAGAGGGATAAATCTGTATAAGTGGAAGGCTAAATTGAGCGAAGAAGGTTCAGACCCACTGTTTGAAACTTTTGGGCATACAGGTGTGCATTTAATCTGTCAATGTGATCTTCACAACTTGCATGTCATTGGATATAGACTTTTCCTGAGATTTGCCAGACCTACCGGTCGTAGGCGTCACAAAGTCAATACTTTCTGCATTTATCTGAGGCATTAAGCAATCTTATTTTTGCCAGCCAGAGTTGACGCAGATAATCTCCAGGTATCTGCATTCTGAATCCTGATGGCCAGCGGTTGTTTGTCATTCTTGAAACATAGCCTGTCACTAGCCATTCATATTTTGTAATCGATTTTATATCTCTGACTCCTGGTTCTCTCTGATATGATTTGCTATCATGTGACCCCTTTATATGATATTAAACCCGTTTTTCTCTCATGTATGTTATTTGGTTCTTGGTTTGAGGGAAATCTTTTGGTTAGGTTCGATGTTTCAGTTAGATGTATGACTATTAAATGGATATATGGGTTGTAGAAATTTATTTTAAACTAATATGACTTTTCTTGTTTCTAAGGGTTGAGTTTTTCCTCTCAAAAGATTGCCAACCTAGTCTGACCTTTCGTTTGATTTCATCTTCCAATGGGGATTCCACGGTGATTTGTTCCTCAGGGTTGATGTAGCAGTCTATTTTTTTTTCAACTCTTAATTTCCGATTTTAATCGTTGTCTTTGTCCGCAGCACTTTTGTTGCAAGTGACATTGGTTTTAGAGAAGGTCGTATTGTTAAAAAAAAGAGGGAATACTTTTTTCAGACATAAACTTATTGATGGATTTCCTTAAGCAAGAGAAAATACAAAAAATTTACACATCAGGACAATTGCAAAGTCATTTGTACATTTTTCACGTACCTCTTCTCCATGAATGCCACTCATTTACTCTGTGAAAATGAGCAAAACCCTAAGCCAGTTATCTTCATCGATACACTGGACACAGCCATCAACGTAAAAAAATGCAAAATTTCTTTTACATTTACATTTCTTGTCACGCTCGTCCTGAATTTAAATTTCTTCACGGCTTTCTAGTGAGAAAATGATCGGCAATGTATTTTACCGTACTTTTTTCTCTCCATGCTTTTATAATGTGAAACTGCTCATTTCCATAAGCCATTTTAAAGTAATTTGAAACATTTTGTATATTTTTTCAAAAAACTTTTGTCATCTTGTACTTTTTCTTTTTCATCTTTTTTTTGTAAGCTAAATTTGATTTTAAAGAATGACCTAGTCTTTTGAATGTCCCCTAAGTGCATCTAAAGAACTGCACTCACCTTTAGCTACAGGTATTCCCCCCACGTACTTACGCTCGTGCACATACACACCTATATATATATATATATATATATATATATATTCATACATAAGTATATATATATATATATATATATATATATATATATATATATATATATATGTATATTTAAAGTCTACAAAACTTTACTGAGTGAAAAACAAAAAATGATATTTCTTGTTCATGTCTCTTAACTTGATTAATTCCATATATATATATATATATATATATATATATATATATATATATATATATATATATATATATATATATATATATATATATCAGCAGGAGGCCCCCAGCAACCCTGACAAGTCGAATCACTCACAATGCATAGCTGCTGGCAGTGGACTCTGGTTTCACATGGTACATTTTAATACACACTCACACAGCATACACCACTGATGATGGGAAGAATCCTGAAACATGTATGGACTATTTACTTATAAGGATTAATAAACCTTACCACCAAACACTCCACTCCCGAGTGTCTCACTCTCTACAGTACACATTATATATATATATATATATATATATATGTATATATATATATATATATATATATATATATGGGAAGCTATACAGTCTTTGACCCATGATAAGTACTTTGTACTACTTGGCTACTACTTTTTGTCAGAACTTTGGGTTGGGCTTGTCGCCCAAATACTCTGAAATCCTAAGCTACGCATCTAACATTCCAACATTCATGATTCGTTCCCCAATCTTATTCCTGTTTAAACTGAATTCTATCACTGCGTTTTGACCTTGGAAACCATCATAAGGAAGCGACCAAATCTTCCTTCACTTTATATTCCCTTTCACTTAAAAACTCAACTGAACTTATGGAAATTTTGCCTTCCCATACCGTATAAAACAAAACTTTGAAATCAATTACAGAAAAATTATGGGCTGTGCTGTAAAAATAGATAAAAAAAATAGATAGCAAATTTAATTAATCTTTTTTTCAACTTACCCTTTCAATATACAATCATAGCTAAAGATGACAGCAGAGAAAGTGACATTAAACTATATTTTATTCATCTTGTTCTCATGTGTTTATTCATTTATTTATTTTTCAAACGTGGTCGGCTCCTTCAGAATATTCAAGTTTCAAAATTTCCTTTTCCCTTGTAGACTTCACAGCGGTAAAGTAAGGCCATACATGGGTTGGTTCCCATGCTCCTTCAGACATACATAGAAAGAATGGGAGAACATAAGATCTGGTGAGAGTTTTTTCGGTATGTCAGTCTGTCAGTCAGTGACCTTTATTGCTACAACAGATCTTACCGGGAACTCATCTGAAAACTATGCAAAAACGATACAAACAAAAAATTATCGTAAGAGCATATGTATTAGCCTTTTTTCAAAAAATGTATCTATTCGTTTTATATCACTTGCTTGATAATTGTATTTTCGAAAATGTTTCAATGATACTGTCCACATAGAAAGAAACAAATACAGAACATACAGCCAGTGAATGAACTAAAAAGTTAAATCAGTTATTTTGGTCTTAACATTTTTGGTGGCTATTAAACTTATTGTGGAGAGTAACACTACGTTGGAACAACCACATAATCCGTTGCAGACTCGATTCCCGCAGCAGCCCTATTTTCTTCAATTGTTTATTTTACTTTTGTTGTCAGGGACAAGTAATGCATTTATGGTGCAAAAACAGGAGATCATTCTAAATAGAGTTTCAAAATGATATATATAATGAATTTATTTCGGTCAGATAATGAATCCATTATATCTATATCTATCGATCTATCGATCTATCTATCTATATATATATATATATATATATATATATATGAATTCAGAGATGAGTTCAAAATTTGATGGAGTTAGGATTTGCTACGGAAACATGTACAAGTTTGTTTCCCGTTTAAGGTTCTTCAGGCAAATTAATAGATTTATTTTAGGTTCCCATTTAAGACTTTGTGGAGGGTGTCTATTTTTCTATGTTTTACGATCTTTTTATCCTGTTTTATATATTTTTTCTTTTTTTTTTGCTTTATTGTTGATCATTGTTTGTTTTGTTTTTCTGTTTTATTCAATGGGAATACTGTGCTCGTTGGTACTAACAAATTATGAATTAGGAGGATGTGGTGTAGGCAATTTTGTTATCAGTATGCTGTCAATCTATCAGCTCTCCGTGCTATGTTTCCTTTCTCAAAGTATTTTAATCCCACTTATATCTGTTTCCCAGCATTTGGGGTCACTTTTGAATAACGTTGATTATAAGAAATAATTCATGGTTTAGCCTGACTTACTTGTCTAAGATAATTATATTTTTGCTCTATTGACAAACATGAGGATTTCAAATTCATTGTTCAGGCGTAGTTAACATCGGGTTTCAATATTCTGACGTATGTGTGTCTGCTTTTATATTTCCCGTTTCTTTGTGGGTTTAAGTCAACTTACAATTAGTCTTCAATAATGATAATAAGGATTGTGCTGTTTTTTCAAAATAGTTCGTTTGTGAATGATGATATATGGTTGACTAATCTTAGTTTGACGAGTGTTTCTGATATTCCAGTGAGATGTTTAATTTCTAAGGAACAGATATTGAAGCTTGGTATACAATATTCGATTTGAGACATTTGTTTTGCAGAGGGTATCTGTATAATTGCAATCTGGTTTATTTGTGCTTTCTCCATTAGGGTCATTACCTTCCTTCTCTATAAATACTTTTATTGAGTTTTGTTATGAATTCATCAAAATTATCCGTACAACTATAATTGAGTTTCAATTTGTTGTTGAGAATTTTACTCAGTGGTTTGCTTGAGGGGAAATGTTTTTCTATTAATTGGATGGAAGTTTTTCTGAAATTGGTTTTTATTTGTTCGTTGAATGGCAATAGAATAGCAGATACTTTTTCCACCTTCAATTTTCTTGTTGTGGCTAAGTTTTACTTAATTTGATTTAACTTTTTCGTCATATTTGAAACTAAATACGGTGACACTGCTGTCCTTTGGGGCTTTAGTATAGTTGTTCCAAACATCAATGAATATTGTTCCATTTGAGGAATCATATAGTAGCTTAGTTTCTTCCAATTCTTTAATCATTTTATTCCAGGTGGTTAGAACTTGTGTAAGTACACATAATTACAGAATTATTTTTTTTGCGTGGTTTACGGGTTCCAATTTGTAAATTAAAAAGTAATATCTAAAATATGTGGAATTTTTCCATTGGACTGGATTTCAACTTAAAAGTTTACTTTTTTTTTCCATTTATTTTATTATGTTTTTTTTTTCTAAATTTTGCGCATAGCTGTTTTTATACAATTAGTATGTTGTCATCCCAGCACAATTCTATGTTTTTAGAGTTCAGTATTCCGGTGAGGATGTACAAATATACATACTGACCAACATCTCGGATGAATTGAGGCTACCCATAAAATATCAAACAGTGGAGAAAGAGATTTGAAAGAGTAGCAAATCTACCGACTCTTTTGGCTTATTGCAGGAAGGGATGAAGTATATCTTCACTTTTGAACTCTTGAAAGGGTAGTTTCACTTCACTTCGGGCTTATTAAAGATATTAAACAAAAAAGAATATGCACATGGATAGAAAGTAAGTCCCTACTTTAATACTCCAGTTACAGAGTGAATAGAAACTCTTCTCTAAAACTGACAAATTTGATTGCGCTACATCCATGGTTAGATACTCTTTATTGCGTGACGGACAAAAATATACAACTAACTTATATTTTCAAGATATATTCAATATATAGTATTAATAATAAGATATATATGAGGGAAAAAAATAGAGACGGCGGAAAATCTATCGCCACTTTTTGTTCATTTACGTGGGGGGAAGCATCAATTTTCGATTAACCCCTTGAAGGGGGAATTTTCTGTTCACTTTAGACCCATTAAGAAATCAATGCATGAATATATGTAATTATTCAATATGTACGTGGATGATTGCTAGGTCAGAACGTTTGCAGTATAATTATATACTAGATAAGAACCATTTCCTAAAACCCACATAAATGACATAATATCATAACTTTTTAAAAAACTCAGGAGCATTGCATAAGAATACCAAATTCGATTAAACTACACATATGGTTTGATACTTTTTATTGCACAACAGACAAACACTCACCTCTCACTTAATACAAGTATCAGGGTGACAATAGATTTTGGCAGTATGATTTTCAGGTTTTAAAACTGCAACGTTGTCTCAAAGATGTATATATATATATATATATATATATATATATATATATATATATATATATATATATATATATATATATATATATATATATATATATACATAAATATATATATATATCTCCGTTTTCATCCATGCATGTACTGATGTTTTACACAAATGCAAATATAAATACACGCACATACACATGCACGAGTGTGTGTGTGTGTGTTAGTGTGTGTAAAGGAAACCACTTGGTGTTTTTGGAGTGGGATATGGTCTTTTGGTCAGCAATAACCAGGTGACAACATGCAAAGGAGATAACAAAATCGATCAATCCACAATCATTCTGATAAATCTATTCTATTAATATACGTTACAAATGAATAATGTGAAATTTATGTTTTTTAAATCGTTCTTGATTCATTCAAAGTGAAGTGTTTAGGAGCGACTGGTATTGATAGCAAAAACCATATGATAAATTTATAGGTCACCGTATAAATCACTTTCTTCGGCATATGTACACCTAGTAATTAGTCTGCATATACATCAATAAATACGTGTTGACGACCTATCAGTGTATGCATCCATTGGCATTTACCCAAACTTTCATATATATACATATATACACAAACACACACACACATATATACATATATATATATATATATATATATATATATATATATGTATCGGTCTATATATGTGTGTGTGTGCGTGTGTTTGCATGTGTGTGTGTGTTTGCTGGTGTATGTATGTATGCATACACACACACAAATCAAAATCATATATATACTTTGAATCGAAATTATATATATATATATATATATATATATATATATATATATATATATATATATATATATATATATCCTTCCATACTCTCGCATCTCAATTCAATAACATTTCATAAATCACTTGAGTGGAAATTTCCGATTAACAACTCTCCAAATCGATTCCTGGCTTTGAAGGCACCCGTCCGGGCCAAATGTGGACAGACAGCAGCATTGAGGCCAAAGAGAAGAATTATTTAATAGCGTTGTTGGCTCGGCATGAAATATTTTAATAGTTCTTATCATCCTCGTCCTGCTTTCCGAAGTGATTACTTCAAGACACTTAGCCGAAAATTAAGTGGCCTAAACGACATTTTATTGTCAGATTAACTTACAACATTTTTTATTGATGTTGTTAAAGATGGTCTGTGTCGAGTGCTAGCAAGGCAGTAGGATATTCGCCGCTTGAAGTCTTTCCAAAATATAGAACCAAAACCTCTCAATAAATTTTCGATTATATTTAAATCTCATTCTATAGGTTTATATGACAGAATTTGAATGTACACTCTTTGGAATATATGTGCGTATTCAGCTGCGTGCGATTAGATCGATGAATAGATCTATAAATACCAGTCTTATTTAGTGTAACAGTAGGCTGCATCATTATGATATCCGTGGAGATCGGAATACTTTCTTGAGCTGATAGCCCATCTCAACAAGGTGTAGAAGAATTATTTTTTCCAGTGAAATCAATTGAACAATGTCAGTGAGCAATATATAGATGAGAAAATTAGAGAACACAAAATGGATATTGAAGTGTGAACAGAATAAATTGTAAATGTTATCAACATTATAAAACATACCCTAAAAATTACAATTACAAATGAAAACAAAGATTCTCTCTATGCTTTGGCTCGATGAAATTGACAGGCTATGCAGAGAGGATAGCAGAAATATTTCATACACTAACCACGTATGGACAAGAGAGCCATTAGCAAAAATCGTCAGAAGTACGACTAAGTTATATTGCTGGTCAATTGATCAGGATCTGCATCAGACAAATATGCCAAAATAGGTTGATTAATTCTGTTTGGTTGATTGATAATTTTACGTTTTATCATAATCGTTCGATTTCAATTTTGATTCGATAAATTTCGAAAGATTTTTCGTGTCATGACATTGTTAAAACCATCACTCAGATAAGGATTGTTACACAGAGCAAAATAAGTGCTTGTTAGAGAGTGACTGTCTCGACAAACAAGATGCATCAAGTTGAAATACTTCACATTCCAAGATAGGCTTTGAAACATTGCAACAGAATGACGGAATCCGAGACAGTAGACTCCCTAGCCCCCACCATATCTCTTTCCTTCTCCAATCGTCATTCAAATGGACCAGTTGCTCCCTGTGGTTCTGCACAGTAACAGCACGTCCATGTGGCAGTGATTAATAATGAATAATTTCCTGTGAATGTAAGCAAATGCTGAAGATAATTTCTCTTTAGGTTTATTTAAATTGATACATCGAGGGTTGTCTTCGATCAAGGAACACTTATCTCTGTTTTGAATGCTCATCTATCCATTTTTCATTGCCGATGAACATCTTATCCGAAAATGATAATTTTCTACGACGAATAATATGCAAAATGTTTGAATGCTGACTAATGCTAGTTCAATAATTTCATGCGGAACAATGCTGATTTTTTTTCAGACTCGTACATGAATCCATAAACAATGAACATTTAAGCAAATTTCAAAAATACATCTAAGTTTTCCCAAATATTGTGCAGAGGGTGGCATTGCATGATAATAATAAAAAAGCGATTATTTGGAATTCGTTTTGTGAACTTAAAAAGTGGAACAGTCCAAAGATTCCAACTACAATCAATTTCTGCGAAAATGATTACAAATCAATAAAAGATTTATTATAGACATCTTTTATTTTAGTTATACTGCTCAGTAATTAGACTATCATAAAGATGCAAATGGAATTTTAGGTTATTTAGATGGAATATCGCCAAAACTGATATATTGTTAAAGGGATAGTTCAACATTTGTTTAACAAAACCCAAAGATACTTTTAATGATACAATGCTACTTTGGAACGTTAAATTTAACCAATATATATATATATATATATATATATATATATATATATATATATATATATATATATATATAGGAATGAAGATTCGCTACAGGAACATATCTATAAATCAAACAACCAACTAAGGTCATATGAGCATCCCCCTCCAAAGCTGGTATTTACCGAGCACATTGTCAACATTGCATCTTACCTTACATAGCAGCAACATCCAGGTATGTTAAAAAAGAATCTACGAACACCGAAAGGCTTCGATACAGGATGATCACTTGAATGCTTCAGCCAATCAGCAACATCTCTGACATGTTTCTTACACGACCAACTTGACCTAAAATACGTACATATAATCAAACACGAACACGTTTCCAAAATACACAGATGCATGGAATCTGCCCTCATTTTGATCAGCAAACGACTATCAAACGCCCAGTTAATTTCCAATTTGAACCATCTCTAGCAAAATTTATCGTAAAACAACGTAAATCAACTCCTCATACAAGCGACAAATTTGGTGCTGGTGAAAGGGATGATATTTCTGAATCCTCATATACACACATTGTTAAAACCTCAAGGAAAAATAAATTCCCCAAATAACTTTCACTTCTTTTCCCAAACCCACCACATCACCAGGACACTCTCACTTCCTCTCCTCTAGACAACATTACCTAATTGAAAGGACATCTAATTATCCAAAGACCCAACTTACATTCATCAGAGAAAGCTCCTTCTTCATGATACGAAGTAAAAAAAAACAAACAAACATTTGTTCTGCACATATACCCAAAAATCTATTTCTGTAACTTTCCCCTATTCTCACAAAACAACTTCCTCTCTCTGAGCTCTGACAAAATCAGAGGCCCTTTAAATGGAAAGAATCAATTCAATTAGATATGACAATAATCTATCCAGATCTATCACGCATCTGAGGAAAAGAAGTAAGGAAGACTGTTTCCCGCAAGCATTTGCTAGTTTTCCTCTTTAAATATAATGTTCAAGGACTAACTGACACTGCACTTATCATAAGATGGATCATATCCCCGTTCTTGTTCAAATTTCATTATTTTACATAATCTAAATTTTCTTCTTTCTATAAATTCAATAAAAGTTTACATCATAAAAAAACTAGCTTTACACATAAATAAACTTGCTTTACAAAAAAAAAAAAAGGCTTTTAGTGTTCCCTGTTCGTTCCTGCTTTGTGATAATACATTTACCTCCATTTTCTTATTCTTATGTTATTGTGTACTTCATGGAGACAGGCCAAAAAGTCTATCTTTTTCATTTTGTTAGTTTCATATGTTGTCGATTTCCACTTCATTTCTCCTCTTTCTCCTTTGCCTAAAGCTAATTAAGATATTCTATTGTTGCGGAAAGCAAAATATTTTTATTGGCGCACACTTGATTCCATCTAATCCACCCACTGGCTAACCATTAGAACAGACTACACCATGCAAGAAAACACACAAGAATCCTGCTTAAGTATGCACAATGGACAAACATTCATCCCGTGTCAAACTGCGTACAATGGCACAGCATGTGCCAAACATCTCTAAAGAGCTGGCTTAATTTTTCTAAGTATGCAAACATCTTTTGAGCCTTCACAATGTCTAGCATGGGTATTATGCCTCCCCCGATCTAGACAAAGTGTTGCCTTTTTAGTGATTTTATCACTAAATTTTTTGAGATATCAAAATCTATTCGGCAATAGTTGAAAAGAAAGCAGTGTGATGAATACGTATGATAGTGTGCAGAGAATTTGGTCAATTAACCATTGAAATATTTTCGCTTACTTAATTTCAATTTACTGTACGTCGGATTACTTTACACTTCTTCAGTATCAATTTGAAGTCTGCGCGCAACACACATCAATTATATTTCTCTGCTTGCTTTATGCTGTACAGATTTAGTATACATATTCGTACATAGATGCTAGTGACCTATACTCTGCAACGATAATATAATGTTTTCTTCTGTCTGTATGCAGATAGAAGTGAGTGGGTTGGCTCTGAACTGGGGGCGCACTTTGAAATGCGCATTTTATCATATGTACAACAGAAAGCATATTGTACAAAAGATGTACTGTCACTGTTTCTCTACTTACCATTACTGTCTTCCACTCACATTTTCTCTAATTTCTCTTTATCTCCGGAATTATTGCAGCATTTTGGGTAAAAACGATGGAGCCTCATGGTGCTCTGTCGTTTATCGGTACTTACCTTTCTGACAAATGCAAAAAAAGTAACTTTTTGTGTACTACAGTTGAGTAATAGACTCCTTTAGAGTCCATGTGCATGGCATCGGGGGATTGAATTCCGATTGTTAAAAGTGATAAATCTGATGACAGGTTTTTTCACAAGAAAAGATATATGAATATATATACTTTGAACTATTACTTTTGGGCTTGACTGCAAATAAATGACGTTATGTAAGTCGTAAAAAACCTGAAATAACTTGAGGCAGGTTTTATATTAGTATAATAACCTGATAATTGCAGCATTTTCAAAAGATATTACAATAAAACTTTAATTTCGTCAAGTGGTATATGATTGAATGTCTGTAATATCTTGGATTCGTCTGCTTTTACACGTTTTACATGAATAAACCATACGTTGCAAAGGAGTGCTCTCTTGCTTGTTTTCTTGCCTTGCTCACTTTGCAAACTTATCTCTTACCTATTCACTTTCAGGGTTAATTGTCGATACTGACATTTATGGCATTTTCTGATATCATAACCCAAAAGAAATAATATGAAAAATTTATTAAGAAATTACGAAGAGTAGAAAAATGAAGAACTACAACTACAAATAACAAGAACTTGATGGACGTTAAATACAATCTTAAAACAATAAATTCTTACAACTGCAGAAAATTAGACCGCAGTAAAATTTATAGGAAGTAAAAATCAATTTCTGGTGCAATATTTTTCCAAATTATACACACTATACAAATTATTGCAGGAAAAACAAAATCTTCACAATACTTTGTGACAAAAGTAAGTAAAGATGGAAATATTTCGCATTTATCAAAAGTAAAAATCTGTCTGGTTATAATTTTGTTATCAATTCCTGCAATATGCTTGTTACTGTATTATTACCGTTGAATACAGATGTATCAAATCTCGTTGCAATTTGGATCCATCAAAACATCTCATTAAATTGGTAGCCGTTCTAACAGTATAGTTTGTAGCTATTTTTCCAAATAATCAAAAGGAATTAAACTAATATGTCATCTTACTGAACGCTTTAAGCACCCATTCTTATAAGCAAAACATAAGTTCAGTCCATGCTGCTATGAAAAAAGGTGTCAAATAACTTTTTTCTTCAACAACTGCTGAAATAAAATCTCCTATATCCAACATTACAAAGAGTAGTAAGGTCCGTTTTCTTTGATTATGAGATAATAGAAAGGTTATTTTCCAAGAGAAAAATAAGGAGAGTATAATATTCCAAGGACTATTTAGATTATAACTATTCTGAAATAGCCGGTGTTACCAATTTTTATGACTATGTAATGGAAGAAATTCCTAAATATACTGAAACAGAATAAGGAAAGAGAAAAATATTGAAAAGGATGGAATTATGGAACAATATTTATTCAATTCTGTTTAGAGAGTGGAGATTGGGAAGAAATGAGTGGGTCTAAAATAAAATGACAACGACAGCATCAAGTCTTCGTTCACTGACTAAAAATCATATACGCTGACATCAAACCAAAGATGAAGAGGAAAAAAGAATTTTATTTTAAAGTTTGAGATTCATGCATCTTGTAAACAATTGATAATATAAAATATTTCCTCTAATCATATATATATATATATATATATATATATATATATATACTTACATATTTACATATATATATATACATACATATATATATATATATATATATATATATATATATATATATATACATACATACATGCATATATATATATATAAATATATATATATATATATATATATATATATATATATATATATATGTGTGTGTGTGAAATATAATGTTCAAATGAATGTGAACATGATTCTGTGTAAAGTTGTCGTTAAAAGAAAGATATGACGATTACTCTATACTCAGAAACAGCATACCTTGATGATTATAAAACTATATGTTGGATTTGTTTATTATAAAAGGTTTCCTTAAAGCAAATGAAAAATCAGTGAGTAACTTCTATGTTGGGATTATTGTAAAAAGAATCATTAGCCCACCTCTGTAGTTCACCTCTAAATTCAAAATTAATGTTTTTGAGAACTTGTTTTAGTGAAATATATTCTGTAAAGAGGCTCTATTCAAACGATTGAATGATGAAAGCCTATTTACTCTTTTCAAATGTCGTGTTGAGTGAATCTGAGAATTTCAGGAAAAAAAGAGGAATCTTGTGAACAGTTTCACCCGGTGAATATGAATCCGTAAATATGGTACTTCATAGTAAAGCTGAAAATTCCAGGAAGATCAAATCAGTTGTTATCTAAAAATGATTTTGGAATGGCTGTAAAATTTATATACACTCAATTAAAATGGACAACATAATCTTATTTTTTAGTATTGAAGTTCATTTTGACATTAGCTGTATCGAAATGGGCAAAACAAAATATTTACAAAGATTAAGCTGAATAAATTGAATATCAGTCAAGAAACTACTACCCGAAAGAAAATAATCGAAACAGATAATTTCCGGAAACTATCAGATCAGCATCTGGTAGATTCAATGGTAAAGGGATATAACTTTAGTTCACGAGGTCGTCTTAATGTGAACTATAGCCGTGCGAATATTGCTTTACGTCTGTTTTGTTAATATCCAAGTCCGTTTGACAGGATACAAGGGCTGATACTTATGTTTGTATTTCTCTTTCACGGAAACAAAACTCTCTTGTTTTCATGCCTCGATTACTCAGCGTTGGTCAGCTCTTTCTAAGATATTTTATTTGTTTTTTGTCGATCTTACATTATTTTATTACGATAACTACACAAATTAACCTCTATGAATATCATGAGAAATATCACTTTCTGTACTTTTTTTTGACAGTCTAATATATTTTGCTGAAATACACATTTACTTCTTTTCTCAATTTATTCAGTAGATCATTGTCATATTCAATACGCACAATCCAATTAAAACGATCATCAGTCTAGGTTTTGGAAATGTAGTTATATGCATGTACCTGGAACTAATAGAAAATCAAATGTCAGAAAATGTTGTGCATAAACGTATATCATGGCGTTCAACTATTTGTTAATCCATGTGTAGCAAGACATGTATGTAACAATATGAACGTGTTATTTTTGTTTATGTCTTGCAGCTTTCAAACATCTGAAGTTTATCGTATGTGACGCTAACATTGAGCAAGTCTGGCCACCCCCGGTGTTAGCGAATGTTCGTAATTATGATCATCGATACGTCTTTATTATGAATATAAGGTAACGCACGATTCAGGTCACATTAGAATCATTCTACAGTCAACATTATATATTCATTGAATAGCGTGATGCATTCATGTAAATGCTTCCCATCTCTTTGGAAAAGGTAACGGATTTAATAAATGAAAAATTATATTTTTGCACCGACTGAATTTACAATACGTAAAGAATTTTTCTCCTTTTCTATGTATCTACTTGACTACATATTATGAAATGGTATGAGACATTTCTCTTCCGTCCAGAAAATAATTCTTCTGTCACATGTCACCTTACCAACCACGGAACCATTAATGATCCTTGCCTTCCTTCATACACACAGATTACTTCAACGATAATGGTATTACTAAACAAGTCTGAATTTCTTTTGACTCTATTAAAATCAAAATCTGCCCACTTGCAGTGATCTGCATGGTCAGATTATTCAATTCTCTGCCTGAATTGTCGAGATCACGAATCGTCAATATGTAAACTTTTTTTTGATACTGATATCGTCATTGTGGTTTATCTTTTGAGAACTACGTTTTTATCGTTGTCGAGCAACGGTTTTCTCCAGATGAGTGTTGGGAAATGGGTGAGATCAGAATGTTGGAATATAACCTCCTTTTGTATTATGGGGGTAAAATATACTAATTTTACTGCCTATTTCCGGATCGGAGTGTGCCATAATACATGTATATGTTGATATCCATTATTTTGTTATTTCTCTGTGACTCTGTTTGTTCTGAATAACGCTTTGAATTATCTCTTTTACAGGCACAAATTTAAAATTTGACTCATATTAATATTCAGTTCTTCTCATGAAGATGTGATAACAGCTTTTCTTTGAATAATTATCGTCATGAATGAACCTTTAATTCAAAGTTTTAATCTTTATCCAAATTTCTGGACCTAGAGCAGCCATTTCAAACTTTCTGGGGTTCTGGTCACATTGCAAACTTTTCTTGCTTTTCGGCACTTCTTATCAAACGAAGATAGAACACGAATACATTGACAAAAATTCATTAATCATTTGAGTCGATAGCCATTTTCAAATATGCTAGCTTTCTAAGAGAGACATGGCCTTTGTTGAGAATGGCTGTTCCAATAAAATGAGATTGCCACTTTGATTATTCAAAGTTGTGGAGGAGGAAGTTTTCCGGACTGAGACAAAATCCTGTTTGGATAGAAGGAGGAGCTCATTGGACAGAAGATATAAATAGTGATGTCGTAAACAAATGAGGTGATATGTTTATGGCTATCGACGTGATGTCTTTTCCCTTGTCGACCAATGTATGGAAAGCAAAAAACGATAGGCCATTAAAACACAATGAAACTTCATCCAGTTGTTGACAGCCAAGCTGGTGAAAGGAATTTGGACGGAGAGGGACAAGAAGACACAAAATGTAAGATCACTAAGAGAAGTGACGAAATGATCGTAAATCGTTTCAAAGCGCGTAGGTCTAACAGGCACAGGTTTATTGACCGGGCGAAACTGTTCACAAGATTCCACTTTTTTTCCTGAAATTTTCAGAATCACTCAACACGTCATTTGAAAAGAGTAAATAGGCTTTCATCATTCAATCGTTTGGATTGAGCCTCTTTACAAAATATATTTCACAAAAACAAGTTCTCATAAACATTAATTTTGAATTTAGAGGTGAACTACTGAGGCAGACTAATTTTTTTTTACAAAAATCCTAACATAAAGTTACACACTATTTTTCAATTTTTCATTTGCTTTAAGGAAAACTTTTATAATACACAAATTCAACATATATTTTCATAATCGTCAATAAGCTGTTTCTGAATATAGAATAATAATCATATCTTTCTTTTAACGACAACTTTACACAGAATTATGTTCACATTCATTTGAACATTATATTATACACATGTGTATGTATGTATGTATGTATGTATGTATATATATATATATATATATATATATATATATATATATATATATATATATATATATATATATATACCCCCTACGTACAAAAAGTGAGTCAGCTTGATCAAGGGAATGGTCAGATGTTTGGTTTGCCCGGCGGATGTCAAAGCTATTCTTCTCTATTTTCTATTTTCATCAAACATTTTTGGAACATTTTTGATTTCTCACTATGCCTCCACTACTCTCAGAGCGTAAGTGACACCGTTCCATCAAGATACGAATTTTCATTTCTTTTCTTTATGTACCATTGTAGGGAGAGGTTGAAGAATAGATGGATAGGAATATAAGCAGAGAAAGTAAATAATTTCTGATTGACTAAGTAATTTTTGAATATTTGAATTGAAAAGATATGCTGCGTATATAAAATAAAATTATGCTCCGAATATAAGAGAAATTATGGAAATAAGATTAAACTTGACGAGTATAAACGAATGAAATTGTTTACTTTAGTTGTTCTTTGGATCTGGGATTATCATAAAAAAATGCATGGCAATAAAACAAATATTGTTCAAACGTAAGATAATGCTATTTCGGTCATATGATTTGTTGCTACGTAATACTGGTGATGTCATATAGTAAAATCCCCGTGATACTTAAATTTATGTGTTATTTCAAATAAACAGGAGACGTATATAACTCAGAACGAATCTTCCACCGGACGTTTCTGTAAGCACTCCTCTTCCACCAACTACTGCTGGTGTTGCCTCCCCGAAATTAGAGATCTAAAGGAGAGCTGCGACTCCCCTGGTCAGACATGTACCTGCCAATAAGAGCAAATCACTTTTGACGGCAGTAGTAGTTTTTCTTTTCTTTTTTTTTAGGTAAATTTAAAAATACTCTAAGAGGATCTGTTGTGGTTCTGACTTGGAGCGAATACGACATCGTTCGTTGCTTCACAAGCCTCTGGGGTGAAGAATGCGAGATAGCACAAATTGAGATGTCCGCCTCTCTATTACCCTATTGTCTGTAAAGGCATTTTTCTTCAGTAAAGTCAAGTGACCGTGACTAAAGAACATTCAATATGACTATCTGCCTTCCTCTCTCTTTCCATTGCAGATACATTTTTTATTTCCTCAAACTCCCCCTCTCTTTCTCTCTCACCTCTCTCTCTCTCTGTTCTTACAAGAGATTTGTCTCGAAGTCTTCATACTACTTTATTTGGATATTGTCCACAGTGTATGAGTAACACCGCTGCCGTTCCATCGAAACTGATAAAAGAAGCAGACATCTTAACCAATCTTGGATACTTCTCGTTTTATTTTCTATTTTCTTATAAGAGCAACATGTGCACAAATGGGCATGCAGACAAAAGACCTACAATATACCGTTTCATCCATTCCTCTCAGGAAGAAAGAAGACTCCATAACACGAACAACACCTCCATACAGTGGGTGATGGAGTGATTTTGTGCACCTTAATACAAGATTCTGATCAAATGCGTATCTAAAATGCGCATACTATAGTTTTGTCGATGGCACAAATTTTGCGCTTTGTTTCAAAATCAACATATAACGATACTATTCATGCATTCAATGTTTATTCAAACATAAAGATCGTTGTTTTGGTCATTTGTGCCTCCCTATAAGAGGGCGTTTCTCGTATCGGCGTTGCTGCGTCATCGTATTTTTCACAACTAGCTTCCCTGTGCTCAAGTTGCGAGTAATTGTGGTTTTGAAAATAGCACTAGCTTTGCAGTGGCTTCCACAAAAATCCTCAACCTTCTGCATCACCCCTGATACCGAACGATGATTTTCGAAATGCATCACTTCGCTCCCTGAGAAACTTCTATGGGGTCTTTTTGGTTCTTTTCACTGACGAATCTGGTGGAAAGAATACGATTATTTGAGAATATTAAACGCGCGCACAAGCAGGTATACTCACACATCCAAACAGGCACTCACACAAACGCACGCACGCACGCATACATATCTGTGCATAATTTCCATAACAATCAAAATTAAATCATATCGTAGATCTATGTTGAAATTATTGGTCAAGCAATTATTCCATTCTGTATCGTAAAAAAAAATATGAACATATGAGATCATAATTTTACTGAAGATAATCCATGTACGACTAGAGAGATACAGGGAAAAAAAACAACTTTTTTCTGATATTTAAGGTATAATCAGAAGATATCTCATTTGAAATGTTTAGTGCAAAACCATGAAATATTTATAAACTCAAAGTAATTCGAGGCACGTAGTGTTATCAAGTAAATCTCCTGAGGGTTGAGTGACAAGCATCTATTCCATTCACAGCCTATTTGAAAAAATTTGAGAGCAGGTAATGTATTGTGAACGCTAAAGCTTCTTTCTTGCAAAATTTAGACGTAATCTTACTTTCTTTAACGCTACTTTCATGCAAATCTGATTTATACAATAAATTTGAGTTGAAAAATGTGAATGAAGTTCGATCTATCTCTAATAGTTTTTTTGCCAATCATCGTAACCTAATGGTTGGGTGGGTTCAAGTCAAAAAAGTCATTGAAAAGAGAGGGTAGTCACAATTCTTGAACTTCTTCCTTCATTCATGACGTAGTAGCTTCTAGCCATAAAAAGGTTTTCTTTATTGAACTTCAAGTTTCATATTTGGTCTACGTGAATGGAATATTTTCTCATTTTGATTGATGATATACTTCACTGTGCCTGGGTGTTTCAATTTTGTAAATATCCCTAAAAGACATAACAAACAAATCTACCCCCAAATCGACGAAATTTTCCACAGTAAACGCTATTTGTAATCCATGAACATCGTAAATTTCTGTTGTGCGCTGCTGAATGCCAGCAGGGAGGTCTGTTTTGTTCAAGTGCGGAATAAAGGTCTTACATTTATAAGATTTTATGGTAATCCTGACCATAAGGATCGTACCTGCAATAGAACATTCGGATACCTCGTTAACTGTCAAGGAGGAAAGCGGGCATCGCTAGGCGTTGCAATTTTTTTTTTTAACGTTTACCTAGACATGAACAAGTATACACACAAACATATATATTTATGTATATATACCTATTACTTGCCTTGGGTGTGCTCTCAGCCACGGATGCTAGAAAACGTAGAATATATTAGTATCTATAAAATGCAATGGACACTTAAAAACTTTTGGGAACAATGTAGGTACGATGGTCCCCATAGGTGTTTGGAAGGGCCACAAGTGAATGGTTTTGTATCCCCTAGAAAAGTATTAACATCTCATTTGCACGTCTTGTTTTAAAATCATGTATACACTACGAGTAGCTCGTTCTTTTTACGAAATAGTCTCGAGTAACAGTTGTTATCCATTTTTTTTTTAAGCAGATGAGTGATTTATGCGTAGGAGTCATCTTGGATTCCATGATCCCTTTTCTAACGAAAAGCGATTCACAATTTGTCTTTCCAAATAACTCCTACATTTTGGCTAGGTGGCAGTATACGTTGACATTACACCCTTCTCCCTATACAAATAACAAAATCAAAATAAGATAAAAATATTTTCCGAATTCGAAGCTTAGTTTCTTGGTAACTTTTGATTTCTTCGGATTATTAGGAAAAAAATAATATTCTGATTCGTTCCCAGCTCATGCTTTTTCAGAAAATCCATTGATCTCACAACCCACCGGAAATTTTGATCTGATCACCCTAATGAATCGGAAATAACGAGTAAGACTCCGCTAATGTATCTGTTTTTACCAAGTCTACGTTATACATCTTTCTGCACATACACCCTTAGAAAGATTGCAGCACACATCCATGGTGGTCACAATTGTAAAATTCGGATGAATAATGAGGAACTGAATCTGGATTAGACGTAGTTATCAGAGGAATAAAGAGTACAATCCAAATTTGTTTTTTTTTATTTTCGGTCATTATTTAATTGCTTTTTAGTTTTTCACCTTTTTTAAAACCACATGAGCTAACGTGCATAACTTAACAATTTACAATGGAGATTGCCTTCACTACATTGTACCTAAAGGCTTTAACCGTCGATTGTTTTTACAGACAGTACAATGTTTGCACTTTTGTGCATCTGTAGCAGAAAGCTCACACAAGAATTATACACCACTCATACTTCCACTCACATACACAAACACACAACTATCCAACACACACAGTCACGTATACTTCAATAAAAACACTCGTGCACAAACACACACAATATATCAGGTGATTAGCCTGAACAAGCCTAAACTGTGCACACATGAACATTTTGCGTAGCAAATTCATTATTTCATTATATTCAAAGCTCTGCTCTAAGTTGACTAAATGCCGAATGTATCAAGTGCCTTACAAGAAACTCATCACGTATCAGATATCGAAATACTGACTTGTAAATATGTATATACATATGTATGCACTTGAAAATCAATAAACATCAGTCTCTCCCTCCCTCTCTCACTCTATCTCTCTCTTCTTGCATGTGTATGTATGTGTTTTCGAGTAGATAAAACACGTTCATATATACGTTACTTTCACTTTCTTTTCTCTCTCTCTCTCTCTTTCTCTCTTTCTCTCTCTCTCTCTCTCTATATATATATATATATATGTATCAATTTATATATATATATATGTGTGTGTCTGTGTCTGTGTCTGTGTCTGTGCGTGAGGTTGTTGAGTATCAGACTGTATAAATATGAAAGTATTCAAAATTCTATGCTACTCTTAAGACAAAGAGAAAAATATAAAAGATACAAACTATGTACTGAATATTTCAGATGCTTGAAAATTCAGTAAATGCTTGCTATATCGTAGCTCTAGAGTTTGTAGGACTAAACCTCCTAGTCAAGCTGTTTCTGAAGTGTTCGATTTAATATACAATCAGAAACATAAATTCCATTTCAAAAATAACTTTTACAAAACTTTAAATCTGTTTTTGATAATAAATAATCCTATCACAGTTTAAGAAAAATTGGATATGATAAATGTCCGTAAAGGGGTTATATCTATCTAAAGATTTCAGTACCCTCTATATAAAGATTTCTCATGGAGCTTTAATTAGTAAAAAATCAAATGATATGATATACTTGGTATTTGCAACAGGAAATTATAGATATATTGGGTTTACAAACTCTAAAGCTTTCTGGTGTAAAAAAAAAAGGCAAGACCAAGCTAATGTGTAATACCATTAAGGCTGTTGTTAGACATCTTTTTCAGGGATTTTACTCAAGAATAAGTAATAAATTAGTTCATCAACTTATAGATATCCCTATTGAAATTGATCCTGATCCATATTGGGCAAATTTGCATTTACTTAGATATGAATATGTATCTATGTCGTCTTTGATGAAAAAAAAATAAACTGAGCTCATGCATTTCTCGTGTTGTACCCGTTTTATTGAAAACATATTTTCTTTCGATGATGGAATGGAATTTGGAGAATAGTATAGACTTATTTTCCTCTGATGATATTGAACTAAAGTGTGACCATAACGGAATGAAGGCAGCGTTCGTAGATTTGGATATTTAAATCGAAGTTCGATCAATTGTTAGATAAACGAGGGTGATTTATTTCCATATTGTGCGTATGCCATGTAAAACAAGTTTTATTGCATTTTATATATTCTTCTAAAATATATTATCAGAAATATTGGGGATAACACGAGCTACACTTAGATTTATTGATTTTATACCGAAAAATATAAGAATAGCCAATTAAGATGCTGGAATCTATAAAAATTTTTGACAATTCAGTAAAGTTATGACTGGACAAGCTGACGTCTTTGAAACTTATCAGATTAACCTCGATGAAATTACCTGAGAAAAATTAAAGAATATGCTTACAAAAGAATGAAAATAGAATGAATGACTAATGTACACTGAAAAAATGTATTAATATTAGGGGGAGTTAGTGACCTGAATATTTACTCTTTATCAGTGTGGAAGATAGTTGTTTTAACTAGAAGCAGGGCTGTCGGAAAATATTTGGCTGTAGTTCATTTGTCTGACTGATATGTTGTTGGAAAGATGGGAGAACGAACACAGAATGCCACTTAACAAATTGTCCAAATAAAATAATAAAATATCCCTTTGAGTTGTTAATACGGGCTAGGATTTAGTTTGGGTTCGTGTCTATTATGTATATTAGGCTAATTTATCTGATAATTCAAAGGAAATATTGACAAAACCGAAATGGTGTACAGCTAGGATGAATTGACTCCAAGGTCATTGGAAACAATTTGTCGAATATTTTGCTCGAATGTTTGTAGAAAATCAACACAAAGAAGTTTTTCTGTACACTTAGTTTTCTCAAATAAGATTTCATAAGTGCATGTGTGTGTAATGACTATTTTCTCTCGAAGTGGTCAGTCTTTGTATGGGTGATTAATACATATTCCTCTCTGGGCAGTGTGCGTATTACCAAATACTTTGTCTTCTTTTAATGTGGTTTCGTTTTAAGTTAGTGCATATAGTAGCTCCACCGGCTGGAAATGTTCATCTTATAGAGTTACTGTTTTGCATTTGGATATAAGAAGTGCTTCGATACATTTATGTGCTGCTGAATTATACATGTTTTCGATGCATCAGATTTTGAGGTTGAATTTATGATTCAATTATTTTAAAATTTGACTAAAGCGCTCATATCATCATCCTGTTTTAGGGCTTTCTGTTGCCCATAAATCCTTTATCTTGAGAGGTATGGGTATCTTCAAAATATAAACTTTGTTACGATCTTTTCATGGCTTTACGTAAACACCACCTCAAGATGAAGAGGGACTTCTATTATGGTTTGTTGATTCAATCCTAGTGATAAGTAAGTTCAGTTAGCTTATATTAGTGCTGAATAAGTTTGTAGTTTCTTACAGTGCTTTTGTCATTCTATTTATTTTGTTTTGCTTTAGATCCATGGCTTCTTCTGAACTTAGGTATCCTACGGGCTCATAGGTTAAGACCTATGATTAATCCTGATTGTACTCTCCGTGTTTGGTGAGTGTGAAACGCTATGCGGTCATTCTTGTTTATGGTTTTGTGGAAACTACTGATTCAATAGTATTGTTAGTCTTGTCTAGTAGGATATTAAAAAAAAAAAGGTAACGTGTCATTAGATTCCCTCTCTTCAGCGAATAAGGTTGAAGGTGCTAATGTGTTGAGTTTTGCTACAAAGTTGTGTAGTTTTGTATGGAGGGGATATAAAATAGGTACACCGTCGAAGTACGATAAGAGGTTGTTTTGGTTATGATTTTCATGAAGAGATTTCAAGTTGTTGGAAAAGAATAGTTAAAAATCTATCAGTAGTCAAAACATCTGTTTGTAAAATCTCGGGACGGAGTCGGAAAAAAAAACTGCTTTATAATGAAAGTATACACTTTTCAATTCTGTTCGTGGGATGGATTAATCTTTTCCATATCTGATCCTTGCTGCAAGAGCAAAATACTTAAGTGTGACCCCCCAACTCACTCCCAAGAAGGATATCCCTTTCCTTTCCTTTTCTTCCCAAACAGAAAACGTTGTATTCCCTTTTTCCCTTTTTAGCACTACCTAAAGAAGTGTAAAAAACTGTATTTTGGCTCCAGTTTTCGCTAAATACTTCTTCAAAGACGCCAACGAATGATCAGGTAGATGCATCGAATGTATCTTTAGATAATCAGATTTTTGTGGATGTAACACACTCACAATTCTCAATGTATTCCTTTTACATAGTCAAATGACAATCACACACTAACACACACATACACATACACGTACAGACACACAGACAGATAGACAGACAGACAGACATACAGACCGACAGACAGACAGAAACACACACACACACATATATATTTATTTACATTTATATGTATATATGTATATAGTTAAATCAATGTATGGTATCAGTAACCAAAATATGGGTATGCCATCGTCAGATGAATTTTCTGTTATAACTTATGATTTCTAATACGAGAACCAATCTTTCCCACCTTTTTCATCTCTCTTCCTGTATCAGGGTTACCATCCAGGTATCTATTGCGGCCTTGGAATTATAGTGTGTCTGTTCCTAAGTTTTCAGAGTGTGTTTTTTAGCTATCGTTACAATAAGTTTGTACTTGTTTTTATGTGTAAGTATGTGTAATTTTTTCATCATGTTTGGAATATATTATGAATGGAAATTGAATTTGAATCTGTTTTTATGTAGTCGAAATGTGACTTACTTTTTTCGTGGTTATCCGTTTATTTTTCCAGTATTCGATGTTTTCCTTCGTCAATTCTTTTTTTTCTTCCTCCTATTCTCTACTTTTTTCATCTCTATGTGTAGCTTGTTTTTAAGTATATAAATTTTGATATTTTCGTCTGTGCTTACGTACGTGTACACACACACGCACACACACACACACACACACGGACATACATACACACACACATGCACACGCATATATATGTATATGTGTGTCTGTTTATATGTGCATATGATATTTTGATGTTTCTCCATATTATGCTTTTCGTATTTTTGGTATTTTACAGATATAGGTCCATGAAACTATATATATATATATATATATATATATATATATATATATATATATATATAAGATAAAAAAAGCAAAAAAAAAGGAACGAGTCTGATTATTCACTATGTAAAAAATTGTCACGGGACCAACTTCATTGAGTTATATATATATATATATATATATATATATATATATATATATATATATATATATATTGTAATGTTTTGTGTTTAAACGCGAAACATTACAAATGATATACAGAGGTTAGTTTTGTCAATTTCATCAATAATATGTTAATATGATTATACTATTTGTTCGGTGATTTTATTGAGTTTCACATGTAATTTGTTTTTTTAGTACTATCCTCTCCTCATAAGGATCATCAATTGTAACAATAATACCAAAGTGGAAGTACTTTTCACTCATATGAATATGTTTATATTCTATACGTTTATACATAATTCTCTAATTGGTGTAAGTGAAGGAAACCCAACATTCAAGGTAGCCAAATGAAAAAGACTTTCCATGAATTTCCTAAATTAAAATTCGATCAAAAAGTTTTGGGAACATTTATTTTAGAGGGGTCTCTAATTATAATGTTACTATAATGCATCGCTTGGCCGTTATTATCCGTTCAACACACATACATACATGCATACACATATACATGAGTAATACACCTCTCTCTCTCTCTCTATCAATATATATATATATATATATATATATATATATATATATATATATATATATATATATATTATTCAATTTTTGGTTGGATCAGAATTATTGAAAAATGGCCATGGGCTGGCCATGTTGCAAGAATGTCAGACGATTGTCGGACATCATGGCTCACAACAAACATCCACAGGGGTTATCCAAGAAATTTTGGCTCGACCAGCTAGATAAATTCAGAAATTACTGACCCTACGATATCCATGATCGAGAGGTCTCAGGGAGAGTCAATGTCCAACAACAGACGCTAAAAGACTACTGCTACTGTTGCTGCTGCTGCTGCTACTGATGATGATGATGATGATGATGATAAAGAATTGACTGATAAATATCTGATTGTTGGACAACATGATTTTCAACCATAGTCGTTGGACAGAAGCCCAAATGATTAATGTGAATGAAAGCTCTCGATTCAATTTTAGCGGGTTCAAAAGAAGGTTGAGAGGTCTCCAGACTTACACCTGTATGATATATTGAGAAAGGTGAATATTCAAATTTTATCGAAGTTCAGACAACTGGCGCTCAACATGTAGGACTGAATAGATTGATAAAAAATACAAGGTGTCCCAAAATTAATGTTTTATTCGTCCCTGGTTGTTTATCATTGATTTGTGAAAGAAACAAAGAACTAATTTAGGAAGTTGCTGGGTAGAGCAACATGGTGTGAGAGGATAGCTGCCAACATCACCTGACTTGACTTACGAAGATTTTTTTTTCTCTAGAAAGTTTTTAAGAACATGCTGTATGGTATAAAACCAGACAACATACAAGAATTGAAAATCATAAGAAAAGACTCAGTCAGAATTCGTACTGCAGAATGCAAGTACTGTCCAGAATGAATAAATGCATCGAAATAGACGGCAGCCGAATTTAACTTCACATTTAACATATTACATATGCCTATATTTATGAGATCTGTAACTTGTCTATTGCACATATAAAATTGTTTTCTGGACAAATCAGATGTTAGTTCTGGGACACCTTGTATATAGTCAGATTGAACGAAACGTTTTCATCAGTTTTTGATATTAGAAGATAGAACTACGTTTGAATGGAACTCCAGACATATTCTTCTTTTTCCCTGACTCAGAGTGGAGTTTTTTCTCATATAGTTTAACTCGGTAAAAGACCGTACAGCTTGGTGGCGTAAAGGTTATGATCGTGGAAAACGGAATAGGCTAAATAAGTTTTAGTTACGACTGCAGCCACTTACATTCAGTTAAGATTAATACCATTTGGAAAAGTAGGATTCCAATTTTCTCTCAAGTATTGGCTAATCGTTGGACCCCTTTAGTCCAGTGAACAGATCATCCTGGATGCAGGACGTGGGGTCAGAAACTTCAGGCCATAAAATGTACTTGCTACTGAAACAAAATGTTGGTTTATGCTCAGCAAGGAATATACAGAAATAAACAACAAAGGACAATACAATTAAATCAAAAGAAATCGATGATAAAATCAAAACATTCACCCTGCAAACGGAATGAAAGACATGAATGTATCTGTTCATGTTCATCCTTTGCCTGTACAATACCTCAAAAAGTTCTCAATAAATTCCAACGACTTTGAGGCCTCAGAAAAACTGGTTATATTTTACTGTCTTTCAAGGGGATTTCCATGATTGCAATAGCGAGCTATTTTCCTTGAATTCCCCGATATATTTATGCATTCACCTGGTTGGTCAAAACACTATCTACAAAACCTCTCCATGAAATCCAATGACTTTTTGTAGAAGATCAAATTGTAGCTAAATATGAACTGATTTTCATTTAATTTTCAGTTAGTGCATAACATTTGCAGAGGTATCTGCTCACTGAGTACTTTCTAGTTCTTCCCCTGTTCTTTGGATTAGCATAAACGTATATATATATATATATATATATATATATATATATATATAGCTTCAAATTATCACTCTGTAAAACAACATGCAATGAATTCAAGGAAAACAAATGACACCAAATAGAAACCATCACACAACTTGTGTCATTTTGACGGCATACCAGGCTTAGGATGATCAATAAAAAAATTGTGAAAATGAATTGTCGATATAAAAATTCGCCCTTGCTCGGTAGTGATCACTAAAAAAGTCCAAACCAAAAAAAAAATAGGTAGCGCAGACACTACCTGGAACAAACTATGGAACCGATTTATCATTAACTTGCATTGTAAGTTAGATACTAAAATATATTCATGTGGTATACTTATATTTCTCAAGACCAAATAAAAAGTAAATACTTTAATTTTTAGCTCTCTTACTCCACTGGTAAAGCCTGTGCGCGTGATGTGTACATACATAGCCAACCAACAAGCCAAACCAATTAAAAAACTGAAGAAACCTATGCTCATGATGACTGTTTCGGTTGATAGTTTTGGTTGACGGTTTCTAATATAATCAAAATCTTTAATCTCTGCAATGACTATATCCTTTAAGTGAGAAACACAGTAAGCTTGAAACAAATCTTCAAAAGATGTATGTAATAAAACCAAAGAAACGAACGGTGGCAAAATAGGGATGGACGTCTGAGCTGTGACTCGTAATTACAGACATCCGCGTGGAAGATGCAGCATCCGACACCTCTTTACTTCCCGTCCCAGTCTTTGAACCCCAAAGGGTTGGCCACTAGTAGACTAATGTCCTTATTTATTTATTAAGGCATTTACAAGAAGCCAAGAGGAACACATGCCACACCCTTGAAGATGAGAATCGAGTATTTCAAAGTGTGACTCCATACTACGTATCAGTTAATGAATAGGTTTTCGTTTATGTGAGAGTGGATTTCTGTATATATGAGCTGGCTTTCGTGTGGTGGGGGCGTACTGTTGTTGTTTTAGTCGTGCTGGAAATGTGTTTATTTTATGTGGGTCCCGTGGAAATGGACGATAGAATTGCTTGGGAGGGGCAAGTGCATCCAGTGTGATTTCATTGAAGGCGAACTGACTCGTAATCCGGTTCTTTGCAATATAAATATACATTAATACATAAATGACTGTGTACGAAAAAAAGTATGCACTTGTTTGAGCACATGTAAAATACAGACACACACACAAATACATGCATTGATCATATATATATAGTTGGAGAAAAACACAGACAAACACAGAGCAAGTGATATGAATCAACAACGCACATTCACATACGCACACTTATATATATATGTGTGTGTGTGTGTGTGTGTGTGAGTGTGTACAATAGAACAGGGATTCGCTACATGAAGACATTTATGTTTCTGTTCTTTCTTTAATTAACGTGCTTGTGTACCAATTCCACAGTGTACTATATTTCCTGCTTTACCTCGAACCAACTCAATATGTAGATTTGAATGTATCAAGGACTCTATGAAATGAAACTATCATGCATTGAATATTGCAATATATTATATTACTCTATATTGCATCCCCTATTTTTACTTTATATATATATATATATATATATATATATATATACACACACACACATATATACACACACACGCACACACACACACACACACACACACACACACACACATATATATATATATATATATATATATATATATATATATATATATATATATATATATATATGTATATATATATATATCAGGTATGGTCAGACTCGATATGTATTTACGTTCGAATGATAAAAACATGACCCCAAAATTTATTTTTTGACCTTTCGTAGCTTGGGAGATCTAACAATATTAAGTTTGTATTTGAGTTGACAATTATATGTACATCTTTAAATATTTAAAATGGCCACCGTACAATACATAATAGGAGCAATCTCACCCTAGAAACCTAATTAATGATGCTGATCTTATGCTTTTTGTCTGAAAGAATCTAATAAAGCCATGAACCTGTGCCGAGGATTATGGGAAAGCAGCAAGAAAGTGATTAAATTATCTTTACGTTTGTGATATAACTTTATTGCGTGATACATGTTGCAAACCCTTTGGAATTACAGGTACAGAGAAGCAATAAAGCAGCTTCGTTGGTAATTAGATTGAACCATGAGTTATAACATTTGCTTTCACAGATAATCATCAATTCCACGAATGCTATTTTCAGTGTTACAGTCTGAGTCATTTTCGCAGTCACCTCCACAGGAACATATGTCTCTGTAAACTATGTTGTGTCAACAGCACATCTTGGTTGTGCAATGGAACTTACACCAGATCTCTACGAGGGCCAGTGAGTTCGGTGGAACCTTCGTGACAGTAGGTACTATTTCATTTCGATAATTCTGATTAATTCTCTGTTTGCTCAGGTCGGACAGGCGTTGTCTGATAACGTTGAATTGACACCACGCCCTACTCTGAACGTGCACGCATCCAATTTGCTCCACAAAGGCACCAACCATAGGAGGAAACAACTGCTATCTGCCCGAGAAATGGCCAATGCATCCCTCTCATCCTGTGTTAGATAGTCATTATCAGTTTAATCAGTGCTGTTTTGTTTTGTTTCATTGTCTGTGTCAGTGAATGATACAACATTTTCTTAAGTCAGTGCAATCCAGATAAGTTCAATCTCAAAAGTATCTGATACCCTACGTATTACTGTGTGCTTGCTCTACTTGAAGTAGTGTGCAACAGCCCAAACCAAGACAACCGCATCTTGGTTGATAAAGTACAAGCAATGCTTCAGCACAACCCACATTATCATCTACAACTCTATTGCTTGGTTGTTCTTGGTTTATCGATGATCATTTATGTCCTCGTTTATGGTATTTTGCTGGGTCTTACAGTGAATAATGGAGCAACGAGCAGTTTCCTGAAGTGATTTCTGAGGATTGAGATAAAATTGGCCTACATCCTGACCCTCTACTCTTTTCAATTCCAATGCCCCTCTGCTATAACGATAATGTTGATTCTTCCCCTCAAATTGACCCAAAGATCTGAATATTCTGAAAATTTATAGTTTGTCTACTATGCGAACATTTTGAGTACATTGTGAATCTGACAAAGCAAAAAATTCCAAATGACGCCCATGCAGGTGTCTATGCTAAGGCCCAAATATTTTTTCTTGATTTCCAATACGTTGAATAATTCAAAAATGTATAGTTTTACATCTGTACGAAATCTATGGACAAAAAATGCATATCAAACTCAACTAATGGAGAGAAAAATGCATTTTACAGTAGCCATTTTTGAAATAGAATATGGCGACCATGCTGGTGCCTAAACAAATGCCAACATTGATTTTGAGATTTTCCATGCCCTGGAAATTCTGAAAATGTATAATTTTTTTGATTTATAAAAAGTTTCTCCGAAGCCCTATCATTTTACTCTAGTGAACCAGACTACATCAGGTATTTGCTGGATTTAAATTGTCTTTATATTGCAAATCTAGAAATTTGACTATGCATTCCAAAACCCACACACGAGAACATCAATGTATATTCACATTTTTTATGATAGTAAAGGTTGAATTTAACATTATTAACATAGTAAAACCCATTTCATGTTCGATCTTTCGTCTTTCGAACTGGGTGCAGAAAATTCAAACTTCTTGTTCCTATATTGGATGTTAGCTCAACGTTTCAGTCGATTAATTTCGCGGCATTTTCCGGATATAAAATTCAAACGTTAACTGCATTCTAATTACAATCTTTATAGTCACAGTTTAAATTCTACGTGTGCCACTGTTTTTTGTTACACCACCAGAGAAAGTGACCGATGAGAGAGATTTTCGTTCTTCACAGAAATCACATTTTCTCCCTTAAACAATATTGTAGACTGAATCGGCCAATGATTGAAGAATATATGTGATTGGCCATAACAAAAGTAAGTATGATAATGACACTGATCAAAGTTCAAGACACGGAAATGGCCATATTTTGATCTGATAGTTTAGATTCGTATCCTATTATCACCTTGTCTACTATTATTAAACCGTAATCTACCGTGTTTGAAATATTCCCATTCTGGTGTCTTGATTCTTATCAAAGTAATCCCACTAGATTTCACACATTACCTCTTCCAGGCTTTTCATCAGTCAACTCGTTGCGTTTCCCCTAATCCCGTCTGTAACCTTTTCGGGAAACACCACGGGGCGGAGAGAGAAATATCTGAGATATTTAAAATGACTTTCTTGGCACATATCGTATGAACGTGTATATATGCTTGTGTGCGTATGTATTTTTCATATATACATATTCACACACACACGTACACATATATATGTGTATGTGTTGTGTATGTCTCAGAGGATATAATTTCATTTGAAAATCTAATTCTATAATGGGAAACACGATTGTCTTATCAGAAAAAGTGAAAAAATACGGCAATGCAAATATATCATCTGTCTTGTTCCTTGTAAAGACTGGACACCTCTTCAACTATAAAACTATACAACTTACACAAAGCAGTACATCTTAGACTTTGAACCAATAAAAGCAACTGTTTGTTTAAAGCCTTCTGATGAAGAGTGTTTATATATGTGGGATCACTGTTGTATTGCTACTCAAGCCATCTTGATTGTATAACAACCATTTGTAATTCGCTAAAAGACTTTGAAAGATCACACGTCACCATTTAATCCAATATTAATTAGCACTGCCCTGAGAATCAGATCGACCCAGCTGTGAAAGGAAGTTTAAAAGAATCAACACGAATTATCTATAATTAAAAATGGCAGTAACGACCTTTCTTAAATAAATCACCATTCAATTAGTTGCTCACAAAGGAAAATGAATACAACAACACGTTTTCTCCTTGTTTGCGCTGGAACAGCAAATCAAATTGATTAATACTGGTTGAATACAGGAATTGTTTGTGAAAACTGTCAAAACGGCACACTATATTTAGAACTATCTTATATATATACACACACACACACACACACACACACACACACACACACATATATATATATATATATATATATATATATATATATATATATATTAATTGCAATGATACAAGGAATATCTCAGATCTTCTTCCTCCGCTTAGTAGCCTGGGAAATCATTTTGAATACCTCACTCATGCGTGCTTGTAGGTGATCACGATAAAAGTTTAAGCATGCATTGGATTTTCATCCCGTATCTGCTTACACAATTGTTTTAAATTCTAATCTTTATGCACTATGGTGTGTCAGACGAGTTTTAGATTTCCTTTTATTGAAATAATGCAGCTCTTTTTGGTGGGCTGGACATTCAAATTGCTTTTCATGGGGATAAACTCTCTTGGTTTTGCTTATTTTCATATTATTCATCAAGTGTCAATAAATAAAAATACTCTTTTGTACTGATACTTCGTTTTATTGGGCCAAGCCAATTCCACCAGTTATGTCGTAGATCCCTGCATCATTAGACGCTACATTATTCGAAGATCTTACTCAAGAAACCGTAACTCTGTATGACCAGTTGAACTTGAATAGTTGCACGTTCGTCATCTTAGTTTATGGAAACAAACTACTTTTTCCCTATTACAATTAAATGAATGATAAATGAACAAGGAAAAGAACGAACTCTATTCAGAACCAACAACACTGTATCCAAAATCTTTGCAAATATCTGATAAAGTTATAAAGTTATAACTTTAATTTGTTTTATTTTTATCTCCCATTCTTTCTTATCATTTTGTATCTTTTTTTATTTTAAAGAATAATAATTTAAAGTTGTGACATAAAATTTTTCTCCCTCTCTCTAATTACCTCCTCTCACCCAAGATAACATCTTTTTTTTCTTTAAATATCAATCTCTGTTCAACTCTCTTTGAGTTACCTGATTCCTTTGAACACCGTCAATCAGTTCAAATGAGGCCTTAACAGGAATTTTCCTCGTTCTTAAAACCGTTGTCTCGTGTCGCAGTTGAAAACAGGTCTAGTTTGTCACTCAATCGAGACCACCACGTGCACAATGACGTTTGGCAGCATGACATGTAAGGGTGATCATTTGAAGAATCAAAAGAAATGATCCATGGATGTAACATTCTCTCGACTGTTTGGGGTTGGTGATCACTAAAATGCCTGAATCCTTAAAAGATAAGCATGGATGCTGGTGAACAGAAAGTAATCTAGCACATAATTACATTGCAAATTGATCCTTGCACTTAAAAACCCAATGAGGGGAGGGTTTGAAAAGGCAAGAGAGAAACGTTCAAACACGATGAGGAGTAAACTGTTAAATTTTCATCTATTTACCGCTGTCAGTGCAGCTAGTCTACGTGATATATACATCATAAACACATGCATAGCCTGCCAACCAAACCAACATGGAAACTGAAAAGAAACCTATTTTGATGACAGTTTTAATTGATAGTTCTTGATAATATAAATGACTTATTCGAGCTCATAATCGACAAAAAGTTCAAAAATTGATTTTTAGCGGTTTTATGTAAATTGGCAATGTCGTTTATGATGATGCATCATTTAAAGAGAGATGTATCACTCGAGTCAAGTCATTCCCGTCAAAATATATTTATAGCTTAAGGGGCATATAATGTGGTTTAATTTTGCATAAAATATAGTGGTAAAAATAACACAAGAGAACATAATTAATTATTGTTTTAAATGTAGTCTAATCGTGTCCGTTAATTAAACATTTATATTTGATTTTGCATGATATTCAATCCATTTGTGCACCTTTGATCTCAGGTTCAACAAATGAAACTGAAAAAAACAGCAAAAAAATAATATTAACGAATTCTATAAATTGGAACTTTGTAAGAGACGTCTATAAACCTAATTAGGTTAATAGAGGTGATTTATTCTTACAATAGCACTCCATAACAATTTAAATTAAACAAATCAAGCAACGGAAGACTGTATACTTCGGAAATTGCTTTTGATGGACTAAATAAACCAAGGAATTAGATACTTTCCAAATTTTGGAATTTATTGTATAGCGAATCAGTAATTACATTTAGTTGCATTTATTTATTGAATCAAATCCCCAATAAACAACTGATCGATATCATATTACTCCCTAACACCGACATCCGTGGAGACACTGTCCCTTTCTCTCTCTCTCTCTCTCTCTCTCTCTCTATCTATCTATCTATCTATCTATCTATCTCTCTCTTTTTCTTGTGTGTGTATTGTGTGAACTTTAAGGTCTAGTCTTGTTATTAAACGTAGATGCATCCTTCTATATCCAATATGTAAACCAATGTAGCTTCAATAAATGGTGAACAGAATGGTCCATTATGAGGGTTAAATAGTTGTGTATGTCTACGTCACTAGACTCCTAGGAGCTGAGATGTAATACCTGTACATAGGTTACTCTTGGCAAGGAAATATTTGTCTATAATCAGTGTGTGTATCAAAGAATCAAGTCTAGTCTCTAGTCAGTGTGCATTGGTATTGATGAACCCATTGAGGTTCTCTGAACGTTCGCGTGTTGGTATTTGCTGGAGATAGTTTCCCCTCTAAGATAGAACCATGAAAACTAGTTGGCAATCAGCGCACCAGTTGTAATCATCCCGTATCATTGGCTTGATTTGGCGTTGCAGCAGCACCAATCAAGTTGGTTTCTGATGGTTCTGGACTACCATAGAAATCGAAGTACTCTTTGTTGTCTGCGTTTTCCCGCTCGAACTGTGTTTGACGTTCTCGGCGAAAATTGCGAACAACGTGCTGCTCTATGAACAATTCCTTCCAATTTGGGACATCTCCTGTTTGTATATCCCACCCCCATTCGTTACGGTTTGATCTGATATTTCATCACCCCAGTTATTTTGAATAGTTTTGAGTCACGGATTTTGGTTTGTGTTGCTCGATTGTCTCCAGTCTTTATAGTGTTTTGGCGAAATTAAGTCTTGCAATATTCATCGTATTCCTCTTTAAATTTCACCAATTTACATGTCCAACTGACCTTCTCTATTTCAGGCCGGCTCATTTTGTGAGGAGTGTCGAGTAGGAGGGAAGCTTGTCCAGTGGCCAATTATTGACTGTGCTTGGAATTTTCAGTTGTAGATTGTAGTTTTGAACGGGTGGTTTTAGTCGTTTGTTCAGTTCAGCTTTCGGGTTTTTGCATTCCATGACAACTGTGTGCCATATTTTGGCCAGGTGTTTTATGAATGCCTCAGTTAGCCCAGTGGCTATAACAACTTCTTGCTATCTGTTCAGTTGGTCAATGACAAGAATGATGTTCTCACTATCCACTGTAGGTTTTAAGTGGTCCGCTGATAACCTTTTACCACGGCTCTGTTGTTGGTTCTGATGGCTTTAGCGGGTGTCAGTGTTTAGTTACAATTGATGCCTGGGATTCCAAACATCCATTAACCTTAAGATCCATCGTCCATTTCCGGGAATCAATACCTGCACGAAGTTTTCTTTTCTATGTTTGTGCTGCTATCTGGTGTATTGAGGATCAGATGTTTTCTGAAACTCAATATGTTCCAGTGCGGTGTATGACGATCTTTTCGCTCTTTGGCAAGAAGCAATTGACCATGCTTGATACTGTTCATACACAGTGGTATATCAATAATACGGCTGGTTCCTCACTTGACACCGCAGTTAAAATGTTTTGGTATTCCTCGTCATTCTGTTGTCACGCAGTGTTCTTTTAGCGAAATAGTATCTGATAAATTCTCCAAGTTGATTTGCGGATGCATTCATAATTGAAACTTAGCTTGTCTTGTTCGACAGCCGTAAGATGGTCCATTTGATTCGGTGGCTGACTTTCAAAGTTGCATGGCATATTTCCTCAAGAGATTTACTTTTTCTGAAGTGTAGATATGGTTTCTGATCGGTTTGTTGACCTATTTGTGCTATCTGTTTTATCGGGACAAAAGTGGGTTGTTGTCAGGTAAGCACATAAAAGTGTTGCCGACCGAGTGGAATCTGAATTCCCCACGATTTGGTTATGGTTTCTCATTCTCAAGATGCGTAGTTTTGTTCAGTTTTTATTAGTATCTTACTTGAGTGGTCGATAAGCAGTCAGCTTATGTCTTTTTTTGTTCTTATACAGGCTGACCTGCAAAAACAACTGCCGACGTTTTCCTATCCGGGCAGAAGGATGGGTCGACGGGCCAGAATAAATGAAAGAAGACATTTATGTAATACTGTCCGTGTAGATCTCTTCATTCTTACTAGGCAGTTTTCTTAGCAGAACTGTGATTTCTTCATAGGACGTTCTAATCACTGGATGGTAGAATGCAAATTAAGCGTTTTATTGACAGGTCATCAGGAGAGTTCACACATCAGTCACAAAGTGCAGTCGGCCTGATTCTATGATTGTCTTGATCTTCGAGGCATCATCTGCCACGTCATGGGATGTAAAACATCCAATCGTTCACGGCAAAGGTGGATTTACTCTATTTCTGATCCTTTATTCCCTAGCATTTTTGGAAATAGTTGGCGCTTTTTTCTTGACGTTTTTCATAATTTAAGCCTCACGCCAGAATATTGTTTTGTAGATTTGCGATTCCATGGTGGGGCTTCAGGATTTCGCTGCAGAAGATGCCACTCAATGCCATCAGACGGTAGTATAGGCGTTCCTTACAGTAGAGAGCTTTGTGTGTTTGAAACACTACTCTGTTTCTTTAACTCGAAGTCGATTTCGTTCCGATTAAATCCCCGACCCATGTCCATTTCACTGAATATTCTTACCTCTTTCAGATCATTTGTGATTTTTCCTGGGGTTTCAAAGCGTGGACTTTGGTTTGTTTCCGTTTTCATTTGCTCACTTAAGGCATTTAGTTGATTTGCACATCAATGAATTTCGGTTGAGTTAGGTGGATGGAGGAATCATATCCAATGATATTGTGTTTAGCTTCCAAATTCTGTTCTCATCGAAGACTGGGACCTTGAATTTTCTCATCAGCAATATTACAACCCTAGAACAATCACTATTGAGATGTCTATGGAAAAAGCATATTAAAGTTAGATAGAGGCCAGCGATCTTGAGAGAATTGACCTCTTCCATGCTACAATCTCCAAAAATGATCTCATGTGGAATTCAGCTTCAACCTCACAATATCTATAACTTTTGCCAAGTAACAATACATCATCCTGCAAAACTTGTGCATCTTAAGCGCAATATTGTGGCAAACAACCAGAATTCACTTATTGTAACCTTGAATGAGAAAACAGATTAAAATATCATCTGCTCTCCAATGGAAGATAAATAAACAAATATCCAAACGCAAATTATTAGTAAAAGACCGCAAGAATAACCAACAGATAGATTAACCGGTATAATATCTAAAACAATTCTAAAACCCCCAAACCAATAACACAACGACGAGATTATTGCAAAAACTATGATTGAAAAATTAATTTAAAAACATCTAATGCAATTAACAAAAACGAACGATTTAGGTACTGAAAATTGAAAAAAAAAACAAACTCAAGATACTGCTGGATACGTGGAAAAAAGATCTATAAATATATCATGGTAGAAGTTTCAACCCAGAGGAAAAAAATGCACACTTCTCAATTACATTAAAAATAGGGATATTAATAAATCGAATCATTCGCCCGAAAAAGCCCTGAAGGCCAGAAACGTTGATTTCTTTATATTTATATATATATATATATATATATATATATATATATATATATATATATATATATATATATATATGCTTACATGTGTGTGTGTGTGTTATTAGGCAGTGAATAAACGATTCAAAAGATTGAGTTGTTACACTGTGAATGTATTATTTTGCCAACTGAACGTAGAAAAGATTAAAAATTAAGAGGCTTTTCCTGTACCTGCCTATTTTTCTTAAATTGTTCGTTATATTCACGTTGTTTGGGCCAAATGATACATTCACCGTGTAATAACTGGCAATCATTCAAAATAGTGTTTTTTTATGATATAACACAATTCACAACTAAATATATATATATATATATATATATATGTATATATATATATATACATATATATATATATATATATATACATATATATATATATATATATATATATATATATATATATATATATATATATATATATATAAGCAGAAATCAGATACATTTGAACACTATGAATATACAGATAAATTTGCATGTGTATTTCTTACAATATTTCTCAACCTTGATGATTTTGTATTCCTAATTAAAGGCTTTCTCTGCTCTGGTAATTCGGTGTCTGTGTTTTTCTGGCATTCCAATCTTTGGAACTGTTGTTTCTTTTTTTTTTCTTCTTCATGGACATTTAGTACTGTGCTAATCTTTTCATGCACAGTAAAGCTCCCGGCTGCCTGTTCGCCGCCACTCGTGTTTTTGATCTATTACCATTTTGTCCCGTGTGCCTCGCATTCTGCGACTCCTAAATTGTTTCGGCTTTCACATATTGGGCGAGCCTCATTGATCAGAGAGACAAGAGAAGAAAGAAATAGGTCTGTGGCGTAGTTCCAGTGATGATTTTAGTGGCTAAAAGATAACAGCTAAAAAAACATATCTTCTCTTCACCTCTCTCTTTCTCAGACATGTACTACCTCTTCCTTCCCTCCCTCTCTCTTTCTCTCTCTCTCTCTCTCTCCCTCTCACTATAATTCAGTTCCACACACACGCATGCAAGCATACTCATACATGCATAGGTGATTCCATTAGTCTCCTAATATGTGTGCTTAGGAAATGAGTCTCAGTGTAATGATAATGGATGTAACGTGTGGATTTTTTAAAAATTATATACAAATACATAAATACATACATACATACATATGTATGTATGTATGTATGTGTTTGTGTGTGTGTGTGTATGTGTGTGTGTGTGTGTGTGTGTGTGATCAGATCTCTGAATTTAAAAGGAACAAGTACAATAGAAGCCGGATACAAACTTTAGACATATTCAAAATAAAATTACACACCAAATTGAATCCTGCTTAGGGTTGAAATTTGAAAAAACAGGAGGAACGTTTTATTTTCCTGGACATATCGAGGAGTGAATGATCACATTTTCAGCCTTCTAGCTCCATTGATGCAGCTTGTATGCGTAATGAAACCAGTAGGCAAGCCAGCTTAGCCATATTAAAGTCTAAAAAAACTCATTTTAACAGTTTTTGTAATTTTTTTCTGTGTACAAACCTTTTATTGATATCATCGTTTTTTTTTGGTGTTTTTTTTTCAACATTCCAAGTTGGTGGTTCTTAATATTTTAATCATCATTGGTCTTTATCAAAAAATACAATAATGGAATTTGGAGGGTAATCATTATCATTTTTATTGCATTATGTTAATTTCGATTATTTAGTTGACCAAATCTAACCATGATTATGCGAGTTGAAATATTACTGCGATTTCTATTCAAAATAACACATTAAGTTAAGAAACTACTCTCAAAGTACCATGAAGCAGCTTATACTTGGATACATGGTACCAGGAATACAATCCTTTGTGCATTGTTTGCAAACATGAATATAAAGAGCTTCAGCTGGAATTTGATCTTTGTTTGCTGTTTCTCTTCCCCGCAGTTTTAACATACCAGCAACTTGCCGGTATACATATTGTTGTTTTAACGAATACTAAAGTGGCTCTTCCTCAGAAATACATGTTCATCCAGAAGGCAAGAAACATAACATTCGTAGCATTCAAGATTTTAAGAAGAATACAGAAGCCAAATTTTGCACTCAGGTAAAATAGCAAGATTCTGAAGTTATGTATTTAGCAAAACAATTCTGATGACTGTACAATTATTCCATGTAGAAAACAAAATTAATTGAAATACGTTTAACATGGAATCCATTGTAGAGACTCATCTATAATTTGGTTAAATTGAAAATAATCATTAAAAAAAATCAGTGAGCCTTTCCAATAAAAAACTCTTATTGCTTTCAAGATGTAAAACTTTAGCAAAGATACGGCAGATTTCTCCGGCACCTAAGACAGTTCTAAGTTTGTCATTAGAAGATCTTGAGTAGAGACACTCTTAGTTAAATGGTCCGTTTTTAATCGTGTGTAAAACGACTTGCTGTTTGCTGGCTGGAATAGTTAGATATCTTCTACCGTGGCCAACAATTGAGATTTCTCGTTTGGCAAAAGACGGAATTTCAAATAGTAATTTTTTAAGACAAGCATTTTTATATCATATCATCTATCCATCTATGTTCATATTTAACAAGTATCAATAAATTTTTGATTTATATCATTCTCACATCTATTCAAATAATGTAATGCTCAGCAAGCTTTTTTTTTACACGCAGAAGCTTGCATATTTGATTCCCGGTTAGAGTGTGGAAAACTCTCCCACCTATGGGTAAAATAGCAAGGTATAGTGAGCTTACTAAGCTCGGAAAAGCTACCACCGTAGGGGAAGGAAAACTCTGATACTTAACCAGAGAGTGGAGTCTCCGTTAGGGTATTCAAGAAATCCAATACGAAACACTGAGGCATGCGGCCTGAAGGGGGCATCCCGGTGTCGTCCAATCGTCTGCAGAGACAAAACAGAGGCCATTTATATCTTTCCGTCACTTGCTTTATTTCTATCTTCTTTTCTATCTACCTCAGACTGTTGGTAACTACCTGTTAATTGGTCGGTAATAGAAAAAGCAGCAGATCATCAACCAGCATCAGTAACCATTATCGTCGCTCGACGCGATTTTATTGGTTAAATTTCACCGTAAATTAAATGGATGCTCTGCACTCTCCCGTTTCTCTTTAATCAACAGTTTAGTCGGCAATAACCAAGAAGTGTATCTATTTATCTAGCAAGCTTGCTCGAAATGACATCTTACTCAACAAATATCAGAACAGGGGAAACTCTAGATGACATGTAATTAAAGAGCAATCAAAACCTTTCCATCTTATTTCACCTATTATCCCAATTACAGAAGGTGCAAGCAACATAGTGGTTAGCAGCACAACAAATTTATACAACGAATAGAATCCAAACTTCAGTGCAAAATAATTTATGGATATGACACGTATATGATCAAATAAAGTAGTGATAGCCTTTTTTGTTGATTTTTGGATTTCATGATATTTTTTCAGTGAAGGTAATACATGGAAAATAGACTTGTAGAAGACATATATATAATGAATAGGCTTTTCTCTGGCAATCTTTCGAGTGTAAATTACCAGAAATTAAGTTCTGGTAATTGCCTAGGGTGATACAGTTGCTTTTGCCTACCATTACCTTATAAAATCAGTAAATCTCAAGTACACACTGGATCAGTATTTACCGACTCTAGCGGTTTACATAATCATTTTAACCATTACTAAAATAATTGCAAAGTTAAGGAACACTTAAAATTACGTAAAAGTCCGGGGAATTCACAAAATTGCTTGGGATTTCACAAACTCGCTATTTCCACAGTTCTGACCGATTAATTGTATTGGAACATGACAATTATTGCTGTTCCTTATGTACAGCTAGTAATAATCACACACGTACAACTTCTGCCGCTTACGCAACTGTCTAAAATTGTTCAAAATGTACTTATATGCAACTTTTATAAATTGATTGTGAGAATGATCGCCTTAAAACCTTCCAGGGAAACATTTTTTCCCAAGATAGCAAAGAAAACATTTCAAAAGGATCTCCAAAATTACCCAGTAAATCAAACAGTAGAGATTAATGCTTAATAGCTAACAACAACAGAGTCTTAAGACTTTTTACTGGAGTGATCACTAACCAAATCACAAAACATTGGCTGAAAACCAAACACAAGAATTAGCTGGCTTCAGAAGAAGCTACTCGACCACTGATTATCTCCATGTTGGCAAATCAACTGAAAAAAGCACCAGAATACAAAATGCCTCATGCTGTACCAGAAAACTTTAGACTCAGTGAAAATTCCAAAAGTTGGTTTTTCAAGTGATATACCTACACTCTTTTCATCGTCTCTGAGCCTTTCAAAACCAGAAGACGAGCAAGCTAACCCAATCTCTCTACAGCATGCTTCAATATTATCTCCTGAAACTTATTCAGGGCAACTGAAGGAGTCGATATATATATATATATATATATATATGGCAGATATGCTCAGTAATCTCTGATTTACGGACAAAAATTTCCTAATGACTGACAACCTCCACGACTTCCTCATTATGCTAGAGTGAATAAATGATGTAGTCAATTGGTTTACGAATATCATGTGTAACAAACATTCTGATGACGAAGTCAGATGGATCGAATCAAAAATACTGAGTTGACTGCTACATCTACCGACTCATCACGAAAACGCCAGAAGAACAAATGAATCAAAGAATCACTTTAATTTGGCAAACATTCAATAAATCAAATTCAACCTTCAAAAACAAGGAAATTCTATAAGTTTCAAAAAGAAAAATTGGTTCTGGTCATATGCAAAACTGTCTGACAACCGCTGGACCTCATGACCATGGCGGATCTTATGCAAGACTGTAGCCAACCAATATTAAAAAGGCAAACTAAACAAGTTTAGAAAGTATTGACTCTGCCACACCCATAGTAGAAAACTCTTGAGGAAGGATTATGTTCAACAATAACAATTAAAACAATAATGATGATGTTGATGATGTAGATGTATAAGATGTTGCTCTTTGAATTGAAAATTTTCATGGGTCGTAGGGTTTTACAATTGATAACTAAATTCTCGAGTGGACATCATTTTTGTAAAGACTAAAGAAAACTGCTAATAATGAATTACATCTTTATTCACATTGGAAAAAAAGCAATTAGATGTTTGACTTTCAGCATTATTCTTAGCAATGTAAAAGAAAACCTTTTTTCCCTTCTCTATACATTAAGTAGAAAGCTCGAGCAAATACTGTCAAGATATAGTTAATCGCAGCTGAAAAACTCTTTTCCCCTGGACAAATGACACTTTAGACGGAAACGTAAAGTCCATTAATACGTTATGGTTTCTGATGGCAAAGGGCAGCAATGGGAAGAACCTCATGAATCGTACCGCTGCATTTTCACAGGTTTTGTGGCACCAATCTCACATTCACGTGCGGTAACCCCACATGGGACCTGCTCTTTCTGTTGGTCATGTACATGCATGAAGACGAGTATATATATATATATATATATATATATATATATATATATATATATATATATATATATATATATATAATGTAGGAAGATATGGAGGTCTCAAAATGTAAGGGAAGAAAAGAGGGAGCGAGAAAGAAAGAAAAAAGATTAGGGAGAAAAAGACGGAACTGAACCGGAATGAACTTTTTAATAAACATATTCACCGATTGCTGTGACTTAGTGGTAGAGTGCACACCTGTGCCTGGCCTCTTTCTACCTTAGTTTCCCATAGGCACCAATCAATTGCTCCCTAAAATAATTCTCTCCATTGTTCGTCATGGGATTCTAAGTTAATGCTTAATTCATTTATTAATTCACATGTTTTGTATCAATATGTTATAGCTGATATTATGCATTCATTGTTCATCGTGACCGTATTTCCTTATTCAGATCATTCGACATGTTTTGTAATTCTGACGTCATGGAGATGTTATTCGCGAATCTCAAGTGGTATTCTCCGTTGATGTTTATTACCATTCCATCCCGGTCATTTTTTTTCCTGAAAGATGCTTTCAAGGCTCTCTGTAAATGATTTAGGTGATATTGTATCTCCTTGTATAACTTTGTTCCTATCTTCGTTTTGTTTGTATTTTTGAGTAGTTTGATTATTGCAGTGTTATGAATGATTTGTATGTGATTCTCGTTAACACCTTGTTCTTGAATTGAGTTGGAGCCTGTCGTATGTTATAAAGGCTCGAATGCTTTTCCATAATCCATAATGGCAAAAACAAAGTGGTCTGTTGTATCTTAATGACTTTTCCATCAGTTGATTTATTTCATGTAATTGGCCTAACGTTTAGTTGCCATTGCTGAAACCTGTCAGTTCACGTGGTTAAAATCTATCTAAACAGCATTTTAGTATATGTGAGGTGAATAAATAAATTTCGCCGATCAGGCAATTTCACCGATTCAGCGTAACGTAGGTCGTATATATGAATATTTGAATATTTGTGTGCATATGCATGTGTGCGTTGTATTATATATATATATATATATATATATATATATATATATATATATAGGGGGTGCGTGTGTGTATGTGTATTACATATGTATACGTATGTATATATACGGCAGACATCAGGAATTTTCCGATTGGTACGATTTTAATTGGCACATTTTGAATTTGCATGTAAACAATTTTCATCCCAAAGAATCGAATAGCGGGGCCATATTCTGTTCTTGAAGTTTGTTGCAAAAATGATATGTTTCGATTACTTTCCCAGATTTGATTAACGTGTCTTGAAGATCTATTATATGGGAGGTTCCCGTATGGACGCATTTGGAAACATTCTCACGTTGAGAAAAACGTCGCTCTGATGTCTTTTGAAAAGACATGCATCCATTTTGCCTTCATCAATCACTCCATGGTTCGGTGTGGCGGGTTTAGGCAAAGGGCTATAAAGCTATAAAGCTATGTGATCGGAAGCATTCCTTATGGAACTACACATACACACACATACGCACACAAACACACACATATATATATATTTATACATTCATATATATATATATATATATATATATATATATATATATATATATATATATATATATCAAGGTGGTTGGAGAGATCGTTCCTTCCACGGGATTTTTTATGTGCCCCTTGCTGTACAAAAGATGTGTAAGAATTTCAGAGATAATTTTTCTCAATGAAGGCATTTATTGATTCTATTTCTTTTCATATGCATTATAATGAGAAAATGAATGTATAAAATATTTAAGAAAAGGACACTAATATAAAGTCGAGTCTGTTGTCATTGTTTCTTTCATACCATTGGAGATTTTGGATGTGCTGGCACTTGACTTTGTTGGATGGCCATGGCCTGGTCATTTCAGGTAATGTTCTACTGTGAAGTTGGATGAGAAGAATTAATCGCTCAGTAGCATCATTTACAACTTTCATCTTCGAGGCGCACTCACTGAACTCCTTGTAGTTATCATCTGAGAAGACCTGTAAAACCTGGTGAAAGAATAATGTGCCTCTTTCATAACTGCATTCTCCAAGGCGTGAAGGGGGATCAAATACCTGTTGCATATCATCATCCCTGCAATCACCTGGTATATAGATGCGTTGCAGAAAGTTATATTTGCTGGATGTTAGAGGTTTTTCACCTCTTCCCTTTTTTATGTTTGTACTAATCCTGCAGACAAAAAAGGCCAATCCTACAAGATCCTTCGATTACTACCGCAGATAATTGCTTACGTATTCTCCCACTGATTTTCTAACTCTTCTATTCAGATTTGTCTCTAAAATTTCAAAACTTTTCGGAGATTGATAGGAGAATGCGTGTCCCATCGGGGCTTTGTGCCAGTATTTGACGCACATTTAATCAACAAATTAAACCAGCTTAGTCACAATTAGTTTCTCACTTGAGCAGCTTTTGTTTTTAAAGTATGATAATTTTTCAATTCGTATGTTTCTTTTTTGCATTTGATATTTTCTCAACACTTTCAATATCTACATATTTTGAATATCATATGAACAGAATGGACCTGTTATATTAATTAATGGTACATAGAACTGTTTTGAAATCATGAGAGGAAATAGCATTATCTAATCTACAGAGAAAACCTTTTCGTCCGAATTTCTTAATGATGAGGGAATATCAGAATGTAATTTGTTTCGCACACTTAAGTCCTCATCTTGGTTCATTTTTCAGCACAATGTTCCGGCCGTTGTACCCTGTGGCCGACTTCAGGTGATTAATGGTCGTATTTCTGACCGTCAAGGCCAGTGGGATCCCCGGTTCAACAATCGTGTGGAAACGTTTGCATTCTGTTTTCTATTATTGGGTGTAGTTGGTTCTTGGTGTGAATGACACTTCTATCTTTTGACCCCAACAAGAAAACGGACAAGTACTACTCGACCATATGATCTTTGATCCACGCCACAATGGAAGAGGAAACAGGCAATACACAATCCTTTCCGGACTTGCTATTCATTTGCACGAAACTAGGAGTCAAGAGTTCAAAATACAATGAACCCACTGAACTTCACCTTTCACTACTTACACGGTGTGAAAAAGGGAATAACAATCAGCCTACAACACCAGGCCAAACAAATATGTAGCAACCTGATCACATGCAGACAAAAGTTAGTGAACATCTGAAAAAAATTCCAATTACCATTCAAACATCAGCTCTCACAGGCAAAGGCAAGAATGCAGAGGAAAACGACCAATATATCACCACGGTCTCCTCCCCAACGTTGAAAGGAATCCAACAGGAGCTAAAAGGTCAACTTGCAACATCAAGGGCATTTTCAACCTCTAGAATCATCTGACCAAAACCATACGACATCAGCCGTGAACTACCTAAAAATTGCTTAAAATGCATCCCATGCTGATGTGACTGCCAATACAAAGCGGAAACCGGGAACCATTTTCGTTTTAGAGAAGAACAACCCTGGAATTCTGTGAACAAGTCAAGATAGGCGGACTACGTTTGGAAGGGAAAATTGATTCAATCACTACTATGGGAGGAAGCAAAAATTCTGGACCGGGAGCAAAACTGGAAGGTGAGACGCCTAAAAGAGTCAACACATATAGTTAGTTCTGATAACCTTCTTAGCAGACCAAATGTACAATTGGACACAAAAATGGAAGGCCTATTACTGAATGAACACATCCATAATTAAAAAATGACAACGCACACACACACACACGCACACAGATGCACTAAAAAATGGATTATATGGGTGCACATGCCAATGAGCAGATTCGGATATAAATAGATAAAATGGAATAAATCACTATAAAGAAATCACATGATGAACAAATGAATGCAACCTTACACTTTCAACGGAAAAAAGTTAGATGGGATTAATGAAAGCGTTCAAAAATACCTCCCCTGTGCCACATCAGCACGAGAAACCTTTCAACAAGGTACTTAACCCTGTTACAATTTTTCGTTGAACATTGGAACGAGAGCCCTGCCCATTCAAATAGCGTTTGATACAACTGACCATGTCCGACTAAGATGGTCCCCAGCAAAAAAAAAACATCCAATGGCTGCTTCAATTCTCGATAACAACGGTAAAAAACAGAAAAATGAACGACACCCGATTGCAGATACATGCACGAGTACGTTTCCACACGATCGTTGAACAAGACTTCTCTCTGTTTCGATTGTCAAAAATACATTCACTCATCACATGAATATTGCTAGAGGGTACAACAACCGAAACATTGCGTTCAAAAAATTAAGTAAGTTTAGGACAAAAGTCTAAAACAAACTTTACAGCGAAAATTTTTCAGAACTTTTGATCGATTTGGAGGAACTGTATGCTATACAATTTTGAAAAATTATATGAAGAGTGGAGCAAGCTGTAAACACCCACGAATTAGTATCCAAGATTTACACTCTATATGGACAATAAACAAGCTTGTGGATGTTATCTACGACAATTTTGAAAATGTATCTATGTTTTTAGACCATCCCTATATATAAATATATATATGTGTGTGTGTGTGTGTGTGTGCGTGCGCGCGCGTGTGTGTAAGTGTCTGTCTGTTTTACATATGTGTGTTTGTGTAGGTGTGTGTATGGGTGTGTTTGTGTGGGTGTGATTATATGATTTTAAAAGTGACAAAACAGTGGGAATTATCTCTTTTCATATCTTTCTTCACACGTAACACAAGATGATGAAAGATTATTTACATTAGTAGCATTTTTCTAATTAATATCTGTCAACAGAACACTGTGGAATCACAGTCTGAGTCAATTGTAATTAAAATGGTTTAATATTCGTTTAACCACTGGGAACAAAAAGCAGAAATTTGTTTGTTTGTTGGTTGTTTTTTTCGTTTGTTTTTGTCTATTCGGAGGAAATAAGACCTCGTTCAGGTTTGGGGAATTATCATTTTTTTCTCTTTCAAAGACATGTTTTGGAAGGGAGAGAGGATTCTATATACATATAAACTACAATGCTAACTTTGACTCATACACTACGTTAGTTGCACGAAAGTACAGCTCATAAGTATTTATATTACTGTCGTTTTGACATAAGTTATTCAACGATTTTTTTTTATTTCTAATTATATTCAGGACAATTGCAGTTTTTGAAAAATGATGCCGTACGATGGAAGCAAAGTAATTTTCCAGTTCCGTTTTATCGTACAATCGTGAATTGAATTTACGATCCATGATTATTTTATCAACCACAGGCACTTATTTAAAATTCTGAGAGGTGTTATTTATTTGATGCACACAATCATTCTTTGTAAAAATGTTTTGATAAGTCTTTTATTTCCGCTGGTAAGAGAAATCATAACGTCAAAACCAACTGGAACAATAGTAGTAGGCATCTGCCTGTCAGTGTTGACGATGGGCAGCGCCCGGTTGGCCTCTTTTACTTCCACAGCGCGAGCTGTGACTGCGTAATCTAATTCGTGGATGGCTTTCTTTGCAACAGTGAGTGCTCTCCTTTTTATTTCTTTCCTTTGATAACTAAGATGCGTTTTTGCCACAGTTTGGAGTATCCCTTTAGTAAACGATTTCGATCAAGTGTTGCGGCTTTCCGACCTTTTGGTGTCGATGTTTGCTTGGTAGATGTTAATTTTAGAACTGATATATGTTGGGAAATCGGCGAGTAGTAATTCGAATACAACCCCCCCCCTCATAAAAATGGCTGATGAGAGGACAAGGTTTTTATTTGTTCTGCTGCTGATCCAAGAGGATTGTAAAGATTCTCCATTGCATTAAATTTTGCTTTATTTTGTCTGGAAAGATTTGATTCAATGTTTTTTTTTTTTAAAGTTTCTAATGGCCATACGTGCTGACAACGACGAACGCTTTGGTCCACGAACGTACGGGACAGTGGTCTCCTTTGTTTTCAGGGGACAACTTTGCAATGTAGTTAGATTGTGCTCTGGGGTCGATACACTCCTCTAAACTCTGTAGTCTCGTGAAAGTAACATGAGCAATTCCCTTCCCCATGATACCCAGTAGGCTGGAAGATACCACAGTGACCATGACAGTCATTGAAATCTTCCCTTTTCTCATACAGTGTGGCTATTTTAGCATAGCACGTGTCCTGGGGGGGGGCAACTTCTTTCCAACAGAGACAGAGTAGTTTATGGATATGCTGAATCAAGGATTGATTCTCATGTTTGATGTCATCTTTAGCCTTTCTGATTGCTAGACTGTTGATGACTTTTTTTAAGCTTCTTCTATATTAGTCCAACGTCAGGTTCTGACATGTTGGGCATGCTTTCAGTGGCTGCAGAGCTTTCTCAGGAACTTTGATCTCTCTAGCATAGAGCTTGATGTAGTGCTCTTCCCATCGTACCATCTAATTCTGGTGGTTAGTCATGTTTCTGCTGTTCTCGGGCCTACAGGGTACTATTATGATGAATGGGGATCGTTTGCTTGTTTTTTCTCCTTGGACATATCTCCCCTTAGTCAGAGGCTGTGTTTGCTTTGGACGACAGTTCAATACAGTGACTCTTTGCACACTAACGTGCAGTTTATTGAGCTTTACTTTTTGGAACCCATTAAGCTTTTAGGTTCCTTGATGATGAAATCGGTACGCTTTGCCTCCATATCGGGCCCAATTTCTGCTATATTTGCCTCGAACCAGTTAACAATTTTCTTTTTCATTTTGCTATTTGCTGCAATAGCTTAGTCACATATGATGCACCAATTCTTTTCGTGGTATCAGTATGGTTAAATCTTACCTCATCATTTGAGCAAAGGGTACTTTTCATAAAAACCTTCATCGGTTTCTACTTATTTCTCTCAGTCACTTTTTGTTCTTTCCGTTCTCTGCTGTGTTGCAAATATTGTTATTCCAGGCAATTTGATTCTGTTAGCATCAGTGCAAGTTTCATGTTTTGTTTTGTTTTTGTTTTTTCTCACAAATGCTTTGTCTCCAAAATGTCTGCTATTGCTATGTCCGGCCCACCAGCATCTGAAAATGTATCTTTAATCCTAACTATTACCGTCAACTTGATTTTTATCACTTCGTTTATGTCGCCTTTGGTAATTTCACCATGGGGGGCTGACACAGGACAGTCCATGTGAACCATTTTTCAGCAGCCTTCGATAAAGGTCAAATGCAACAAGCATTTTGGGAATAAACACACAGCCATCAAAATCGAAAACGTGCACCACTGCATCTACCCGGGACAACAAATCTCCATAAAATCCTCAAAGGAGATGGAATCAAGCGAATAATCACTTTAGGGTGATGAGCCTCAGGCAGAGCAAGCTCAACTTTCAAGAACATGGAAATACCATTTGTCCAAAGGAAAGGGAATGCAATCAATGCAATCTCCTAATAGTCACTGTTCGAAAGAAAACATGGAACATAACTCTCAGACTGTGAATCATACAACAAGCAAATGTGGGAATCATCTTCAACTTCTACTGGAGAGATCACAAGACAGCACAATATATTGGGGGAAAACATCAATCCGTGGCATCATAAATTCCGTAGAGAGGCTCAAATGGCAATTGGTTAGCAATGTTGCTAGAATAGCTGACAATAGCTGAACATAGTGATTCACATAGTGGATCCCAAGAGCTAACATGCCAAACCAAGGCCGGCAGAATACATGATAGAGAGACGAGCTAGACTTGATAAGAAAGCATTGGCCCCGACACGCTCATGACTACGTAATCTGGCAAATCCTGGGGAGGATCCATGTCCAAAAACACATAGATAGAATGATGATGATGATGATGATGATGATGATGATGATGAGGATGAGTTCATTGTTCAGCCCTCTCAGGATGGATATAACGATCGAGAATAAGCACTATCACAATTTTCTCCATTTTCTTCATGGACACCAGGTCTTTCATGAATTCACCCGAAGCTTTGTTCTTTTTTCTCCCAGATGCACTCCGGAGAATTTGATCTTATGATGGCACGACTAATATGATTCCTATTTGATCTTCTTTGATCATCCCTCAAAGGATTCCCACATGAGCGTTAATATTGCATCGCAATCCAATGAACAATCCTGTAACATTATCCTCTATTACTTTGTGAGCTTAGCCTCTCCCAAATAGTTAACTTGTCAGCAGCTTGTCCTCAATGCCATTCCCCTTCATGGTATATCCAATTAAGCCTGAAGAGTTTTGTTCTATATAAAAACCACCAAAACAACCTATGACGTCCTTTATTCAACACATTCTTTGTTTATGAAGCCTTTTATTTTGCTATAAATAGATTGGTCACAAGGGATAGCTGTTTAGGCAGACCAACATATTCAATGATACAAAGTAATCCAATGAATTTTTGACAACGACTGGACATGCTGGAGTTTTAGAATAAGGAAGGCCATTACCAATTCTTACTTTGCGTCTTATGTTGCCCAGACCTACTTTCGAAGAAACTATCCCACGTTCGAGAACAAACAGATACGCAGTCATACTTTGAGATTGTGCTTGCAAAGTATGAAAGGATGCCATATCTTGTCAGGCTGATATTGGGTGTGGGGAAAGAGGGCATCAACAGTTGCAATGAATTCTGCTGGCAAAATGCCGATATTTTCAAAATTCATACTAGATGACTCAGGGCTGAATAGATCTTAGCTGACCACGAGGTTTGTAGCTTTTTCAGTGATCTATACTACAAAGTAGACTATATATTATTAGATAAATTACATGCCCATTTGTTTACTTTGAGCAAAGGAGATCTGAGAACTCTGCCTCCGGCCGAAGATGCAAATGTAATATGTTTGATTTAAGCCCTAGACTTTTACAACAGCCGACTTTCTTGGCCTCACTTGGTCTCTCTTGACCCCAAACGTCATCCAATCAGATATAATTTCACATATTATTTCAAAGCTGTCAACCACACGAAGACAGTTGGGGGTTCGTTACTGTAGAATCCATGGGTCATGAGATATTGACAAAAACATTTCTCCTACCACTAACTTTTTTTGATTTTTTTGGAAGTTGCCAACTTGAGTGAAAAGAAAGCTTCGTCACTGATTTTCTAACAATCTGATTCAACTTGTACATGTCACTTTTCTAGTGTCCTAAACACCCACAAACATGATATAGGGGTCAGAAATTTCACAGCATTCATGTCCCATCAATGTTGTTTTTTTTCTACGTCTTTTAACCTGGATTGCAACCGATTCAACATATGCTTTCACAATCCCTCAATCAGTGTTAAAAGTTATTAGTTGTAATCTCACTTAACCGACAAAAACTCTCTTTCAAGCAGATGTACAATATTAGTTGCAAATTACGCTTGTTACTATTGAAATATTATTAGAATATAATCGACAGAAAGTGAGTATTCATTAACTTTTCGAAGAAATATCATTGGATAATTTCACATTGAACACCAGAAGTTGATGTATGTATAGGCATTTAAGAAAAAGGACATGAAATCCATCTTAATATTTCTCAGAAAAAATAACGATGATAATTATACACCCTACAGTGGGGTCTAAAACACTGGTTTTAGAAGCACTGGTTTACAAAACTTTCTCTAATGAAAATAAGTACACTGTTGCACTGCAGGTGCTGGCAAAGATGGTGGAGGGTTAGTTTTTGTGCATGTGTTTGTTTATGTACTTTTTGATATATATATATATATATATATATATATATATATATATATATATATATATATATATATATATATATATATATATATAATGTGTACTTTAGAGAGTGAGACAGACTCGGGAGTGAAGTTTTTGGTGGTGAGGTTTATTAATCCTTATATGTCAATAGTCCATACATGTTTCGAGATTCTTCCCATCATCAGTGGTGTGTGCTGTGTGAATGTGTATTAAAATGTACCATGTGGAACCAGAGTCCACTGCCAGGGGCTATGCATTGTGGGTAAGTTTTGTTGTCAGGGCTACTAGAAGTCTCCTGCTGAATGGAATATATATATATATACGACGGACATGAGGAATTTTAGGATGATTACGATTCGAATTTCCACGTTTTAAACTCATATGTTAAAATCTTTTATCTGAGAGAATCAAATAATTGGCCATATTCGAGAGTTTGTTGCTAAAATTATACGTTTCGATGACTTACCCAAATTAGATTAACGTGGGTCGAGGATGCATTAGTTGCATTATTTGTAGTTTTCCTGCATAGACATAATTGGAAATATTCTCACTTGAAGTTTGGAACAACTTCGCTCTGATTTCTTTTGAAAAGACATGCATCCATTTTGCCTTCATCAATCACGTCATGGTCCGGTGTGGCAGGTTGAGAAAACGGGCTATAAAGGTATATGATTAGAAGTATTTCTTGTTGAATTATATATATATATATATATATATATATATATATATATATATATAGTCGGTAAGAGAGGAAGAGAGAGAGATGAATATAGAGGGAAACATGAATAAGAATATGAATATAGGTATGAACATAGATTTCCAGCGTAGATAGATAGATGAACAGGACTGATAAGCTGCTTCAAAGAAATAGTCACACGACCAATGTGTTCTCCTTGTAAGCCATGCTATGTGTGATCAATGAAAAATGTGAATCAGATTGTCAGTTAATTCAACATGAACACGTATTTGAAATTCCCACAAAGAATATTAGAGAGGGGATTTTTAAAAAATTTAGTGCATGATAATCATTGCCATCCCAGTAGCTTTAGTGATATATACATAAATAACCAGCCAGCCAGCCAGACCAACTTGAAAACTGAAGAAACCAAAGTTGGTAGTTTCTATTCATGGAAAGAACCTGAACAGATCCCCATATATAATATTAATGATTATGTCATCAACGGCCAGCTGTTTTTTTGTATTACAACTCTTCAGCGTGGCTATATACTATTCAATATCCAAACCAGCACCACAAGGTAGGATCGAAACTCTCACTTCAGATCCAGAAGCTGTCATTTTACCCCTGATTTACATAGATTAGAACGGTTAGTAGGACCAAATTCAAGCTGCTTCCTTGTATTAGAACTCTTCAGTGTGGATATATATATATATATATATATATATATATATATATATATATATATATATATATATATATATATATATATATATGTGTGTGTGTGTGTGCGTGTGTGTATGCGTGCGTGTGTGTGTTAAAACAAATCAACAGATAAAGATATACGACAGGATTACTAATCGGTACTCTGTTCGACATTTCTTACGCATGGTTGGATAAACATCTTTCCTCGTCACGAGTCTTCATACCCAAGAACAGATTATTATCATATTGATTCTTGTGTTTTCGAATTGCGCTTTTATTGCATAGACGAAGTCATGCGTAGAGTGATCTTCCCTGATATTAGTTTTTGGAACCGTGAGTTAGAAACAATGAAAAAAAAGTACTCGATTGCAATTTGTATATACACGTTCCTTATAATTATTTCGGTATGCAGAAAAGAACAACGATTTGCATTGTAAGATGCTTTAGTGCAGCTAATAAGTTGCAACTGATTCCATAAACACGTGTATGCACCGTAATATCTAAATATATGAGTGTGTGTGTGTTTGCGTGTGTATGTGTGTTTGTGTATGGGAGATATCTAGCTATTCAATATTGAAAACAAAATGGCCGAACTCAGGGAATTGCTGATAACGGCAGGAATATTGAGTAGAGTGCTGAGTATTGAGGAGACTCGTCATTGTCAATAGGAAAATGCAAATGCAAATGATGATGATGATGATGATGATGATGATGATGATGATGATGATGATGATTCTAGTATTTTGGACATAAAAAAGAAAAATAAGACAAAGGGTTATCGCAGCTCTGCGTCAGAATTCTTTTGGACGACTTGCTGTAACTATTGTGAAGGGTTGGTTTGGACTTTTGTTTTCAACTCTCTTTTTTTGTTTTTTTCTTTCTGCAACGTTTCAAGACACATCAAAGACCACAGTATGGATGGCCGGAATGTTATGAAAGGATATCAATAAAGACCCGGGAACTAATTACATGAAACAGGTAAATGTAGCGATCCTGCTGGACAAATGTCTGAAACCAAACCAAAGAATACATTTATTGAATAATTAGACTTAGCGTATTAACTATGGTATATGGATTAGGGTTTTTTTTTTCTCTTTCTGAGTAGTCACTGGGATATTTGCAGCTTGAAATTGTATCTGAAATTTATCAGAATCATGTTATCTCCCAAACTTGTCCGTGTTATTTCTTTATATTGCTTGGTTTAGTCTCATTCCGAATGGCAAAGCGACATCGACTGCTTGAGAAAGTTAGTCTTATATAACTAAAAACATTCCAATCCTTTTTTTTTTTTTGTAAAATGACGCTGTAATATTTATTTTCGATAGTTTGCGGCGACACCAGCAACAAAACAATCATATGGCTTTTATTGTTTGTACAAAAACATGGCGTCGAGTTGCCAAACTCCTCTTTGTCGTTCGTCAGTAATTAATTCCGGTCGGGATGTGTTAAAATTACAACAGGGAAAACCAAAGAAGACATTGCTAGTAACCAGTCCTGTGTGAATTCAAAATTGTCATTTCCAAAATAGAAATAAAAAATGAAAATACCTTTCAGCATAGCGTGCAACAAATAAAAGGAAGATATTTATTAAACGGAAGTATCCTTTTTATTTCATTTTTCTCTGGTTAGACAGCTTCATATCATTCTCTCTGGCCTATTGACTACTTTGAATATCTGGTTCCATTTTTTTAATCTATATTCTTATTCGAGATCATTGTTTGTTTTTTGCTGCTATGGAGAAGGAGTGTCGTTGCTCCGTTTCTGCACAATAGATAACACCGACTGTGCGCTGTCTTCATTGTTATGTAGTCGGAAAAAAAGTATTCGCTCTTTTCAGTTTTGCACTTTTATTTAGCCCATATATGGTACACTCGTAGAGATGCTGAATGGCGTAGCGGTCACAGGGAGCAAAACAGATTCGGTGGGCATAGTTCGAGTTCTTGTCAAAGCTGTTAATATCTATGTCCCCTTCGCTGTAATGTGATATGAATCTATTTTAACCCTATGTTATTGAAAATGGCAAGGCAGATAACATCCTTTCACCTTATCATGAGTCTATCGAAAACAGGTTTATTCATACAAAAAATAAACTACGTTTTGATAGCTGCACTGCTGATCCCAAACCTAAGTGAATGAGGGGTTGCACTTGAGCAAAGGAACATCCAGTAAAATCCACTTGTATGTAGCAGAGTTGCCGCAATCCTCTGCCCCTGAATGAGTCTTCAAGGATAGATAAAAATACAACTCTTGCACTGATTCCATTATAGCAGGCTGAATCTAACTGCACTTTGCCTCGGCCCGATAGCTAAATTTACCAATGTCTCGTCTTGATCATGACTCCCAGACATATTTTTCTCCTTGGTGTTGGTTAAATGGATACTAATACATATCAGACATTACAATCAAAAGAGAGACTGAAAGGCTGGAAAATATGGCAAACTTCATCATCATCATCATCATCATCATCATCATCATCCGTCTTTTAACGCCTGTCATATGACAGAGACTTTCCCCCAGGATCAGTCACATTTCTCTATCATGGATGTTGCGGAGCCAGTGTTTTCTGAATTTGTCCAGGTCATCTCTCTATTTTGTATTTTGTTGGCCTCGATTTCACATGTGATCTCTGAGGATCGACGTTGTGAGTCGTAATGTCCATTGGTTGTCTGCCATTCTCGCAACATGACCAGTCCATTGCAATTTGAATTTCCTAATAGATTCAATTATGTATCAGATCCTCGTTTCCTTCCTGATACATTGTGTTGCCTTTTGATATCTCCATGTGAGGTTGAGCATGATTCTCTCACGCACACGCTGCATGCTTCTCTATTTGCAAGTCTATCTCTTGGTTTGGTTCCATATTTCAACTCCCTAAGTTACTATCAAGAGGATGCATTGGATGTATAATTTTTTTTTGGGGGGGAGGGGGAATATTGGGATCGTCTTGTTTTTGACGGCTGAGCTTGATCTGCCGAAGTCTTGCATCCTTGAGAGATTCTTCACTCGATTTCTTCTCCTTTTGTGACAGTCATACATGATGATAACAAATTAAAGCACTCATTATCAGCGTGCATGCGTAGAACCTACAGATTAGATAATCGAAATAACGGCATTATTAAAGGCAGCTAGAATACAAAGCAAAGTGTTGAGTTATTGAGATAACATACTACGGTGTGGATCACCGGTTACTGCTGATATGAAAACTCAACAAGTAAACAATCATTTCAGATGTTGTTATTAGATGAATGTTGTTTTGATCCAAAGCGGTATACAGCGTCTGTGAAAGGCATGTCAAAAAACTGGAGTATGATCAAGTGAGGGACAGCCATTATGTACAGAGGTACAAGCAAGCAAGGGAGGGGAAATATAAAAATAATATATACAAATAAATACCTGGAAAACAAATCAAATGACCAGCATCAAAAATGAAGAAGTAATTTGTGATCCAGCCTTTTTTCCCTGAGATTTCAATGGTAAAATTTTAGCGCTAAAATTGACAAACGATCAAAGAAAACTTAGAGAAAATTTACCTCTGATCCAACACTTACATTCAAATATGTTCAAAAGAGTAGAAGAGGTCTTGCTTGAGATTATCCACATTTGCTGTGTATAAAAGTATATCGAAAACAATTGTTTTTTCCCCGTCGAGCAGGAGTTGGGGCGGTGATCCCTTGGACACACCAATCACGATCCATGCCATAGTGAGATTTTCCATGGAGATTTGCCCTACCCACTTTATTGTGCTCGCAATGTAAAACAGGATACAGGTAAGATTTACAACGGACGATTACTTTCGGATTAGATCTCCTATTCACATGGATTTAATCGTGAGAAAAAAAACAGATCCTATATGATTTGGGGGCAGCAAAGACATTAAATTATAGCATCGAGATTGAATCCAAGCAAGACATGGTAGCCGTTGCAGGGGTCACAGTTGAATATTTTGCTTGATCTGAATTCATCCGGATAGGCAAACCAGAAAGAACATTAATTAGATCAGGATTATAAAAAAAAAAACCTATTGAACGCTTATGATCAATCGGTCAAGTTCATTGAAAAACGTACTTACAGCTTTGCTCCATTTACTTTTGTTCTCTTCCGATCAACTCTATAACTTCATTTCGCTTGAACATTTTCTTATGTTTCTCAACAGAAACTGCTCGATGTTTCTCATGCAATCTCTGAATTTTATTTGCATGATTTTGTAAATATTTGGATAAAATGTCAACCAGAAGGTTCAGAATCTGGCGAAAAATGCAAAATAGCGAAAACTCTTCAGCCTGACGAAGGAAAAGTTTATTATCTTCTCTTGTGGATCAAACAGGCAATGATGCCGCCTACACAGCAAAATTACATCTTATGAGACAAGTGGACCCCAACCTTTTCCAAAAAATGAGCAAAGGTCAAATTTGTCGTAATTTAGTTAAATCAACCATTGTCTTCATAACACTTGAAACGCTTGATTACATCATATTTATTTTGCTTTGCCACATAAAACTATGATAATTGATACTATCTCGTAGTAAATAAACAATATGACAATGCAAAAACAAATAATGCAGAATGTACCCATACGACCACACTGACTAAATATCACGTAAACAAGCTGACTATCTTATGAATGTCCCTTTGTTGAATACATATTAATCGGTTATATTTCATTGCATTGCTCTTTTCGATCATTGAAGTCCTAACCAAATGTAGTAATATATATATATATATATATATATATATGTATATATATATATATATATATATATATATATATATATATATATATATATATATATATATATATATATATATAGAGAGAGAGAGAGAGAGAGAGAGAGAGAGAGATAGATAGATAGATAGATGGATAGATAGATAGATAGATAGATAGATAGATACACATGTGTGTGTGTGTGTATTAGGGTTTGCTTTATCCACAATCACCCCGTTTATTCTTTTATTTTCGTTACTTTTTTAAACTTTTTTTCCGCAAAGCTAACCAATTTTTTCCCAAATAATACGGTGACTTAATGGAAAATATCTATGTTATCCTTGAAGCCAGTAGAAAGTATAAGACACAAATATTTTCAAGGGCCTGAGTTAAAACAAATGGATGTACACGTGGAATGAAACACTAATGTATCTCATAAGGCTTTTATCTCCGAAAAAAAAACAGAACAGGTAAATGGAAAGATGTAGACGGGGAGAGGGGGACTAATAGTAGTTTCAAAAGCAATAGAATGCATGAATCCATTAACCCATTACTTACCTTTAATGGCAGCTGGAATAAATTCCCTGGTGTTATTTAGTAATTAAAAAGAATAACTTAAATCAAAAGAAATAGCAAAATTATAACATTGATCTTTCATAAAATCTCATCTAATTTATTGTCTTAATATATTTTGCCTAAAGTTTTAAATTGGGTATTCAATCCAAACATGTTGAATCATTAAATGATAAAGGTGTTTACTCCTGCACTAGGTAACAACGTCTTAAACCAACGGCAGAAATCGATAATAGCATTCTTTCATAACCTATTGTGATGTTCAGGTTATCTAAACTTGGAACAACGTATGGAAATTTTCCAATACTATTTACGTGCTCGAACATGAAGATCTGATCTGAATTTTCCAGTGCTCCCTGATTATTTTTTAGGGATTTGCTTTCACTCTCTCTCCCTCTTTCATCCACTCTCTTTCTCTCTGAAAATGATATCATTATTTTACTGCATCAAGAGTTCTGTGAATCATCCACCTTCGTCGTCATTATAAGTGTGCATAAGATTGTATGTCCATCTGTTTAAGCTTTCTATTCCAAGCATCAATGATCAAGTAAATTAGAACTTCAGTATCCACCGATATCATGAGTGTCTTACGACGACTCTATGTCTTATTAAATACTAGTAGTCTTGAAACCTGTATTTGAAGTTTTCACTCGTCGAAAGCCAAGATTATATATTTGGCATCTGGCCGACTATTTTGCCACGGTATCTAGGTTAGTGTCTACTGGCATAGCAAGAGATAGCTAGAGATTCAATGGACTGCAGGGTTAGGCCCTCTGAAGAGCCTCCTCCAACATTTAGAAACATTTGATAAAAAAAGGAAAATTTGCAATCAATAGACATGCAATGAAGCTTAATTAGGAGAAAAAAACGGGCACTCGATAATCATTTATACAATCTATGCCCGTATAAATATATTCTTGTTATTGTATAATGTCAGTATAAATGCTTTAGATGAAATGCTATTTATAAAGCTTTGAGGACGCCCTCTCAATTGAAGGCCTAGTGCATGCTCACATAGACACTCGAACCACACCCAACTCATCTACATCTCCGTAACAAACCAGAGCATCTAGCTTATTGACATTCTCCAAAATGAAACAATGCCAACTTTTTTTGAGACGTAAGTCGTAACAGGAAACGTTGTCTCGTATTGTGAATTCTAAACCAACATGAACGGAATTATACAGTCATTTATTGGTGAGATAAAGCCAGAAATCATTCTTAGTTTCTGTAAAAAACCACTACTTGTTTCCAATCCAGTAAGATATTTGGAAAGCACCAAATAAAACCTCTGCTTTTAGATTAACAGGAAGAGTAAAGCAAACTTATAAGCATCGATACAGCCTGTTCTCGAGATAAACAAAGATTTTAACAACGAAGAAGCATAATTTGTCCGTTTTGAACCTCTTTCAAACTACATCAGTTTGGGGTGGATTTGTACTAATTTATGGGGAAATAGCCTCGTAAAATAGATCAAAATGATGAAAAATTTGACCAATGAATAGTTAACTCGTAATTTGGAAAGAGATAAACATAACTCAATATATTTATTTTATTCCTGAAATAAACATGAGAAAAAAGATATGATCCACTTGAAACATGTGCGTGATTTCGCTTAGCGCATGGAAGTTATTATATTTTCGCCAGTCAGTCTACACAAGGTCTTAAAATGAATTTGTGTATGGAAAATGGGCGGTGGGGGTTTGAATAAGAAGTGATTTAATTCATAGGCTGAACAAGGAATTCGTTTATTTTCTCAAATTTTGGGGCAGATCCAGGGATTTGATATCTGTTGATGCCTGATAATGATCTTTCAGTGGCCCAATATCAATTTTTCGACTAATGGTTGGATGGCCATGCTTGGATTACGTTATTGTAGATTATCAAACCAAAACGTAGTTTATGATGTTTGCAGAGGTGTGTGGTCTCTGGGTACTTTATTGTTAAAAATGGATTGCAAACCATGATTATAATTACAAGAACTAGTCATACACGTATCGTCAAACTCTTTTTTTGTTCTTCTTCATTACAACACAAAAAAAAATCAATTTACCTCTAAATTCCTCGTATTTTCGTTTTCTAACAGAAATACATTGGACTGCATTGGAATTTCAGGTGTATAAAACAAATTCCCCAATCTTCCAGAAACCGTATCGACAATGCTGAAATTGACCATTAGGTACTTCCAGATGCCTGGTCTGTTATATATTGATCTTCCAGTGGCCTTCTATCGATTTTTTAATCGAGGATTGGATGGTCATGATTGGATTACGTTATTGAAGATCATCAAACCAATTTGTATTGATCAATGAGCCTTGTCTTCCATCTGGAAGCGAAATCTATCATTCAATATTTCTCATTTTCTCAATTTTGACCGTTTGGTTTGGAAGGTTTCAAAATTCATGATCTAATTACATCGTTATCTATCATCCTTGATTAATTATTGAGAACATATCCGAATGATTGGGCTCAGTGCATACCATTCTTGAGACCCATTCTGTTTTTGTATTTACTGATATTTTCGAATGAAAATGAAGGTTTCATAAAATCACGGTATTTGATTTAGCTTGAAGCCTTTTATTGATCAATATTCAATCTCTATGTGACATAATAATTTTTGAGACATTCAGTAGAAGCATTTTACTTTTTTTACCGTTGAAGAATTGTCAAATATCGTCATAAAACATATTTTAGGGAAAGGGCGGTGATTTGAGGCACTATATAGCTGGAGAGTTTGCATTCCCCCATCAACAGCCAAAATATCTGCTGTCAGCGATGAAAGAGGTGTTAAAATACGTTTAAACCAAACAGAATCTACACATCTTTACTATTTATTTGCCTTAATGTTCTCTAAGAAATAGTATTGAAGTATTGAAATGTTTAGAAACATATTCTTGATAGTCATTTTAGTCAGACCTATTCATCACCTCTGATGCTTTTATCTCCAAAGAGACGGTGCATTCTTTGAACTTTGTTGGCTGCTGGTTTAGTTGGGGGATGTCAAACTTGGTTCTTGCATCTACATACAATATACTTGTATATAACGTCCATTTTGAGGAATTGTCTTTCATCAACGTCTACATCGGCTCCATGACCCCTATTCCCGTTAGTTTTCACGCTCCTCTGAAGCCATGCATATTGAATACCATTGCCAAATACTCCCAAATAATGGTACTTAGAAGCTATTGTTGACAATTTTTGTTGAATAAGTGGAACATTCTGGAATAATGTACAAAGGCATGCACTGCCCGGAATCCAATCCTATATCCATATATCTTGCTTCGGCCTTGTTCGTTTCTCACCAGTGTCGATGATAAAACGTTATTAAGCAAATTATTTCCCAGTGCTTCTTGAAAATTAAATTTGCTTGTGCAACTATAATGATTTTAAAGCCAGAGTAACAGACCATACTGTTGTAGTGAAATTGACCCACGCTACAGGCATAAACTACCGTGGCTCTGCGCCTGATTGAGCCATAAATTCTTGATAAATGTTTGTAATCACAGGAAAAAGTCCGATGTTTTCAAATAAGTTATTGCATCTATTTTTTTTGTATGAAAAGAACCCTTAGGAAGATCGTACAGTCGCCCGGGGTTTTATCCCGCTCTCGGCAAGCAGAATTTTCCTATAAAACCGAAGCCATAAATACGTGTATTTCCCTATTTTTTATGGCTTTGATACATTAATTCATGCAACAAGATTCTGTTCCTAGGTAGAGAGTATTATTTTCTATGTGGCAACAATATAGAAAATGGCTATCATACCACTCCGCTTTTATGAGCGGGAGGGATATATTTTGAAATGTAATTATTTCTAATCGTACAACGGGTATATTTGCATATTTGTATACACGTAATGATACCACATTTTCTTTTCAAAAAGAATCAGTAACATATTAATCTAAATTGACATCTATGTAGACTAATGTTGAACGAAAGTGACTGCAAAAAAATTATGAGTACGTAGATTCACGAGATTTACTATTGTAATGTAATTCACTTTCATGAACAAATTTCCAATGTGATTCACTTTCATGAACCGTTTCCAATGTTCAGTGTTTGAAGCTGTAAAGCTTCCTAAACTATATATATATATATATATATATATATATATATATATATATATATATATATATATATATATATATATATATATATATATATATATATGTGCATTGCTCTTCCATAAAAATAGATGGATGGGGATTTGAATCTAAAAAATTATATCGCTTGAATTCATCCTTACTGACCCTCCAGTTCCCAAGTCCGGGGGTAGGATATCAACCTCCGGGTCTGAAGTGGAGGTTTCAATCCTGCCTCGTGGAACTGGATGACAGATAGTCTATAGCCACACTGAAGAGTTGCACTACAACGAACCAGCTGTCTGTGGATGATACAATTCTCTCTTTCTGTCTCTCTCTCTGTATATATATATATATATATATATATATATATATATATATATATATATATATATATGTGTGTGTGTGTGTGTGTGTGTGTGTGTGTGTGTGTATGTGTGTGTGTGTGTGTGCTGGTTGAATATATCTCCTCATATCTCGTGGTTGAAACTCTTGTATTTCCCAAATCCTAACGAAAATCTACACACTTCATTTGCACGAAGAAAAACTTTGGTTTCGTTTGTCAATTGCCGATCATATTAAGTTATTGTAACTCATTGTTTTTTTATTATGGGATCTAAAGGAGTTAAGTTCCATATCATGTCTAGACCTGTTTGTGGGACTTGATGTATGATATTTACGGTTGGGAGGTCAGCTGAGACATCGAAATAGTTCCACGGCTGGGTTTGCCTTTGGGACAGCATAACTAAAACCACGTCTGGTCATGGTCCCCTGAATTGTATGCTGGGATGAAAAACGTCATGTAAATGCTGCTACCTGATGCTAACACTACACAGGGCTTTACGAAACAATTTGTCACAGCTATAAAAGAGTTTGCATCTTTCAAATCCGTCTCCAAAGCTGCCCCAGGTAAATTAAGTAAGTTACTGAATATCAATATTTTCATCACGAAAAGAAAGTTTGAAAGATACTATTTTCTTTACTTTGACATAATTGATCGACAAATAACGTTTATTACCCAAGAATAGAAAAGGTTAAGATAAAGTTACATAATGTTCCAGTTTGAAAATTATATGCTCCATTATTGAGCAATGGTAATTGCTTTTGCACTTTACGTCATTTGGTGAAACATTTAAAGTTTTTCTATTTATAACAGTTTTTGGTTGCCCCAGAATAAAAATGGTATATCAAACTGAGTTGTCCAAAGGTGGGTTGATGGGTGGTATAAGGAGACTCGAGAATGAGAAAGAGAGGAGAAAGTGTACACTGTCCCTATGCTATCCCACTAAAAACACGCACTTTTCATTTTCATTTTTATTTTCATTTTTTTTTTTTCGTAAAAGCTAGAAAGTGGCATTAAGTGAAGTTTTGGAAGTGAAAAAAACTTGGAACTAGTATTTCAATTTCGCCAAAGTAGACAATGACTCAACAGTGGCTTCAACAGTATATATCAAGTGGGCTGGCCATGTTGCACGAATGGCGGACAGTTGATGGACATCGTGACTCACGACATGGATCCCCAAAGATCGCATGCAGAACTGAGGCCGGCAGGGTATTAGATGGAGAGACTAGCTAGACAAGTTGAAAAAGTACTAGCTCCTCGACGCCCATTATAGAGAAGTGTGGCGAATCCTGGGGAAGGTCTTTGTCCAACGACGGACGTTGAAAGAGGAATGATGATGATGATGATGATGATGATGATGATGATGATGATGATGACGACGACGACGACGATGGATACATCCCCCAAATTATATTCTCAAGTCGACATCACGCTAGATCACATCTTTTCGATATTTCTAATAGGAATTCTAGCTATGCACTAGAATGAGACGTACACATGACTAAAGACTGAGTGTTTTTAGCAGGATACTTGGTATGTTGTCTTCAGCTGCACAAACAGTGTTTGTGTTGATAATGAAACCATATAAATGGCTTCTCTAAAGGTACAAACATGCAGCTGTACCTCATTATAGTTTTGGGACAGTGTTTTCCCTTACCTACACTCACATACGAACAAACGAAGCACATCAATAATGTTACTAAAAGATTAAGAATTCACGCACCATTTGAAGATATATAAATGATTGTGTAATCATATGCCGTTGGTTATACATTGTTGTGTGAGACTAGATTAAACTCTATCAATCTAACACACACACACGAACATACACATACGCACACACTCACGCATATATACATACATATATATTTATATATATATATATATATATATATATATATATATATATATATATATATCAACGTATATTATTCAAGACAATGGAATCTCTTTGTTTATTCAACAGGTTTGTCAACTCATCTTGTTTAAAGGCAAACGGTTTCATGACAATCAAAATTATGAAAAGAATATTCAAAAATTTTGATATTCTCAAATTCAATTGTCATTTGTCATTATTGAATGTTAATTTCAAATTCTTATGTGTATACTCTGGTATTTCCTATTCATTTTCTTTTTAGCTTGTTGCCGTTGGCTACACTAGTCTGCAATTCAAAGTTATTAAAAACCTGAACGTTCAGATGTAAATGGCATAGCATGCCCATGGCATCTCTTTCGGGAACGTTAAATACATCTCAAAACGTCAGCTCTGACGTCCATGAATATTTTGTCGATAGTTGTTCATTTTTGCACATTAATCAGCGTGAGACGGTTTGTTTGTACATCTTATATGTGTTTCCCTCGTTGTTTCTGCAAGGGAAACAATGTTCCAATGGACATGTGAATTCATACGCACCAGGTTTTTTCTGGGAGAGTCGTATTTGTAGTGGTGATGTAGAGCATTTTGAATTCTTTTGCTATTTCTTATCTCAATTAGAGTTTCTATTGTTTGTTGCATTCTATATGAAATGTATATCCACAGATCAAATGTTCTATCAAAGTCTGTAGTTAGTGTGCAAGAAGAAGCGGAAGAAGTTGATGATGGTATTGTTTTTGTTCTTTTAATCAAAGTTAATCCACCTCTCCCCGTAATCTCCCTCCCTGTACACACATGCATACACACACACACACACACACACACACATATATATATATATATATGTCGATGCTCTCTTCTTCTCTATCTCAAACTCTCCTCTCTATCAAGATATGTATATATAGAAAGAGATAGAAAAGGATAAGAGAGAGAGAGAGAGAGAGAGAGAGAGAGAGAGAGAGAAGAGAGAGAGAGAGAGAGAGATAAGAGAGAGATATATTATTCTGATATGCTCCAACGTTACAAAGTATTGTAACTACCACAGATACGTTTTAATCGAGTTCGAAGTTGCTCAATTTCGGTGATCAGACGAAAAACCAGTACTTTCAAAGGGGATAGACCAAAATCAATACATCAGTCTCTGCTGTGAGACATTCAACTCCTGTCCCTTGTAGCAGTGTTTAGTTTAGTTTCCTCAACAAGACAACCAGAAGATTGTTCTGTTGTAAATGTTTAAATGAACTCAGTATCGATAATAACAAAAAAGTATTCAGGAGAATTTCCTCGATATTTTTTTTCAAAGACCAGGAAGAAAACTAGCGTAGAAAAAGCCAGCTAAGAATGAACTAAATTATGTTGTTAAAGAAACGGTTGAACGATAAAGGATTGAGTCTGACTATCAAATACGAGTACAACATAGGGTTCCAAAACAGGAGTTTGCACACGCTGAGAGATTTATAACAACTAAAAATGGCTGCCTAAATTAAGAGAACATCACGCCTGGCTGCCACTTAGTAATCGTAGACATATTTAGAAGAATTCTTGAAGATATCGCCTCAGGGTTATGGATATGCCAGTGTCAAGAACCTTTACACGGTTACTTTGTATATTTTTACATATGAATCGATTTACCTTTGTATTTTCATTACTTATTCTTCCCTTATGTTCATGTATAGATTAGGGACTATTTGGTCCAATGTTTATCAGCACAGAAATATGGAGTCGTTGAACCGAGTTCAAATTCGGGTGGAATAGGTCAAGGGATAATTTAGTTTTGAAATGTCGAAAACGTGCATCCAGTACCTATCTATTTTCCAGATGATAAAATCCCCATAATAATGCCCTGTGTTCCAATTTAGGATTTTTATACCCGCTTCAAATATATATTCGTGTGTATGCGTGTGTGTATGCATTATTTTTGTGTATTGATTAAGATGACAAGCGGAACGTGAATTGAAAAGAGGCAGTTGGAGATATGAGAGAAATGTGTAAACTGCATACTGTTTCCACTGAGCCGCTGCAATTTTCCCCAAAGATGTTGGCTAGCAACTAACGAAATGCATCGAAACATGTCAATGTGATAATGTAAATTTTCGGGCTGACCCACTTATGTTTTTTATCTTCATCTTCCAAACGTCTTTTTCATCAACATTTTGTTGGATCATTGCACATCTGCAACACAAATATATCCACAAACACACGCACACAGACATATATATATATATATATATATATATATATACATGTATGTATAAATTATGCATTTGTGTGCGTGTGTGTATGTGCCAATGCATGTGCATATATATGTACGCATTTTTCTTTCACTATGTAGCATAAAACACCTCAGAATTACTCAATGAAACAATTAATACCGTGTGCCACGTATTATGACTCTGCATAAGAATGAACTGAACAAATAAATATCTCAAATCCAGTTTCGTAGCTAAAATGTTACACATCATGTAAATACACAACATCCCCCCCCCCATACACACATATAATCTTAGGTTGCACGTGCAAAACATCCCACTGCAGGTTTCTTCCTTTAATGATACTTGTATCTCATCCAGCACCAGCTGATACTTCGCCTTTTCACGGACTCTGTCGTATTGGAAAACTGTAGCACCGTTGTTAATGTTCAACTGAATTCACAAACGGCCACAGAGATTCAGGAACTTTTATTTTGATGCTTGTTTACAACTGTCCCATAAACCTTACTGCATTGAAGCCCATCAAACTTATGTGTCGCAGCTGTGTTTCAGCTCTGTGTACTGCTCCCTCTGCTTACCACAGTCTTCCGGTTCTCACAAGGATTCCTGCCGAAGCGACGTAGGAATTATGGGAGACATTGTACAACATCACCTCCCTAGCTTGGGTAACTTTGGATTCCTTCGATATAATGCTGATTCGGGGTTTAGGCATCTTCGAATGACCTAACAAGGCAATCAGGGTGGGGGGATTCGCAACCACGTGAAATACTGTGAACTTTTCTTGTAGAGCCTCTTCTGTCGTTATCAGTACATTGTAGACGAGAAGAGGACAGAGTAACCCCAGCAAGACTCTGCCTTCGTACAGTCATGACTTATATTACTCTGGAAGCCTTGATTTATCAATGGCCATGAATGAAGCTATCAGATTGACCCTGGTCATTCACAGAGGGTATTGAGTATCAGATCAAGACATCTACTCTCCACCCCCACTGATTTGACAATCGTATTCATTACACCAAGATTGTAGAGTCAGTAAAGATAGCTGTTCCAGCCGATGCTAAACAAATCTTAGCAGCTCTGAGGAGACGGAGTTTTTTCAGTCAGGATGAGGTTCTGCCCACAAGACTGTGATGCTGCCCTCTCATAATGTTGCTTTCAAGATCTGCCAGGACATCTTTCGCTTAAGGGATCAGTTCTAATCTCTGTGGGGTGTTATTATCATATCGCCAGTTTTACGGGATTACTCATTGGATGACCTACCACACACAGTTCCTCCTAACAACTCTGAGCCTATTTTCTTTATTAAGTGCACAAGTTGTGTTGAGTTTCTAATCGGCATTGTCCCACGATCTTCTCTCCAGGATTCCGTCTACACTTTCATCAAACTGGATTTAGCCGATTTTGCTAGGGGTGGACCACATCATCCAACATTGTCCAGATTTCTTGCTTTTTGTGTGTGTGTAGTAGTGCTGATGGAGTTTGAGTAGTGGTGTGACTGGCCCTCGTCTGTTTGACAATATCATGTAATCAGTGCCACAGAATATAAAGCGTTAGCCACTGTTTTGGCCGTCGTTATTTCGTTTTCATGCAATCAATATATATGAGTGTGTGTGTCTGTGTCTGAGTATATATATATATATATATATATGAGACACTGGATACATTTCCCCTTTTTTCTTCCTTACATGGTTTTAACTTCCTGTTTCAAATGTTATTCAGGGAAAGAGATTACTTTTTGATTGGTTGTTAAGTTTTCCCGATTCTATTATATCATTATTCACACATCTTTAAATTAAATAGTTCGTACTATCTGATAGGGTGAGGTTTTTCTTGCACTATTACATACAGATAGGACTGTTGTCGTAATGGAGACATGGAACATTTTAAACAAGATAAAAATGTATTTGAATAAAAAGTGGAATTTTAATATTCATCTTTGGGTTTTTCTCACAGATGCATTCTGATAAGATGGAAAATGGTTTCGACCCTGCTTCAAATGCTTAGAATTACCAAGTAACAAGTGGCCCATTGAAAATGTACCAACCAGCCTCGAATGCATACTTTTCTTTACATTCTAAAAATGTTCAGGCATAAGCTATTTCAAATGTTGTATATCTATCTATCTATCTATCTATCTATCTATCTATCTATATATATATATATATATATATATATATATATATATACATATATATATATATATATATAATTTATCTTCACTTTTTATGAATATGTACAGCATGAATTTATCAAAGTGGAAAATGACCGACAGAAAGGAGGAGAAAGAGAAAAACAGGGTAAATAAGGGAGTGCTTGTAATGGAAATATTACGGACCATTCAATTTTCAGCTACAACACACTGTTTTCTCCCCTGAAAGCCAATCTTTGTTGGGATTTATGAATTGTGGAGTATCATAATCCTTCATATTTACGTTTATCTGGCTTAAACCAACTCTCATATCTTCTGTCCATTTTGAGACAATCTAAATAGATTATCGCTAAGCAAACATGCATAGACACACACACACACACACACACACACACACACACACACACACACACACACATACATATATATATATATATATATATATATATATATATATATATATATATATATATATATATATATATCTTCTTGCAAAATCTTACTGGAGTTATGTCAAATCAAATAACATCAGTTATGACTTGAAGTGATCCATCTTAAATCCCGTTCGTGTGTACGTCCACTATCTCTTATCCCTCACTCTTTCCACCGTAAAGAAACACAGTGAATATTCTTACAGTATAACTACGCAATAAACTTAGCACTACGCCGAAAAATATTTTCCTTCATTAAAATCGCTCCATTCTAACTCGACGCTCTGTACCCCATCGAAAGCTGAGGCTACGATGTACTTCTCACCTCAGGGAGGTTAAAAAATCAATCACATAAGTGTCGAACTCTTCTTCTTCAGTTGTCTTGTGCATTGCATGTTTGAGCAATCGTAACTCTCCACATCCAAAGATATCTGAACTGGCCATTGATTGATGCCTTATACACATCGGCTCGTTAGTTCTTAAGCATAAACAATATATCTTCTCCTTTGTTTCACTTTTCTTGGTTACCAAAATAGACATATTTGTATTGTATAAGCTTCCTTTTCGTTAGCCTGTCGAGATTTTCTATTATCAATAATGTTTGACGATTAGGAGAAATTCCCCTGATAGAGGAGTTGATTCATCAATGGTTGTAATCTATTCCATTGACCCTTGTCTCGATTGATTTGGGGTTAACAACAATATGGTTCTGTGGCTTGAGCAGGTAAGTGAGTTATTGAACATTGGTTTGCTTAAGTGGTCATTTACCTCTTTCTTATCCATCGTCTAGTGTGGCATATTAATGAAAGATATTTAATCTAGATACCTTGCGTGTTTACTGCAAGGGAGACTGGGAAGATGGCCTTTTAAAAACATTAGTGCTTAGTGATCAATAACAACACCTGTGGAATTTAGAACTCCAAGCTGATGAAAGTTGCGTAAGGATCACTTTTTATAAGTCTAACTCATATTCAATGACCCCTATGCTTTTAAAACTATGTTCGATTCCGTATTAACATTGTAGGTATTGAAATTGATTAGATTAATTCAAGATATAGAAAATGATTACATCATCATTATTCGACAAAATATAGAATCTTAGCTTCGTGGCTTAGATTGTGAGTATTTCCTTTTGATGAAAGTAGCTTATATTCGTGTCCATAGTAAAATGTAATCATTTCAGATGCTGATTTACAAGTCACATGGATTGTCATGACCGGGAAAAGTGGGCAAACTCGATATGACTACTTTATATTCCTTTGCATCCAGTCCTGTCCCAGAAAACCTAGTTTTGTAAATATTTACACAAAAGAGATTTTACAAATTGTTGCACTAATCTATTTTCTTTGGATTACTCGAAAGGAACAATATATTTCATGCCAGCCTCAGTACATACGAGATGAGTGGTACCGGTAATATTCATACACCTTTTTCATTTTTCACAAGTTTACTTTAAACTAATTTTTCACCCTTAGGAGAAAATGAGAAGTAAATACAGCTCGCATGATTTTTTTGCAGTATATGTTATGGATTCAGTGTAAACTTTTCTCCTATCTTACTCTGTCTTACGCCCTAGTTTACTGTACCTGCTACTATCTCCTCAGTCAATATTACCATTCTAGGATCTGGGAACGCTCAAAATGTTTCTAATTAAATTCATTCTATTTTTTCTCTATTCAGGTGTTCTCATGGCTTTTTTTATCGATTATTTTCGAAAAGGTCTGCTCAATAATTGCTCGGCATATTCATTTACTTTTCATTCAGAAGCTGTGTTGGCTTTTTTTTATTGCATTCGATGAACTTTTCGATGAAGCATTTTTAATAGAACCATCCATTTGACCGGCTCCCTTATATTTTGTTCAGAGACAGAAAATCATTATTGTAAACGCTGATTAACTCAAGCTAGTGTCCTTGTCTGCGTTGGTATAGTTACAAGGTTCCAGTCAGTGTACCTTTCAGTATTCTTTAGTCATCGTCAATATTTGAGAACCATTTAAAAAAACAAAACACGCAAGATATCCTCTACCATGGAGAGTGGGATATGAACGATTTAACCCCTTCAAATAACTAAGGGTTCGGTTCTGAATTCTTGGAATGTTATCGACTGTAGCAGACACTTGAAGGTGGTCAGGGAATAAAACTGCTAAGAAGTTGTGACTATGAGAAACAAAGTGAGAACACTAGTCATGATAAATCAGTGTATAACTATCTTTTAATGTTTTCATCATATCTTTAAGAGAACACTGAACAATTTTGACATCGAGCGTGTGATAGTTCTCCAGCTGATTTGTATAATTTTTAAACATTATTCATACTCAGTATTCCACAGACACACCCTGCCTCTTAGTTGAGTGTGTTTTGAACAAATGACCATAAATACCCAGATAAAATATCGAAAGAAAACGGTTTTATCATCTCAAGTATCGTCATGAATTATTGAGCGTGCAAACCGTGGGGAGTCTTAGATCATACCCTGCTGTGCTAGCCCATGGTGTGTTGCAAGTGGGTTTGTATGAAAGAAAAAAGTTTCGAAGTACTTCAAGTCCATTTTGCTGTTACCATGCTATGCTCATATCAAATTGTGGACTGCGATTGCTCTGCAAGAGTCCATTCCCTTCCTAGTCAAAGAGATTTAGCAGTAGGACTTTTAGATTATATAAATACGGAATTAAAAAAGTGGACATAACTTACCTGATTTTGGTTAGTATTTCTAGTATAGGTTTTGAAATACTCATCCTTCATTGGCTCGAGATAAATAGGTAAAAGTGAATTTTAACCAAATATTTTGGCTGCTAAATTTTTTACCTGTATTCTTGTCTTTACTGATACTATCACGATTTTCTCCTTTCTTTTAGAGTTCCCAGTAGGAAGCGGCCAGAGAATGATGAGATGTAAAGTTAAAGTTAGCACAATTTTTTTTTTAAAACTTAGAAAAGTCTTCTGTACCAAGTAACCATTTGACATACAAAAAGATCTCGCCTGATGTATCTAAGTCATATTGAATAATAAACATAAACATCTTCCCTGACCAGAATTGAGTAACGGCAACACTAACTTACACAAGATCTACAAAAGAATTAGAATCCTTCTAATTGAGGTCGCCTATATGTTGCAGCCAGAGAATAACAGACATAACATAAACGTACTCGTAGGGGGAAAAACCAAATCTTAAATCACAGAAAAGAAGGAATGGAAAGTTGGAACAATCGAAATCGAACTAAATTGTCTAAAAAAAATAATAATAATAAAAAATGATGGCAGCAGATGATGTTCAGCAGTAGTCATCGAGAAAATTTTCCGAAAATCAGATGTTTCAGAGTGATCTACTCAACATCTATCATAGAAAGAAATACTACAGAAAAATAAATGTAACAATATTTATAACAAGGGCCTCTAATTTACCAACAAGAGGCTGAAAGACAAAGACGAAGATATCCAAATCAAGAGCCCTCAGGTGGAACACCACTCAAACGTTACCCCGTGGGAGGTGGAGGAAGTGAACAAACAGTCAGCGAAAGGGAAGGATACCCAAATCATACAACTTTGAAAATAATTAGTAGCGCCATCACTATGAAACTAAACCAAGTTTTCATCGAATTCCTTTATATATAAGTTAATCAAGACTTATCTGCCTAAGGCATATACAATCATTTCACCAAATTCACCGGATTCAGAGAGGGATTCTACTCCATCGATCATCTCCGTTTGGTGAATCAAATAGATGGAAAAAGCAGCAGAATACAAGATGTCATTCGCTGTTAAAATCGTTGACCTAAGAAAGGCCTCTGAGGAGGGAAAATCCTTCAAGTATTTGTTACAATCGTACAGCATGGAGTCGATGTACATATGCGCGAGTTCTGCAACAAATATATCAATTTAACTGATCCCTAATCAAGATAAATAAAGACTGGAATTAGCTTCGAACTCGGAAAAGCATTAAAAAAAGGTGACACCAGCTCAAACTAATCATCCGCGACTTGCCTCGAAATGATATTCCAAACTGTTGACTGGAAGAATGAAGGAATTAGAAGTGATGGCAAATGCCTAAGTGTTCATCTCAGACCAGCTAGCAACATCGTACTTATTGTAGATGATTAAAAACTTCCATTATTACAGAAAATTAGGGTTTATAGCCAACAAATCTTCTTGATAGTCACCTTTGGAGCTGAAACATGAAACTCAACTGAAAGAATCGATCCTTAAACTGAGAACCATGTAACGTACACTGGAGATGGTCATATTTGGTGCCACATGTCGGGATCATAAGACTACACAAAATATTAAAGAAAAGAGGGAGTCAGCGACATCATAGATTCGATTTGCTTCCAATGTGTATGCATGTGAGTGTGTGTGTGTGTGTCTCTGTGTGTGTGTGTGTGTGTGTATTTGTGTGTGTTGCTGTTTTTGTTGTCGTTGTTGTTGAACATACCAAGAGACTTAGATTGATGGAAACAATGGGGTGATCAAAGACCGAAAAGCACGACAGGGTCAAGTTGAAGGGAAAAATTCTTAATTTTTACTTTGTCTGCAGTATCACTTGTAGAATCTTTCAGAATTTATATGCGTATCTGTAGTAACGGGTAATCATTTATTCCTTGAGGAATAACAGACATTTCGAGTACGATAATTTGATATTCTTGAAAATAGGATACCCTGATATCACTTTTCACAATTTACCACCAGAAAGATGGTTTCAGAAATATCTTTAATGTGGGAATTTTCAATGATTTGAGCTTGATTGGAAAGTTACAGCCTAAGTGTATTGCTACTATTAGTATTATTGCATTTAAATTCATAACGAATGATAACTTTTTAACAAAGGCAAAAGTGTTGCCAGGGACATCTTGTGGGTGCTCCGACTGTTAAGGTGGAAAACAACAAATTTTCAAACGGGATAATTGGATATCTTCTGGTGTCTGGCCAACGATTATTGACGATTGGAAACCCAAGACTACCTGTGCCAAACAGAAGAAGTAGACATAAGAGATTGTTTGGAAAATGTCAGTTTTATTATATCAAGATTATACATGGTCGAAAGTTTTAAACTGGCACAATTAAAGGAGTATGAAGTGTATTCTGTCTGGTATTTTTGTCACACAGGGGAAATGAATACATATGAATTTGTGATTAAGTAAATTAACTGTTTACAGGTATCCCTCGTTTCATTTAGGTTTGCTTTATATTACTATTCCGGTTACACGAAAAAGTGTTGAGTGAAAATAGCTTTTGTTTTGCTGTGAGGCGTCGCTGTGACAGCACACCTCCCCTCATCTTACTCATACACCCCAGTCTCCTGTAATGCCCATTAGTGCCAACCTCCGACAACTCAGCTTAACATATCTCCATCACTGTTTAGGGCTATGGGAACACTTAAATTGCGCATATAGATTATTAATAATTACTATTTGGCTTGTCAATAATGGCTTCGACAAAGAATATGGATTAACCGAATAAACAAAACGACTTTCCTTTACTAATTACTTCACGATAGAATTTCCCTCAAAGTCCACGGAAATTTTTCAGCCATATTGAAGAAGCATTATCATGGCAGAAAAAAAAATTCTGCATTGTTTTGAATTCTGGGAAATCAAGAAATAAAGCAATGATTAGATAGCATGCATACAACTATCAATCAGTTGTCGGAGCATAGTAATTTCTAATGATCCAGTTCTTGGAATTCAATTAAAAATATCACTTTCTTCTTGATTTTCTTCCTGTTCTTCTCTTGTTCTAGAGTCGACAAATCCTCTGAAGAAAACGATTCCAAATCGGTTTGGTCACAATAACAAATTATCCGCCGCTTATTACGGTCTTAGTGCGGGCATTTTGTCTAGTTCCCATATATTAACCTTCTATATATAAAAAAAGAATAGCAAAAAACAATTGCATCTTAATTGTATATGCTATATTATATTTGATTTATCTATTTTCATGTTCTTCCCAAATTATCAGCCTCCTGGAAATCATTGTAACTGTTACCTTAATATCAATGTTTTTAATCTAGAGTATATATGTACTTTAACTTGCTACATAATACGAATATGATGCATAAATCCCTCTGCACCAAGTGTGTCCTGTGTTTTCTGATCAAAGATTGTAACTAAACAAACCACTGACTAAGTAAAAGCGATTGGACTTGATCGGATCATTTTCGAACACGAGGCTTCCCAGGCAGCCGTCATTATCGATAAGGTGGTTCCTTTTTTTGATCGAATGACATGAGATTACCAAAGGAGGCTGATTTTTGCGGTCAAGCAAGGAAGGATCGTCCGAAAGTTTTCTGTGAATTGAACATGATTTAGTATAGGAGTTTGAAGGGGATAGCACTAACCAGGGGCGTAATTTGTATTACTTATCATGTAAATACCTCAGTGCATACTTACGCTAGTGCATATACACGCATACACATATGAACAACACTTGAAAGTGTTCCTTGAATTCTGCGATATTCGCTCACTTAGAACCAACATCCAAGATGATACAATCTCAAAAGATCATACAAATACGCATCCTTGATCATAGCGCCAAACACAATATCATTAAGAATATATAAATAAGCACTGGGATTTCGACGACCAAACACCGTATATCCGTAAATAGTGCACACGCAAACACACACACACACACACACACACATATACACACACACACACACACAAACACACACACATATATATATATATATATATATATATATATATATATATATATATATATATATATATATATGTATGTATGTGTGTGTGTGTGTGTGTGTGCGTGCGTGGGCATTATTAACGGATATTGGGTGTTTGGTCGTCGAAATCCCAGTGCCTATTTATATGTTTTTGATAATGATATTGTGTTTGGCACTATGATCGAGGAGATGTCAGGTTAACTTATGAGATAAAATAGTTGCTGTGTGTCCATGTATTTATGTATGTATTTACGTATGTTATAGCATAACGATTCGATTCAGGAATTTTGACAGAAAAAATGTCCACCATTCACCATATAGAGTTGATATAATGTCTGAGTAACACTTGTAATCTTTACTTCAATACCACGACACCAATATATACGTCCATCGTATAACGATAATAAAATAACTCGCAGGAAATAATGATGAGCAAGCACTGTTTAGACATACGGATAAATTCGCTCCCACCCAGTGATATCGATAATTGCCCTGGGTATAGATCAAGGTCAGTTATCTTGTCTCGTGGCCCATTTGACGCGTAGCCAGAACCATGGGCGTCCACTGGGAAGTGCAAATAGGGCAACCCCGGATCAGGCCTTCTCACCGAGGGTGAATGGGTTTGAAAGTTGGAAACTTTTAGTCAATAAGGTGTGATGGTATAGCGCAATTGTTTTATGTAACTGCAACCTAATATTCGTATATAACAATTAC
>OY735199.1:42429738-42492238 GCA_963457665.1 Thysanoteuthis rhombus | reverse complement strand
ATACAGGGACGCCTAACCTGGTCAAACCGCTTGGAAGGTCAGCGATCTATTGGTGATCTCCCTGAACATTGATCGTTGCCCTGACCATTGGTCTGTCCAGTTTAGATGTCTTCGTATTCACATTCATCCATGGATTAGCAGTTCCCAATGCTCCCCGCACACGGTTGAACTCACACATCAGGCTTTCAATACACAGCTGTGTCTATTCGGGTCTGGCCTGGCTTCTCTGTCATGCAAAGTTGGGTTGAATCAGCTGTCAAAAATATCTTAAAACAAATATACAGTCAAAAGAAAAAGAAGAGCTTAAATGTGCAAAGATATCAAGGGTACGGAAAAAAAAGGATTATTCGAGCAGGGAATTGTCTAATAAAAGAGAAATTCCTGGCCAATAATTTGAAGATCCACACGCCATCTTTGAAAGAATTCTCCGAAGCGTGCCCGTGAATATATAATGTGCTTCCTTTCCATAACCAGACTGTTGCTCTTGCTGAAAACGAAGAGCTGATAAATGGGTGAGTCCATTAGAAGAATTAATGAGACAAGCCTAGTTAGTCACTCAATAGAAACATGACCAACGTCTTTTGGCAGCGTGCCGTGTGGAAGGCAATTATTTGAAATCATTGAAAAGGGGTTAATCGACGAATTATTTACTTCAAGCCTCTATCTTCATTCGGGGCTAACTGAACACATGATATAGGAGAGAGAGAGAGTGAGAGAGAAAGAGAGAGAGAGATGGAGAGAGAGAGAGAGTGTGTGTGTATGTGTGTGTGTGTGTGTGTGCGAGCATGTATAATCTCCTTATTTGTCTCTGTCAGTGTTACTTAACTTCGAGTAGTCGGATGCCATCGCTGCAACACACAATGTGGAGAGAGTCTCTAGTCTTATCTCAAAACATTCTAGGTTTACCAACAACAATAGATAGTTCCAATGTTTCATCTTGTCAACATTGGCATTAATATATTTTGGTGAAGTTCCTGCAGAAATGCTTTTTCCTCGGTTATTCTCCTTATTTCTCTTTCAATTAAACTACCTGAATATTAGAGAAATAATTGATAGAATGGTGTCTTTTGAACATCCCCAGTACGCTCGTTTTGGTATTTGCTGGCTTTTATCTGGTGGACTTGTACGCGGCGTGTTCGATTCAGCTTTGCTGACCAGGAAGTGTCGGTTGATTAATGGCCTTGGCTTTTGCAACTGGTCTTTATTATACCAGAATCGAAATGCATTGGGACAAGATAGTTAAAAAAAGAAGAATGAGTGCTAGCGCTATTACCTTTCTCCCCGTAGCATTTTCGATAAACACCTTGGGCCATAATTCTGTCAAGTTCTGAGACTGATGGGATTAAACCTCCTCAGTTGGGAACAAATTTCTTGTCGGTTGAAGTGTTTTTCTCGGGTTCCTGCAACTGACACTTTGTTTGATTAGGGCTGGGAGCTTTTACTCAACCAGAGAACCGGCGAGGGAAATGAAAAAAAAAAAAAAGGAAAAACATTATCATTGGAAAAGAAAAAAGCCCTGAAAGAAGATTAAAGACATTGCTGGACATTTATTGATTGTTTAGCATTGCTGTTGTGGTGAGATTTTTGCCCTTCATTCATCTGAGTCATTTTCAATGAAATCAAGGCTGTATAATGCGGAATAATCTGACTTTTATAAAAAAAAAAAAAAAAGAAAAAAAAACGTGGGAGATGCTCGATTCCAGTTCAAGATAGATGGTCAGTAAATGATAACCCCCAACCCATCCACTAGGAGGCATCTGGCGACAGCCAATTACCTTTCTTTATGGCCAAGAAAATGACTGAGGATGGGAAGAAGCGTGCATCTTGTTTGCAACACTTTCTTTTAGTTGCACCTGAATAATGACGCAAGCCCAACTCATATAACTCTTTAACTCTGTGTTTCAACCGAAAACCACGTTTCATTATAACTGAGACGAAGAGTATCAGATGACCAGAGAAAAGCGTTGCTCAGTTTTTTTCATGAGTTTGTGTGTGTGTGCGTGTGTGTGTGTGTGTGTGTGTGTGTGTGTGTGTGTGTGTGTGTGTGTGTGTGTTTATTTGATGCTTTGATTGGTAAACTTTACTAACGGACCAACAAGAGGAAATGAGAAACAAATTCACGTAATCATATAAAGATTGAATGGGGTTGGAGGAACTCTCCGAACGTATAACACAGCTGGGGTACATGCAGATGAAGATTTGCCATCCAGGTTGATATCCAGACAAGTGAGGAGGAGAGATAGAATCGATGTTAAGGATGGAAACGGATGGACAGACAGGAGAGGGCTCTGGAAGCACCTACTGAGCCAGATGCAGACTACACCCGAATATGATGCATCTCAGAAATGTTTCTAACCTAATGAATATTAGGCTTACATTTTCCTCAAATATAGATCGAAGTGTATAAACGGTAAATAATCATAAAGATCGAAACCCTCTTCCATTCTCTGCCTATATTAAGTGGGATAAAAAAAAAGTTCGGCTAACATATTTTAACGGTCTGCAAATAAAATGTTTGAGAACAGTTTTGCCTCAACTGCAATGAAACAAAGGGATATACAGCGAATCGATACAGCAATCAATGCATTTCACTCTCCTAGGTTTCTACTATAAGAGAACGTTTTATGTTTGAGTGCGTGTGAGAGACCCAAGCATCTGTCCGCATATCAATGCTTAACAGTTCAATAACGCGTTCAGTTGGTAGTGCATTTGCTTTTCATGGGGTTTCCCAACTTCGGTGGCCTTATGATAACAGAAAATTAAATGGATAAACATTTCCAGGCGAAATCTGTTATACTCTGCTGTTCGTAATGCAACTGAAAAAAAGGGAGAAACGTATTAAATCAAAGGAGTGTATTTTTAATCCTTTTCGAACAAACAGCCAATGCAGAATGAAGAAAAGGTTGGACAAAGTGGTTATATTCATATCAACAAGTTCTTTCCATAGTGTATATAATGCTAAACTGGGCCTTCCTTTTTTTAACTCATTCTATTTCTAAACTTTTATGAACTTATATAGGGAGTTTTTTTTGTTTTATCTTTTTGGATTCTGATATCTCTCAGAAAAAAGCAAAATGTATGATTATTTCCACTACCTCTAGACGAGATTAAGATTGAATAATAAGACTCAATATGTAAGAATAATGGTTCAAAATATACACATTCTATGTGGCAATGTTATAACAAATTTTTTAGAACTGGAATCTCTGGCCCTGTTTCTATTCTTCATATATTTGATCCGGTTTAGAAGGGTACAACAGCTAGTTTATAAAACAGACAGCAAGGAGAAAAAAAACCAACTCACACCTACCTTGATCACGAGATTGCACTCTAAGGGGACTGTAAAAATACGGAAAGTTTACTGTATAATGAAAAAAAAAAAAAAAAAGAAAGAACCTAAACAGTTCCGAGAGCGTTTATTGTAATAACATATATAAGTGATTTGGCTCAGGCTGTTATATTCTGATGGTAGAAACAGCCAAAAATATCTTGCTGTGTGGAAATAAAAACATCTAGCCTTGTTGATGTGTTGAATGGAAAGAAATCAAACTACCGTTCATCAAAAAGACAGTCTGTGAAGGTCGAAATCTGCTTTTATTACCTAAAATTTGAGATTCATTCATTTCTTGTCGCTCGCATCCGGGCCTGTCATAAGGGATAGGGAGGAGGGACATTAGGCCTGCGCTGTTGTGTGTTGTGAAAAGATTATCTATCCCTCAGGAGAAGTTAACAGAAATCAACACTGAAGGCTCTCTAAGCTGATCATGGGCCCCCGGTATCCCCGGACGATCACTCATCTAGAAGCTCAACGGTGATCAACTTCATTGATCATAGCTGAGCCCGGGTGTTCAACGCAGCTCTGAGATATAAATATTGGAAAAATGTGTTAGTTCAGCATTTTCTCATGTGATGAGGACGTGAACATTTATTTTTCTCTCTGGAGTTCATAAAACAACCGCCGGTCATGCAAAGCAGAAGTTGTATAATAAAAAGGAACTTATTCTGTATAATTGCAAACCAAAACTGTATATATAAGTATACCTAAATCCAATGATAAAAGATACAATGAGCCATTCCAGCTACCTAGAAGTCAAATATAGCTGAACAGACTTCTAATATTTCTAGTGTAAAACCGGCTCAATAGGCGAGATTCCCCAGCTTTTAATCATAATGAACGATCAAGAAAGGTTTACATTTGTTTTATAACATTGGTAACGATACATGTCTTTACTCAAAAGTCACATGCAAATAAATGTAATTAAACTTTAATACTATTCAGATATATTGATACGTGGAAATCAGATCATTTTTATCGGGGAGAGCGCAACCGCAGACACCACATTATTATTTTTATTTTCATCGATCAAAACGCGGAGGCATGCACCAGGGTACCATTAGAAACAAAAGAATATTTTCAAGACGTAGCTGCAGCCGTTGTCGAGTTTTGCTCACACACAGACGGACATGATTATCAAGGTAATAGTAGATTTTAAAAAATACGTGATCCTTATAAAGATATGTTATTAATTTCAAAAAGCAATTTTGGATTACAAAATCAGTATTTCAGATTATGTAAGGCTTGCTGCACACGTCACCGAATAGGTTGACCACATTTGCTAAACTTGAGATTTGAAAAGACTTTTTTCATTTGCAACAAAAACAAAAACATTGGAAATACAGGTTTAACTTGGCCTGAACACCGATCATTCACATTGATGTAGAATAAACTCAGACATATGGTAAGTTACTATTATTTATTTAGACGTACGCCCAGCTCGTATGTAAATTGAACGATGTTGTTCTTTTCCGTTTTTTCTCTTTCTATGGAACGGATAACTTGACAACTTAATTTTGGTTACATGTCCTTACGTTAGGATTAATACGATAATAGTGTCATAGAAAAGAAAAAAAAGTTCAAACGACTCAGCCAACGCTAACCAACCAATGGATTGCTGGACCAAATTGACGAGACCTTACCAGGCAAACTGACCAACCCTACCAGCTGGACCAACCTAACTCTGTTATAGCTGTCCTGAATGTGTTATTATAAACCTGATTGATACAAATGATTTCCTAGCATCACTTTTGACCAGTCTATCTAAAATGTTAATGAAGACAATCGTGAATATTTGTAAATCAATGCATTTAAATACATTTAGAATAGAAACAATCAAATGCATCAGTATATCTCATCGGCAACAAAACTATAAAATATTAAGATTAAGAAACATACGCTGTGAATATCATAATTAAATAGTTATTCAAGTTAAATGATTAATACCAATGAATGAAACTAAAATTGGTGAAATATAAAATCATTAGTATTAAATAGAATAAATTAAGTTATTTCAATAAACACCGAAAAAAGGAGAGATTGCATAACAGACAGGAAATGGCAAGTATCCGTTATTAGAAACCATCATCATCATCATCATCATCATCATCATCATCATCATCATCATCATCACCACCACCACCACTACCACCATGATCATCATCATCATCACCACCATCATCATCATCACCATTATCATCATCATCATCATCACCATCATCATCATCATCACCACCACCACCACCACCATCATGATCATCATCATCATGAGTCTCTTATTGTCCATTGTTTGATATACATCCTCCCTAGGCTTAGCGACACATCTCTCCCATTGGCGTCGTGGGGCCAGTTCTTTCTGAATTCGCCTAGCTTGTCTCTCCATCTAATACTCCGTCAGCTTCAGTTGCGCATGTGATCTCTGATGATCAATGTCGTGAGTCATGATGTCCATTGGTTGTCTGTCATTATTACGACATGGCCAGCCCATTGCCATTCGATTTTTTTTCAATGCATTCTATGATAAACCTGACTCCTGTCTTCTCCCGGATGTATTGCTGCCTTGTGGTCTCTCCATGTGTGGTTGAGCATGATTCTTTCATGTGAACGTAGCATAACAACCATGTAGTAAATGAAAAGTCAGGGACACAATATTGGAGAAAGAAACCCCATACATCTACCTAGGACAACGAATCTCCATGAGACCCTCCAAAGAAGATGTAAGCAAGCAAACTCTAGGATGGCAAGCCTTTGGCAGAGCAAGCTCTGTCTTCAAACACATGATGAGAAGGGATACACAGTCAATACATCCTCTCAATAGCCACTTATGGAGCTCAAACATGGAATCAGACCAACAGACAGAATTGGAAATTGACAACCATGCAACCTAAATATGAAAGAAACTATAGTACTAAGTTTTACTCATGTGTGTGTTATTTCCTTAAAAAATCTTACAGTAAGGTTGAGAACATCAACAGCACTTAAAAAGCAGATGAAATATCGTAACTGTGTTCAAATACCTGGTGCGCGAGGAAGTATGCATCATGGCCAGGCGTTCGCTATTTCTTGATTCGATATATAAATTGCATCTGTTTAATGACCCCATTTGTTCAGCCAAAATTAACTTTTATTGACTCTTGACTCAAAATTGAAATATACCACTGGTGTACCTCAATCTTGACCAATCCCGTCCGTGTGATTAGGAGGCATTGCATAGAAAACAGGTCAAATGGAACAAAGCTCGGTCTGGTTAAGTCAGGGGTTATCAAAGTGGTTGATATTGATCTCGCGAGGGTCGATTAGACTATCCAAGATGTTGATGGATGCCTGGAGATCAAAAGAGGGGAATAAAAAGCCGGAAGGCGTCTATCAAACTTTTAGAGTTGGAAAACTGACATCCGGATCCATCCATATGTTAGGTCTGAATGCAAATTAGTCTGTTTAATTATGTATTTGTTCGGTTGTATGTTTGTTTTCTTCAATTCCTGCTGTAACGTGGGCGTCATAATGAATTTGTCAATGTCAAATGGATTAAAATAGCTGATAAACAATTAAAATACTGTGATAAAATGGACATGTTACAACGGCAGTAGTGATAGAATGATATCGTTAAATTGCATTACAATAAACGAGACATCACGAGAGAAGAGCTTGATTTACTGAGCCATTCCTTCTCCTTCTCCTTCTCTTTCTCAGTATTTCATTCGAGGAAGATGCCTGATAGTTGGATATGCCTTTGGCTCAAAATTTGGAAATCTGACAAAAATGATCATACGTAAAATAATAATAATGATTTTGTCGTCCAAACTGACAACCTCATCCAGGCAAGAAGACCGGACTTAGTAATAGTAGACAAAAAAAGGAAGGCCTGCCAAATAGTAGACGTTGCTGTGCCTGCAGACCATAGAGTAAAAAAGGAGGGTGAAAAAAGGGAAAAATACCAGGACTTAGCAAGAGAGTTAAGGAAGATGTTGAACATGAAAACGAGGGTAGTACCGGTCATAGTGGGCGCACTAGGAACTGTTCCCAAAACGCTGAGGGTGAGACTGGAGGAGATCGGGATTAGGGGAAGGATAGAGACCGTACAGACCACAGCACTACTGGGAACTGCACGGATACTGAGGAAGGTGCTAGAGATATAAGTACTGCAAAGAATTGTAGCTCTGTTAAGATATGCGAAAGAGAGAGGAGACGTTAGCTAAAGACCTGAGGAGACTTATTGTCACTCAGCCTTCAGCGATAACCACTGGGCAACCGATGTGAAACTGTATATCGCAGAATTACTGCGACCTATGAGTACTAGGAGAGGAGGGCTTGAGACTTGAGGAGACTTGCTGTCACTCAAACTCCAGCGGTTACCACCAGGCAACTGGTGTGAGATTCCAAATAATAATAATAATAATAATAATAATAATAATAATAATAATAATAATAATAATAATAATAATAATAATGCTGCTGCTGCTGCTGCTGCTGATGATGATGATGATGATGGTGAGGAGGATGATGATGATGATGATGATGATGATGATGAAAATTGTTGACAGTTAAAATAAATCATAATTTACAAATGGCCAAACCAAAAAGTTTACGGCAAACCACTTGGTAATAAGTCCAGATTCGTCACATTTGGCCATAATTTAAGATTTAATAATGAAAGGATATCAATAATAAAAATAGCTTCCTACCGAACAGCTTCAATGGAGTTGAGACTAGAATGAAAATTAATAATTGATCGCCTAATATAATAGATTGATCTTCAATTCTTAGATAAACCCATATATAGAAAATGAATGCATCAAATACAGTATTTCTGATTTTAATAGGATTCATTTTTTTCTATCTTTATCTAAGATTCTATTTATATTTTCAACGATCATGATATTTTATTGGTTGACATTATTATACACAAAGAATTCAGTATATTTTTGGAATACTTGGTAAGTTTTAGCCTACGTTATCTCTATGTTTGATTGATTTCTTTTCATACCCCTGCCTTGGGATCTATGATGGATCTTGAATTCCATAAAGGGATCAATAGTTTAAAAAGTTTGGCTATTCCTACTATGAGAGGTGCTAACGATAAATGACAGGCGGGGGGACAGCACATAATAAACCTTGGGTTACATTTGGAAATATAAACGTGAATAATATTGATCTTCACTTGAAAAAAAAAAAAAAGAAGGAAAATATACAATCGTATCGACAAATGCCATCAGAGGGTTGGTGTGAAAATAAAACGATCTTGATGGACGCATTGAGTGTTTGTCAGAAAAAAATATCTGTACACCCTATCAATGGGTTGGCGTAAGAAAACAATTCAGATAGACGCAACTCGAGATTGACGTGAGAAAATAACATCTCGATAGACACCTTCGAAGTGTTGACGTTAAAAATAACTATCTTGATCGATGCAGTCAGTGGAGAGGGATAAGAATATATAGACATACATTGATCATCACGGTCAATTTGTACCAAATGATCGTATCAAATCATTTTACTTTATACCCATATACCTATATGTTAAGTTGCATTATTTGTACAGTAATACCTTTACTGTACATCATGAGGCACTACCATCTCTTAAAGACGTGAAACGGTCGCATACACCTACAATCTTACTCACTCAATACAGTAAAGTAAACATTACTGACATCAATTGAAGTTAGTTCCATCCACAGACGTCAATCAGCTGCGGATCAACCATATCGAGAATAAGAACATAGCAGTCAAAATCAAAGATGCCAAACTTGTGAAAGTAAACCAACGCGTCTTCCTTGACCAACGAATCTCTTTGAAAGCCCCAAAAGAAGATAAAATCAAGAAAAGAATCACTATAGGTTGGCAAGCTTTTGGCTGAGCAAGCTCAACCTTGTAAAAACATAACGATCCCAATAATCCCAAAAAGAAGAGTACGTAACCAATCCATCTTCCCGATAGTCACTCATGGAGCTGAAATATGAAGCGTGACCGAGGGACAGGCTTGCAAACTGAGAAACATGCAGTGCACACGAGAGGATCATGCTCAGCCTCTGAAGGAGATGTCACAAGATCTTCCAGTATATCAGGGAGAGTCCAAGATATCATAGAATCTACTAACAAAACTCAAATTATAATTGGCAGGTCTTGTTGTCAAAATTGCAGATAAACAATGGACTCACAACATGGATCCCCTGACATTACATGCAAAACCGAAGCCGGCATAATACAGGATGGAGAAACAAATTAAACAAATTCAGAAAATACTGGCTATGCCACTCCCATGACAGAGAAATGTGGTGAATCCACAGGAAGTTCTATGTCTAACGAGTGATGATAATAATGAATCTATGTAACTATTTGTCGACATCCCTTTCTCTCCATACATATTAGTTTATTCACATCTCTCAGATGATATCTATCTGTTTGTTTATATCTATTTATCTATCTATTCCCATACTTGCCTGTCTGCTTGCCAACCTTCGCAATAAATAAACCCACTACAATATTCATTGTACACAAGACTAAGCTTGCTAACCATAGTTCCCTGGCAGGCACTGCTAAAAGTATATATATATATATATATATATATATATATATATATATATATATATATATATATATATATATATATATATATATATATATATATGTACTGAACGCACTCACATCCGCCGAAATGTACAAACACATGGACGTTCTCACATGCCTACAGACACAAAATCATACTCACACACACACACACACACACACACACACATATATATATGTATATATATATATATATATATATATATATATATACCCTAAGGATGATCAACATCGTAAGCAGTAGCAGCAACAGACTTCAAGTTTTATGTTGTTTGACATTGACCTTCTCGAAGATTTACTAAAATACTCTCTCAAGGGCGTCTCGGCGCCAATACTCATTTGATTTATCTAGTTTGTCATCCACTCGTACTTTCTGTCAGCTTCAATTTCGCACATGATCTCTGGGGATCTGAGTTGTGATATTCAACAGTTACCTGCCTATCTTGCAGCATATTGAGCCCATTGCCATTTGTTTTATGATATATTTTTGGATATCTCGGACTCTCGTCTTTTCTGCTGTACTTTTATGATCCTTCCATGAGAGGTTGAGCATCTATTTAATCACTGTCCCACCACAGCAATATGTGACACAAGGTCAGGCTCAACGTGGGAAGAAATAGGAACAACCCTTCCAAAAATGGCTCCAGCCGACGCAGTTACCATTGAAAAACTCATCGTAATGGCTAGACAACGTCACTCGCGAAAGCATCCACCAGGGGACCTGCTCCTTTAAGTGCAATGGAGCAGTGCTGCCCCGGGGAAACCGAGACCCCACAGCTGGGCCGAGTAGTAATGGGAGAGCCTAAGGACGAGTCTAAAGGCCCCCCAATGCGCTTAGCAAACGCAGCCTCAGTGAAACATCATTGGCTAACGCTTGCACCGGCGCACTCGGTCTTTGATGTCAACCCACACTCAATCTCCGCCCCATTTGACGGGAAAGTGTCAGTAACTGCTTCTCGGGCAATGCCGTGGAACAGATAGTACACTTTGATCCCGAAGACTAGGCCAGAAAAGGTGGGAGCTTAAACATGATTCTGTCATGTGCACGTTGCATGATTCTAAGTTTGAGGATTACTTTTGGGAAGTTCCTAGTCCATAGGTGACTCTGAGGAGAGTGCTTTGGGTTCATACACTTCTTTTTAGGATTGTTATTTTTTATTTCTTGAAAGTCGAGCAAGATACTTGGTCAAACTGAGGAAAATGACTCCTGTAGCATATTGATCAGCAGAAGTCAGGAGCATGTTGCTTTTTGGCAGAGGTTTCGACTATTCTATTATGTTCCCTAAGTGATTATCATTATCAGCAGCAGCATTTTGAGGTCAAAGGATCTGCCATGTTCCGATGATTCAAAAAACGTATAATTTTGCTAATCTCCAAAATGTACCGTTGACCTGACTATAGTACCAATAGTCGTAACCAACTGGACTGACTGACGGGCTGAAATGCTAAACGAACACTTCCGTAGTCGGCTTTTTTTCGGCTTAGTTCTAGCTTTCTTTTTTTTTTTTTTTTGGTGCTAGATCTGTTTTCTCGGTTGCAAGGATAATAACTTGTGCAACTATGGTCTTACTTCCCTTTTTGGTTCTTCTCTCGGTTTATATATTAAGTTGTTACAATTGGACAGTAAACCACAATCAAATAAGAGTGTAATTCAATAATTTCATGTTTTAAGTCAATGTGATTTAACAACGTAATTTGGTAATTTGATTTGTGTTTAATAAATGCAATTTGATAATTTGATTTCTCCGACCGTTAAGTAAAACTGAGGTGTGGTAACAACCGTGGGAACAGGCAATATAGCGACGCCTGCTGGGGAAATTTACGCAGCAAGAACCGGAAAATCAGGTTTTCCAAGGGGACGTTTGTTCAATTATCATCGATGGTTTAATTTTATTTCCGAATAATGTTGCTTATATTACAGCGATCTAAAGTAGCAAACCAAGACAACATGTGAGAATGATGAGACAAAAATGAATTATATTGAGAATTTTAGGAATTCGTGAACTAAATGCATATCCATTTTATTTTCCAGGATATATAGTAAAATGATAACTTCATGGCTATTTTCTTTATATATATATATATATATATATATATATATATATATATATATATATATATACATACACACGCACACACACACACATATATATATACATATACATATACATATATATATATATATATATATATATGTTTATATATATATATATATATATATATATATATATATATATATATATATATATATATATGTGTTTATATATATATATATATATATATATATATATATATATATATATATATATATATATATATATATATATATATATATATATATATCCAATCACTTGAAAATTCTCTTTCATTGGCTGAGGGGAGTGTTTACTGTATCCCCACAGCAGCAAGTTTGACATTGACTCGGGTTTGAGGGTGGGTCCTAGCAGCTCCAAAACGGCTTAGAACGACCAAACAACAGCATCTGTTGACACCTGCGGCTAAATTGGGGGGAGGGAAAAATGTTTTGAGTAAACCCCCAAAACAATAATATCGTAGGAAAAACATAACAAATAAAAGTTCACTGTAGAGTTATATACATTACACCTTTCAGTCCTTTCTCTTGCTGGTTTTACACACAAACTCAACGTAACACAATTACATTTTGGCAGAGTTTTTTTTTTTTTTTTTCAGATACATTTTTGAATCTAGGGGCCATTGACAGCGTTAGTCCCGTATGCAGAGCTTTTTCTATTAGTTTAACTGATTGGTTTGTTTTCATTGGCAATAAAAGTACATAACTGGATAATTAAAATGTATTATATGCGTTTCGTTTTGGGCTATATATGTACTGCCATTATAATGATAATGTCTTCACTGTAATGGTGAATTCCACTATAAGGATATAAAACTTTAATGATGATGTCATAATGCCGTTAATGGTATTTCGTAATACACTCATTATGATATCCTAATGCATTTTAACGTATTTGTTATTGAAAAACAAAACAAGATTGAAGGTCGGACCATTGATGGAGATATTATTATTTGATTGAGTTTGAGTTATTGAAAAAAGATTGCGTATTTCATTACGAAATAGAACTTTGTATTTACTATAGTAAACACGACCAAAAATATTCAGATCTACATGTAAACACCTACGTTGGTAATAACGAGCATATATGCGTGTATATATATATATATATATATATATATATATATATATATATATATATATATATATACATATATACATATATATATATATATATATATATATATATATATATATATATATATATACATACATACAGATGGTACATTTTAATACACACTCACACAGCACACACCACTGATGATGGAAAGAATCCCAAAACATGTATGGACTATTGACATATAAGGATTAATAAACCTTACCACCAAAAACTTCACTCCCGAGTTTGTCTCACTCTCTAAAGTACACATTACATATATATATATATATATATATATATATATATATATATATATATATATATATATATATATATATAATATATATACACACACATACATACACACACACACACTCATATATATATATATATATATATATATATATATATATATATATATATGCTTTGTCATCCTGACAGTCTGTGAGAGCCATTGATGCTGGAGATGCTACCATCTCAAAAAATTATTTTATGGTGAGTAATATTTAGCTGACTCTTTAGTTTTTCCTGTATCCAACTATTTTGCCTTCTATTTACTCCTATTCCCCTTCAGAAATCGTTCCACATGTTTCTGGACCCCGACCCCATCCCTTCCCCGAAAAAAAACAAAAAACAGATTCTCTTCCTTAGGCTCGAATAGGGATGATTCTATGTTAGAAAACCCTCTTGTTTTTGAATTTTATAGATTCGGGTGTTATCTATCGTCTACTATCAACACCCGTGTGTATATATTTTTCATTACTTTGTACAAAAATCAGTTATTATCCATCAATGTGCCGTGAAATCACCAATTTTGTCTGGAAGTCATAAGCTATCTTAGACATATTTTGACGTCACCGTTGCGATTCAGTACATCAGGATCTTTATTTCAGACACAAATATTAGAATTTCAGTGGTTTTGATCATGTACTTTTTTGCTGCTTTCATCTGTTCGTAATTGACTTATATGACTTCACCCCTTATCCCTAAACCTACCTGTATCACTAACTGGCACCTAACCCCAACCTTAAACACTCTCCCTGTACCCTGAACCTAACCCTCAACATAACCCTAACTTATATCCTTTGTAGTTGATTTTAATAGAATACACTTTTAAAGGGTGGAGTTTCATGCTTCCATTCGTTCTGCGATGGACTTATATTTTCTGTACTTCTATGTGTGCAGGTTTAAGTATTCGAATATACTTTTGAAGCGTCAAAATTGTGCATCTTGCTTCAAAGTATTACGTATACATAATGACCCAGTTTAAGACATCCCGATATAAAATCACGTCAATATGGTGGAATGGCTGTTAAGGACCCATGATGTAAATTCTGCGTTGTGGTGAATGAAAAGTTTGGAAAGAAGAATGACTGCTTTTGTGAAAGGAATTTTTCTCAGCATGAATGACAAGGGAATTGATCTATACCTTTTCCCTTGCAAATCAAAGAGCAAAAAGAGCAAATTGAAAATGAAGGCAACCAAATTTAACCATATACTATGTAAATGGAGGAGAAAAAAAAACCCAAACCCCCCTAAAACATGCAAATCAGAAAGGTACGTCAAGCAAATCAAAAATTCATCCCATGATTCACTTCACTTAGCTTTTTAATTCGATTGGCATATTTTTGAGAATTGTATGTGAAAAAGTTCTGTCAAGAGTAAGATAGACTATTGAGGATCAACGTATATACCCTCTTTTTTTTCCTTTCCAGTCTGATGCAAAATCATTTGTAAAAAATATCATAGTTACATTATTGTGATTGGTTGAATTATTCCCAAGAAAGCAAAATTATCCCCGATATATTTCTACCTAACGCAGTCACAAAAAATTACGTCATCTTTTTATTATTAATTTCGTGATATCAAGTATTGTGAATCATAGTTATTAATTTTTGACTACTGTTTACCATCATCTCAATCCACGGTCTCAGCCAAAATAACTGAAAACAATCAAGATAAAGGTAAACAAAAACCAAAAACATTGATCATAATCGTTTATAATACGTTATGTACTAAAACAGAAACAAAAGCAAAGATGGCGCCGGGGAGATCGGAAATAAGGATTAGTTTAAAGAGTAAGCATTCATAGCTCGGACAGCTTGGCATTTAATAGGTTTCCCCTTGTCGAACCGGAAAAGATTCCAATCTCAATGAGAACTCATTTCCGATCCGTGCTGTTTATCGACTGCAGATGACCGTTAGCCTAAGAAAAGTGTGATATAAAACAAATAAAAATTAGGATTAAAGAAAATAGAAGTCAATGGTTATTAATAGAAAGAAATTTTGTCCACCAATCGATGTATTTCATCGGACACTGACACTGCTTGAAGCATCTACTCTGTAGGTACACAAGTAATTCAGAAATAATGTGTTGTAAAATGGTTGACGTCCGTTTGTATGTTCGTCAGTGTTTTTTAACTAGGGAGAAAGAGGGATACAAGCTAGTAAGGTTTGGGGGAGGCAAATGGTAGCAATCAGGGTGATATACGTCACACTCGATAGACTAGCATGTAAGATGGTAGGCTTGGGGTTTTAGGATGACTGTGATACAAAGGTCCCCAGAGACATAGAGAACGAAGCTCACTTACGCTGTTCAATGGGCGAATCGTTATTTTAGACGTCCTCCAGTAATCGAATCCTTAGGCTGTTTTTCAATACGAGTCCAGCTGCGGAGGTCTTAGGCGCCATCCAAACAAATGCTCTTTTTTCAGGCGTTGACAAATCACATGTTTTGTATATATTGACACGTGCAACTAGTTACAATATGAAAATATGCGTTTTTTTTATATTTTCGGCTGACTAAAAAATATCACGTTAAAAGTTTTGTCGAGAACTTCAGAAAGTTTTGAAAATCACTATTCTCCTGTCACATCAGTCACCTGATGAATCATTTCTAAGTGAATATGCAAAATGAAGGATAAAACTTAATCTATTTCTTTAGAAATTAATGAATGATATTCAACATTTTCACAATGAGCACCAAATGAATACATTTTGTATGGAGAGAATTAAAAAGAAAGTCATACGAGATATAAATTGACTAGTAGGGTTTTTTGTTCCAAAATTATCTGTACTTTTCAGAACCACACTGTGGAAGGTTTTATTGTACTACAATGTTTTTCTCCCTCAGCGTGTACGTTATTATACAGAGCAATCATTCGAAACCAATCCAACGATCACATTCACCGGACCAGTAACGTCTTCACAACTCCTTATATCTATTCACATTTTCAAGCGTTTATGAGGAAAATCCTAGATTACCTTTATTACAAATTTAAATGGGTGTTTTTATGTGTCAATATAAATTTTGGAATGATTTTTTGCCAGCAAAATCATTGTTGGCTTCTTTTAGAATATCAAAACATATTTTGATATCGATTTATTTTTTCTTTTCATCAAAAAGTCTTGAAAATAACTAACATTTTTTTTACTGTTAATGGTTTTCATTAAGTTCAGCCATCTTATCAAGTTTTTCACTCACTAATTTACTTTGGATTTCCTGATATTATGACAATGACAACACATTTAATAATCACTACCCAACAGGCAAGAGAAATAATGTCATTGATTACCCTTTTTTCCAATTTTTTTTTTGAATGATAACCCCGAACATGGCATTCTGCAAAAAAAAATTGAACATGTGATGGCTTTTGACGAGTTACAAATCAGGCTTGTTTCTTCATTTTCTTTTATCCAATAGATGTAGACATAAGAACTCATAATTTTTGATCCCGTCCAATGCTTGCAACTAGCACTATTTGACAATATGTAAGACTGACCAAATTCATACTCGTGAAAGATTATTATACGTGTCTCCCTTCTTTTATCTAAAGGATCAGGGTCTCCATTCTCGACATATAACCTTGAAAATTAAGTAGACACGCAATTGAACTACAAACCCCAAGCGTCGGTCTACTAGTTTACAATTCTTTTTTTCCTCTCAGATATCCCCTGGGGAATTCAATGCAATTGCTTTGCTGAGTGCATTGAAGCTAGGGCTGCTAGGTTCGTCTGTGAACAAGTATTTCATGAGGTAGCAAATGATTTGCTCAGACCGAAACACAATCTTATTTTATCTACTTATAACCATGACAGAGAATGAATCGTCCAAAACTACAACGAGAAAAATCATTCAAAGTATCCGAATAAAATTAAATATCAATCATATTTGCAAAAAACAAAAACTTTAATAGTTTCTTCCAATCTTCATAGCACAATTAAGTGATGTAAAGATTCCTGCTTGGTTCGGAAACCATCACTAAATAAAATTTACTATGAAAATAAGACGAAAAGAATTTTTTATGATTCGGATAAGGAGAATACGAAGTTTCTAATACGATTTCTGGCTTTATTCCCTTATCCAAATTTCATCCAAGTATAAAAAAATCTGACAGTACGGAGTCACGTAAGTTTTCATAAAATCTCAATAGGAATAAATATTATTTTCTGTTGTGTTCCTGAAACATCTGTAGCCACTGTCAAAAATGACTAAAAATGGAACTGAGGTGATTGCAAACGATCAAACATTAAAACTAAATATGTATCACCAAATCTTCAACCAAACATCCAACTGCATATACTTGCAAATACCCCAAAACACACTATATGAATCCACGAAACCTTCTGTGTATTACTGATACCCTGCAACAGATTTTGAGAAGTTTACTTTCTTTTATTCCAATACCACAACGGTATCGTATGAGGGCAACAATATAATTTCATGCATTTTTTGTCTGTGGCTCTTTTGGCTACTGCTTGAGTGTAATTGAAAATAGCTTATTTCAAAAGCTTGATGGTATTTCGAATCGTTTTTGAAAGAAGTAAGTGAGTTGGAGAGCAAGTAGTAATTAGTTCAAAGAAGGACTAAAAGGCAATGGGGAATGTTACGAACGAGATCGTAGTAAAAAAAAAAAAGGTATTTTTACGAAAACACCAAATAGAAAACTATGGGATTTTCTGTGCTCACAGTTGTGACAATATGGATGTTTTTCAGTAATTTTTCTTTGAAAATCAGTTTGAAAGATACGTTGTTTTTGAGTGGGATGGGAGTCGATTCGAAATGTTACAAGTTTTTACAATCTATGTACTAAAACATGTCAACTTAAGTTTCTCCCGTCTTTGTCAGGTCTGGGTGGCTATGTATGGATTGTGCATACAGACTGCACGATGGAGATAGAAGGCAGAAAATCCAAACACTTATAAAATATTATGTCTTGTAAAACTGTGTTTTTTCTTTTTTTACTTAAAGAAAATAAGAAAGAGAGAGCCTCTCTGGTTGGAATTCAATTTGCAATGCAAGTTTCTGCGAAATTTATCCCTTGATTAATGTCCAGCTGCACTCACACTGATACTATTTATGTAAGTAGAGTGAAAATTCTGAAAACACTGAAGAAATATGATCTGAATAAGAAAACTTATAGCAATATCTGATGTTAAATGGAGTCCAAAAACCCAGATAGCAATATCCAATGTGTAGACGTGAAAAATTTATTTCACAGGGAAATGATCTAAACTGCTGATTGTGAATAACCGTCTTTGCCAATTATTCTTTTGACTATTGAGTCAACAAAGTAACACATGTAAAAAAAAAAAATGAATCTAAACAGAGCACAACGGAAAAGATTCTTGGTTTTAGTTTATGATATATCATCTGAAATGAACAACCTGAGTTGATTCTTCTGGCTGTGTATATTGGGAAGTGGCGTAGTGAATATTAAGGACCGGCTGAGAGACCCCACCCCCTACCACGGGCGTATTAAATATATGAAAGCATTGCTTTAGGGTTGAACCAAAACGACTTAATTGAATTGATAAAATTACTTACCTCCTTCTTATAGCTTCGTGTATTCTAAATTTCTAATAATAGCACAGGGCTTTTTATACGCAAGATTGTGAAAATAACATTTAAAAATCAATATTTGAAAAAATCCCTCAATATTGATATCTGATGTCTAGACGTGAAATATAAGTAAAACATGGCTTTTTATATACGTAAAATTGAATAAAAATTTCAAAATCACAGAAAAAATATAACCTGAATTGGAAAAGTTATTGCAGTATTCGATGTTGAATTGAGTCAAAAAAACCCAGATCACAAGATCTGATGAGTAGACGTGAAAAATATATTTCAAAAGGGAATGATTTGAACGGCTAATTGATAAGAAACAGTCTTTCCCTGTTATTTTTCTAATTACTGAGTCAAAAATGTAGATAACTTATGTAAGAAAGTAAATATGAATAGAGCGCAACGGAAAAGGTTTTAAGTTTGAATATTTCGAACAAGAAAGGGTTTATTTGGATTCAAAAATCAAATCTGTGCATAGAATGCGATTACTTAGAAAAAACATGTGGGAAGCATTCATAAAAAATGCAATAATTTGTTCGGCTGCTTCTATTCGAATGTTGATTTTTCAATCCTCACTAATTGAAGATTGCATGATTTTATCCGAAAAAGATTCTAAAAATATCTAAATACAGGAATAGAATTACCTCCCCGGATTATTTTGCTCCTGGGAAAACAAAACATCTAAACCGAAAAATACATGGAAGCTCCATCGGATATTAATCTGTTGGGAGTCCTGAACGGGGTTTTCTTTGTGCAAGCATCATTCTAGAGTGCATCTGGACCCCGGAGCCAAAAAAAAAGATTACTTGAGAAGACAAACAAACCGTCACGCTTAATATATAGATAACAAGATCGTCTGTATCGTCTCTGGGGAGCGTATAGATTTTCTTTCATCCGTGTGAAAACTGTTATCAGGTGCTATTTGAATATTTCCATGAAAACACATTGTTGTTTACTTCTTCGTGACAAAAACACCTAATTCATATTATATTGGGTGAAAAACGTTTTTGGTACCAATTCAAGGTATAGGATGGTACAAAAAGGTGTTTCTCATTTCAAAACTTGAACTCACATTTTTTTTAATGAAAATTAAATCTTTGATTAAGATATATTTATTTTGGAACTGATTCGTTTGAGCTGATGACAAAACACAGCATTTTGCAAACGCCTCCAATTTCAGCAGTGCGTAGTAGAAACTTACATGGGCCAAAATCCATGCAGTTTCGTATTAACTATGGTACAAGGAAGGCACAAGTTCAAGTCCCCAAGACTCCAAGAAACTGCAGGGAAATCTTAGTGTGTTCCAACTGATCATTTTTTTTATTGTATCATTCTTCGCCAGGAGCTCTGAAGAAGTCCCAATTTCGAATAACGTTGGCTACCAGGAAAGTACTCAAAATGTACTAATCAACCTCAGGTCATTTTTTCACAAATTTTGTAACACGCAGACTCACAGACACAGACACAGACAGGCAGACAGACACACACACACACAGAGACAGAGGCATATATATATATATATATATATATATATATATATATATATATATATATATATATATATATATATATATATATGTGTGTGTGTATATTATAAGTAAGCAAGATGTTAATACAGGTACGTAAAAATTCATGATTCTGTTTTTCCCCCTGCCCATCAAGTCACCACCCCAATATACCAGTAACCAAAAACTTTAAATCAATTTTTGCATCAGGTTCAGTTAAATTTAATACAGTGCTTGCTCCGCTGACGCATGAAAAAACATTTTGTTCAAACAAACGTGAGAAGGACAATTATCTAGAAAGCTTATTGCTAAATGCCCTGTAGTATAAACCATTGACGAGGGAACATATATAACAGTCCCTTTCTACCCCTTCTAAAAATCAAACATGAAAATTCATGATTGCATACACTGCACGGTCTTTTCTTCAACAACAAAGGCCACATCTCCGCTTAAATCGATGGCTTCTCAATAGGATCTCCTGCTGGGCCCCATTTTTCGAATTACCAAATAGTGAATCTTGAAAATAAAATTCCCAGTGATCTTAATAAACCCACCATAGATACATTGATGGCATCTTCGTATTGACCAGAAATTGGGAAGCTATAGAAATATCAAATGTGATCTTTGGAGTGTTTCCATCCTTCATTCCACTTATGAACTTAATATAAATATCAAAATCCCCTCCGTTATGCCACAGTTGATCCCCACCCCTATGATACGGCTAGTATACGAAAACCAATCAGCACCAACTCTTGCCCACTTAGATATCTTTGTGAATAGCCTTACAGATATAAAAGAGCTGTAATAAACGAATAAATATAATAAATCAGGGTCAAATAATATCCCCTTCTCTAATAATCTTCTATAAAGTGTTGAGTAAGAATAAACAAACCCTTATTAAGAATGGATTTTCAAGCAATGTTGTTGACGGACGGATTAGATTGACTTTCAAGATGATCGACAAAACTAAATCTTAGAACAATCATAAACTTACTTTATTACACTCAGATTCTACTTACCTACGGACAAGATGGAAAAACAATAAAGAATGAGAGAAAAAACAACATACACCTCAGTTGTTGACCAAAACAAACAAAAAAAAATGATTCGCCGGATACTATGAAAATTCAACAACTTACATTGTCGACCTCCCCCTAAAACACATCCGATAGAAACAGCCCAAACCAATGTTGTGAATTCATTTATATCCCTATTGAGAGATTGCATCTCCTATTGCAAAAACAAAATCTGATTTGTTTTTACAGGATATATCACTACAATCAACAAAGTCACCATGTCACTTCATCTACCATCATATTTTGGTGAAACACAACAACATAACCAATAATCGTCATCTCAGCATGGAAAACACATGAATGTTATATGATATCAACTCCAAGAAGAGATTCAAATAATCAAAGCTCTACTGATCAAAGGAAAATACTTACTGTCAATAAGATATTCGGCATGGGTGTCCTTTAATGCATGTAGTGCTTATGTGCACAGGTGACAATGTTTCTATAACAATATATGCTTAGACTATATATATATATATATATATATATATATATATATATATATATATATATATATATATATGTATGGATGTGTGTGTGTGTGTGTGTGTGTGTGAGTGTGGTGTGTGGGTTTGTTATACACATACACACACACACTCACACACATATATATATATATATATGTATATATATATATATATATATATATATATATATATATATATATATATATATATATATATATATATATATATATATATTGGAACACATCACTGCTAGATTTGAGAAATGTCTGTCTATGTAAATGACTATTTGAAATAGTTGCAAACTCCCCACAAGTTTGTTAAGAAAATCTTTCTCCTCCCCATTTGTAGGGTAATTTTTTTGTGAATTTTAGAAGATCAAGCCCATCAACTCACGCTTCATGGATATGAAAAAGGAAAAAAAATGTAATTCTTTCTGTAACTCTATTTCTGTTACTTGTCATTCGTTTTTGGCCTGTTAATGATCGTTCAGCTGAAGCTGCACTCAATGGGACAAGCAACTGAACTTATGCAAGGTTTTCAAACTATGGCAGAAAGTGGTTAATGTCAGCATTGTTTTTTTTTTCTCAAATGAATAGATCAAATCCATCAACATAAATTCTTTTACATCTGAGCAAACTTGTTTTAAAATGATTGAAAGACGCTTCAATTCAGCTTTGAGTTTTTACGAATTCATTTTATTCACGTACATAACTGATGCCCCATCTTTAATTTCAGAAGGGCTTTCTACTGATAGCGTTCAACAAAATTTGCACAATATTTCGCTGTAGTGCATACGATTTTTCATTGCACCTTTGTTGTATCCCTATGATACACGTATCAATTGCTCGAGAAACATTCTACTCGATAAAATGACTCGGCAACAGTAAACGAATGTTGTTGTGCGTTGTCACGCTGAAGTCGAGCTTCCATAGCTTCGGGACGTCGTCAAACTTGCTCCTTGGTTGAATTAATGATATCGTAAGTAATGCAGTGATGATTAGTATACGTATAATTGTTTTTCTCGTTTTCAACTTCACTACTCAATCAATTTTCTTTTTAAGTATTTAGGCCCTGCATGTCAATATTGTTTTAGAACTGATTCATTGAAGTTGAAAAATGTCATCTTAAGGATGAATTCTTCTGATTTTCAGAAGACTGTTTTTTCGACATTCTGTTCATGGGTGGAATACATGATCACGATATTAACAATAATGGCTCTTATACCAATATAATACAAATAAGATATCAATGACTCTTTAATAAACTTGATATCTTTTTATTCGTTTCACGTTTTATCATAAGATATTGTGAAATCACTTCGTTATTATTCCAAATTACTGAAAAATCAGGTGACTCTGAGTAATGTTGCTTTTGCTTTGCAAAGAAAGAACTATCAGCCCGGAAATACTGAAGATATCAATTGGCATCCATATTCAATATCTACCTTGAACAGTGTTATTTTTGCTGCTGAATCTGTCTCGAATTCCCTTTGTCTCTACATATTTAGCCATTTAGCATATTTAGCAGTACAGTCTCTCGTAATGTGTAAATATTGGAGGGACATTTTTTTTGATTTTTGCCATTTTCTGCTCTGTTCTCAAATCAGAAAAATTATCAGGGATACATGAACTAGAAAGTATTGTCTGTTTCTATTAGAAGAAAATGCACTTCTTATTTTCTTCCGAAGGGCACTTTTGTATTTTTTGCAGAAAAGTTTTGGAGTAATGCACCCGATTCCTACGTCCCTGTACCTTTAAAAGTTTTATTTTAATTGTATGTAATTCCAAGGTATCAAACCATCAAAGCTTTAAGGATATCGTCAGTTTTGGAAAAAAATATATATATTCATATATTTTACCAGGAAGTTGTATTCACAATGTAAGTATGATGCTAATCAGTTATCTTAAATCTCCATTCATCGTAGAAAAATGTGAAAGTGAATTTTTCTTCCTCTCAGTGGCAGTTGGCAGTTTGGCAGTGTTTTGGTATTCTAGGAGTCTCACCCTAAATGGACGATAAAATATGTTTTTTAATGGGCAAAATCCCAAACCCAAACAACAACCCTGAGCTCAACATAAACTCAATGATGAAACTTAGACAGGATACCATCATGTGCGAATAACTAACACCGAAAGTGAGCACAAGAATTATCAGTTTTGAGGAAAAATAGTTTGAGGATTTAAGGGTATGCATGGGTTAGCTTAGGTCTGTCTGGTTATTCAAACGTGGCCTTGTAGAGTAAGTACCAGCAAAAACGCACTATTTTTTTTTTTTTTTTAGATTTCGAGAAATCTTTTCAAGATTTTATCAATTTGGGCTTGTTGTTGTATAATATTTCTCCTGGCAACTTCGAGTGCCTCAGCTAGTATATGTACATTGTGAATTCATTTTCAGATATAATTGATAGAAACAACTCCCAATATTGAATATAAAAGTTTCAATCAGATATAACACTTGATCACGCAATATGGGGTCAATTTAAAGACAAATATATTTCAAGATTCCAACCTGCATTTAAAGAAAGATAGTAGTATTTTGCAGAGTCCACGATATTTCTTAAATCCTGTTGCAAATGGGAGACAGTTTTAAAGATAAAATCTACACATAACAAATTATTGATTCCCCGTCTTGAACTCAATATACCATTTATTCTTGCTTTATGATAGAGATTATTTAACTTTCAGGCAATATCCATAGCTGTTACTAACAAGGCATTAGATACGTGCACCGACTGTCTGGTGCATGCAAAATATTTTTCTGCATCCGTGTGAAGTGTCAGCAGTTGATCCACCTAGCAACATTGATATTCAGATATGCACTCTGGGGTGCAATTTATTTCATACGTTTTAGATAGCCTCCACGTATAGATAAAAATGCTTGAGTAATTGCATGCATGTTTATATGTGCTCGTTCTTATTCTTTGTCTGTATCTATGTGTTTTTTAAATGCTGGATTATATCTGCAAGATATATATGTAAGTAATGTAAAAATAATTAGTCTAGCAGAAAACAATGCATGTTTGAATTTGTGATGGGCAATTTCAAGCATGTGTCTCTCCGTATATGAACAAGAGTGGTTCGTAAATTCATTAAATCCGACCAACGAAGAATTTCCCTCATCTTCAATTCAAACATCAAACTCATTTTTGTTGTCAAACGCCTGGACAAAGGAAGAAGGAGTTGACTCTTAACTATTTGTCCGTTCCATCAGCTTGAACCAAACTTATATATGAAATAGCAGTTCTGTAAAGTTTCGACCAAGTAATAAGCAGGCGGTTATCTCGCTGGCTGAGCAAAATTGAAAAGTGCTATGAAGGTGCATAAACCTCCTTCATGTATGATAAATAAAGATTACAAAATATTTCATACAGATGCAGTACTTATCAGAAAGAAATGTTTCCTGAATATCTGAGGTTTGTCAATTTTACTCTGCCAGTGAAACAACCTCCTGGCAATCGGTTCGCCGAGAGTTCAAATCAAAGTACAGGAATCCGTATCAGCTTACACCTCAAATTTGTTGAGGATTGTTCTTGTCGTCCGCGTTGCGGTAGAAAAATGGTTTCAACCCCAGATTCATGACTGATTTTTTAAAAAAATTATTTCTTTTTATATCTTTTCTCATCTTCTTTTGAGCAGGATATCCGAGTCGTAACGAAAGTTGTTTCTTTTTTTCTGAATCCTGCTGTTTAATATCGGCGGACAACCAGGTATTGTAATTAGGGCGAAATCGCGTTGGGAACATTGGTTCTCGCACTATCTTCGAAATTGAGAAACGCTGAGCCTGGTTATTACCCAGATGGGTGACCAATTGGGAATACCAGGCGCTGGGGATCATACATCCTAGTTATTGTAAGCAGCTTGAGATCATGTGATGGGCCCCCAGTCGCAAACTTGTTAATAACCTCAGAAGAAAACAGATTTCCACACTGCGCTCAATAATGCAAGCAAAAATCCAAGTTCCACAAGTCTCCCACCCAAAAATTCTGACTGGCCGAGCAGCGAGCGACAAAAAAAGGTATGTAGCATAATCCCATGAATAATTACTCGACAGACATAAAAATGAAACTTCATAATATATCGATCAGAATAGAAACACAATTCTTTTATTGTACAGGTAAAAAAAAATACAAAATGATAAGAAATCAAGTATATGGTGCTAAGTGCAATATTAATTTCAAATAGACTTGTCACTTCATATAAGGCAATGTTTTGATTGCTGTCGTCACTTAAAACTTGTCACGTGATCTCCATTAGAGGCCAGAAGATACCATGTAAATTTGTGACAGAAATAAGGTTGAAGTTTTCTTCTTAAAACACAGGAACGCCCAGTCAATATTGCAGGATTCTATTTGCTTATAACATGAACAGTGTTCGTACCCATAAACTCTTCCACTTGAAACTTACATGATTGTTGATAAGACATCTCATACCTTCTAATTTAAAAAAGAAATGACCCTTTAACTGGATCAAGATTTAAAATTCCTTTTCCACAGGAATCATCCAAGAGATTCCAAGTCCTGTTTTTCAAAATTTTGCTTGATACCTATCTTTTTCCTTTCTTAGAAAAGGGCAAGAAGGGAAATTTATGTTCAGCTTATATCATGAAGCGATATATTCTAAAGGCAGTGCACCTTTTTTTATCATTTTATTTTTACATCATAATCTCTTGAACGAATTGTTTATGCCTTGACCGGACATACCACTATAACCTAGTTGGCAAGGCTCGAAAAATGTCCCCATATTGATTACTTTTAAAAAGCTTCTTCGATTTCCGCCACCTCAGCTCTTTTCATTGAAACATTCTATTTTTTTTTTTATGGAACAATTTACTTGACGATATTGGGCAAAACCTGCGTATCTGTGATCTTTTTCCCACAGGGATTAACTAGTTATTTCATAAAAGAGAAACTTCACAAGTTAAAAAAAAAAACTCGAAAAAACTGGAGCCACAAAATAAGTTTTCCTCCTTCATACGTCTCAAAGTTCATCCTAGTTTTATAGACATACATGACACATCAAACGTTCCACAATTGAAATAAATCTGCTAAGCTTCCTGAGAGGCTTCGCATAATCGAATAGTCATTATCAGTTGTTATATTTTGTCTCTCAGACGGATTAAAACAACAAAAAAGCAGTATTGTGTCTGGCGCCTTGAGTTGAGTACCAGACGAGTTATAAGGGCATTCGGCTTTTGATCTTCTCACTATAACTGTAAATTTGATGCTGAAACCGCACAATCTTAATCAGATACATATATATGCATATGTATATATATATATATATATATATATATATATATGCGTGTGTGTGCGTGTGTATGTGTATACGTGATAACACACACGTACACACTCATACACACACATTTATATGAATGGATACATATTTGTTTCATGCTATTGTAGGAGTGACGATATATATACGTACATAATTCTTGGATGGATAATTCATACCCGACATAATGGTGAAAATTTATAGACGGTAAGGAAAACGCAGATTTGGTTGAATAAGCGTTTCTTCATAGACATTTGTAGGAAATTACCTGACACTGACAGTGAGTTGTAGTAATGTATGTTGTAAGCGGGTGGGGTTAAGCAGTGTTTGTGGTCGTCAGTAGATGGTCAGAATATATTTGGGTTGAGGGTTCGTATATTTATCAACATGCTTTGTTGGATGGGTAATAGTTACGTATGTAAGCAATGGTTATGGCTGGTTCCTTTGCTCTTCTGAGTGAAGGAAATATGCGTGCCGAGAGTGTGCGTGAATGTACAGTCACCTCACTGCCCTGGTATGTATCATGTATTCCGATACAGATATGTAGATATATATTATGTATGCGATACGGTATCGTACTAATATCATGTTTGATCTAGGTATATTTGTACAGATGCAGACTGCAAAAAAGTTGGACATGCTCATTTTGTAGTTGTATAGTCTTTATTAGGTTGCATGCTATATGCACGTATTTGTAAGATAATACATGTATGTACTATACATTCCAATATATTTCTTTGGTTACAACTAAAGTCAACTGAACGCACATGTAAACATGCATGCAAACAAGTATGCACACAAATAAATATTTGGGGCACTTATACGAGAAAACAAATGGAACCAAGTCAGACCACTCCCCCAAATATGAGCCTATCTCTCATCCAACATAGATGGCATGATAACACACACACACACGCACGCAGGCACACACACACACACACACACACACACACATATATATATATATATATATATATAAACCCTTATCCCGAACATGCTCTAACCATCCACTGACGAACTAATACACTGTCTACCCCTCAGCCACTTGCAACGTACTTAACTACGAGACCGAGAGGTTTTCCTTCATTTTTCTCAGGTCGCTGAAGATATGAGGTCATCCCTTACGGTACGTCCGTGAATGAACACCTATTCACCCAAAAAGTCTATAAAATTCCACCGCACGCACGAGTATATATATATATATATATATATATATATATATATATATATATATATATACATATATATATATATATATATATATATATATACATATATATATATATATTTATTTATTGATTTATATGATTGTTCGTTTGCGTTCAAATGCAGTGATCTCATCGGCTGTTTACCCCCTCTCCTATTATGACCAAACTATCAAGATTATGATATAAATGCTCTTGAAACTTCATGTGTCATCATCTTACATTAAATACTTACCTGGCACAGGTTTTGGGCCCAATCTTCGGAATCAAAGTGTAGTATCTGCTCCACGGCATAGACCGAGGAGTCGGTACTGACGCTTGTCCGTTGAGTGGGCCGGAGTTTGTGTGCAGGGTATCAAAGAGCGAGTGCGCCGGTGCAAACGTTGGCCAATGAGGTTATACCGAGGCTGCGTTTGCTAAGCGCAACGGGAGGCCTTTGGACTCGTCCTTAGGTTCTCCCATCATTACTCGGCCCAGCTCTCGCAGGTAACTGCGTCGGCTGGAGCCATTTTTTGGCGGTAAGTTACTGTTTCTTCCCACGTTAAGCCCGACCTTGTGTCAGATATTGCTGCGGTGGGACAGTGATTAAATACATACTTACCCGGCACAGGTTTCTGGCCCAATCTTCGGAATCAAAGTGTAGTATCTGCTCCACGGCATAGACCGAGGAGTCGGTACTGACGCTTGTCCGTTGAGTGGGCCGGAGTTTGTGTACAGGGTATCAAAGAGCGAGTGCGCCGGTGCAAACGTTGGCCAATGAGGTTATACCGAGGCTGCGTTTGCTAAGCACAACGGGAGGCCTTTGGATTCGTCCTTAGGTTCTCCCATCATTACTCGGCCCAGCTTTCGCAGGTAACTGCGTCGGCTGGAGCCATTTTTTGGCGGTAAGTTACTGTTTCTTCCCACGTTAAGCCCGACCTTGTGTCAGATATTGCTGCGGTGGGACTGTGATTAAATACATACTTACCTGGCACAGGTTTCTGGCCCAATCTTCGGAATCAAAGTGTAGTATCTGCTCCACGGCATAGACCGAGGAGTCGGTACTGACGCTTGTCCGTTGAGTGGGCCGGAGTTTGTGTACAGGGTATCAAAGAGCGAGTGCGCCGGTGCAAACGTTGGCCAATGAGGTTATACCGAGGCTGCGTTTGCTAAGCGCAACGGGAGGCCTTTGGACTCGTCCTTAGGTTCTCCCATCATTACTCGGCCCAGCTTTTGCAGGTAACTGCGTCGGCTGGAGCCATTTTTTGGCGGTAAGTTACTGTTTCTTCCCACGTTAAGCCCGACCTTGTGTCAGATATTGCTGCGGTGGGACAGTGATTAAATACATACTTACCTGGCACAGGTTTCTGGCCCAATCTTTGGGAGCAAAGTGTAGTATCTGTTCCACGGCATCGACCGAGGAGTCGGTACTGACACTTGCCCGTTGAATGGGCCGGAGATTGTGTGCAGGGTATCAAAGACCGAGTGCGCCGGTGCAAACGTTGGCCAATGAGGTTACACTGAGGCTGCGTTTGCTAAGCGCAACGGGAGGCCTTTGGACTCGTCCTTAGGCACTCCCATCATTACTTGGCCCAGCTTTTGCAGGTAACTGCGTCGGCTGGAGCCAATTTTTGGTGGTAAGGTACTATTTCTTCCCACGTTAAGCCCGACCTTGTGTCACATATTGCTGTGGTGGGACAGTGATTAAATAGACTTACATTAAATCAGCTTCCAATAAGTTATGACTCTAAAAACGGCTAAGATTAGAATATTTGAATTACTGTGAATAAATTACATGATAAAATAATTTCCAGCTCCTTTGACCCAATCTATACAAAAATTATCCATAATATCTGACAAGTGAATTCTATTAACAATCTAATTAGCTAATATGCTGCTTTCCTCTGTTTATTCATTTGATTGTTTGATTTTTTGCGCTCTAAATGAGTTGATCTCATTCGATGATTTACTTTTTCGTGACATAAGAAAAGAAGTTTGGTCATACAAACTCTTTAGACTCCATGTTTGATCAACGCATATTAAAACCGCTCAAGATTAGTTGAGATTTCAAAATAACTGAAAACTAGGACATTTAAATTATTCAATGAAATAAGTTTAGACTCCTCTGATGCCTATCCATATATAAATAACCGTCAGTTCTGACCAATATATACATATATATATATATATATATATATATATATATATATATATATATATATATATATAATGTAATTGCGCAAGTAACCCGTTCTCGATGTTTATTCGAAAAAGAACGAAGATGGGGCTATAATACAAATATACACTCACACTCGGTTTCTTTTATTTGATATGAACAAACATGTTTTTGTATTACTGCTTCTTGATATAAATCATAGATTGCATGTAAATATACCATAGTCCACTGTACATAATGTACTTCTCGTAGTAAAAATTTGTATTTTCTCATTATTCTCCTAAAATAAAGGGGAATGTACACTTTCAAGCCCCATGCGACGCTCATTTCCTTCATTCGTTTACGTGATCGGCAGTTCGATTTGCATCCGGTTAACAACGATGCCCGATGATTCATCGTTGTAAAATGCTTCTTTTACTATTGCCTTCTGTTGAGCATAAACTTTCCAAACCAATGATTCACAAATTGTCAGCAAAATGGGATTACACATATATAAACATGTATGGATATTCATGCTGATGACCACAGAGGAGGGAGCTGAGAGAGGTAAGTTCGCTTGGACTCCTGCTGGCCAAGAGTGTCGTTTTCATAGATGTTAGAGCTGATCTGCGTCAAGACTGCTTTCGAAGGGACGCAAAATCGAGTCATGGATGAATTCCTCCAATCATTTACGTGGTCGATAGTTCAATCTACTGTTGTCCAATACGGACGAAGTATAGTTTGTAAATAAATGACTGTACGATTATCACCTTCTGTCTGACATAAATTGTTCAGTAAAAGTATTTACACATATATGCATATATATGTACATGCGTACATACACACTTTTATTTTCAATGCTTTTGAATACGAATTAATACACGGAATGATGTTTGGAAATGTATCGGGTGTCTATGGAAGATTTATAAACCCATTTCTGTCTAGCATAGCCCATACTGCATATCCGAACCTATCAAAACGAGTATTTATATGTTCTATATTTACAACTTTTATACATCTGTCTTAAATAGGGAGGTATATTTATATATGGATCGGCACTTATGAGCCCAAAGCTCGCTTAGTTTCCATCCGTTAGTCGTATTTCTCGATGGGGATAATCATTTACGAACGGAAAATATGAAGATAATACATCATTATCTACATAGTATTGAAAAATGCACAAAATGAATCACAAACTGACTATAAAATGAAAAATTTTAAGAAAACCTTTTTATGCCAAAATGTGGAAATCCTTGTTACCTCTATCTAGATGAAATATTTGAAGTACTCAGTTTTGCTAAAAAGAAAACAAAATCGGATTAGTTTTTTCATCAGGAAAAATGAAATAGCATCAAAATTTGGGTATTGCTCATTTTTTTACGATTATAACTCAATAACCCATACATTAGTACAGTAAAAGTAATGATATAAAAGAAAATACCCACATTCACTTATTGATAACTCCAACATCATGTCTATACCTCTTGATTAAAACTTATAACCACTAGCAGAACATAAACACGTAACAAATATAACAATGAACACAAGAAAAAATTCCACCCACTACAGCAAAACCCAGAAGAATTTCCCCCAAACAAGAATCTAAAACATATTAATCATTTGCTTGGAGAGGCCCTAACAGGGCAGAAACATAAACATATTCGTGTAGAAAATCTACTTTCTACTTTCTACTATATATATATATATATATATATATATATATATATATATATATATATATATATATATATATATATATATATAGTAGAAATACATCCAATTGCACTAATGATGCAATGATCATTCATCATCGCACGATACATCATCAACATTTAATCCATCATCTACTCACTCATCCAATAGGAAATAAAGATTACAACGCTCAATATATACACATATTGTCAATAGTGATTGTGTAGTTGCGTGTGTCTATATGAATATATATCTATCCCCATATGTCTCCATCCATAAATAGAAACACGCTATTTATACACACACTTGAGATGCACATAATACTATGCAAACAGGGACATTATATACACCACTGATAAACCCAAGTATTCGCTCCCGTACACACTGTTGAACACTTACAATGACACTCACAAACAATCACAACTTTCAAACAACGGTTCAGGCACACCCATAACCGCTTCCACAGTCGACCAACATACCCTCTCAAATAAAGATATACATAGGCTTTTACACCTATGCAATCACACAGTCTTTCCTTTCCTCAGGGGATGACCATAAGTCTCTTTCATAGTAGATTTAAGAAAAATCTATTCTCGAGAAACTTAGTTATTTGGACAATAACTTATATGGATCGACTTTTTTTCCTAGATTGAAACAAACTTAAGAATTTAAATCGTTCCGGCTGATAATATATTCATTAAAAGTTGATAAAGTGAAAATTTAGATAATTATTAAGCTTTTGCTATGATTGAATATTTGCCAAATTTCAGTTCAATGTTTGAAAACTATGGCCCACACTTGGAGAATTCGGTAGAAACGACAATAAGTCATCTCTGGTGGCCTTGGATGTCCTCCAAGGGTAGCTTCGACTAACCTGTAACCTCCAACTCGATATACTCTTGTGCTAAATTTCAGAAGCCTTGGGAAACAACTTTGGAAATTGGCTAAAAACGACCCAAAATGACGTCTGGTGAATCAAATCACCTCCACAGTCAATGTCAATACCGCATTGCCTATTACCTTCATCGTTACAAGATTCACCTACATCTAAATCTCTGTGCAGAATTGTGGGTAACAACTTGAAAAACTGATTACAGCAGGCTAGAAATGACCCTTGGCGACTTTGAATGACCACCAATGACAACATAGCATAGATTGTAAGCTTCATCACGAAAAAATGTGCCCATCTTCTATATTTCAGCATCCTGTGTGAAAAATTATGAAATCTTCACCGTAATAAAATGTAACCATATTCTTAATTCCAATATCGTTATTGTGAAATTGTGACCCAACAACGAAAACCTGCTAAACATTGGCTAAAAATCAACTAGAATGTTTCAAAATTGAGACCATTTACTTTTTAAAAAATGACTGTTTTTGAGGTCACAGAGAACAGCCTTTATAGATTTATGATCGGAACACACTTTTTTGTCACCAATGCAGGAACATGTTTTTGGTTCCAATAGTTTTATTTCTTAAACTATTGATTGATTTCCCTGAACTGTACCTAAAATACTGGGGGAGAATCATTGGTTATGATTGATCAGATTATCTGTTCACATTTTATATGTAATTTACAATTAGATAAGCTCTTTAATTTTTTCATTATTCTCTTAGGAGATATTCCAATGAAATATGGTCTGATGTTTCAGGATATATGAAGACTAATACAATGACTTGGCTGTCTGATTAGTTGTTTATGTTTTATGAAAAAAAAAATTGGGTTTTTGTTTACAGTTCAGAACTGTTTTTTTAAAATTCTGTGCTGAATCGAGTGTAATAGACTAAAAGTTCAAAGCTGTCATTTTCACAAAAGCACTTTATTTAGAATTAATTTTACGTGAAGATGAATTACGGATGGGAAATACAAAAAAAAAAAACGTTAGAGACCATTGGGTGAGCAAAATAAGTTTTTTGCTAGAGACTTTTACACTTAGGGGATTTTTTGACTTGTAAAATCAATATAACGTTCTTAGTAACTACAGCATAAATATGTTCGTATCATTTAAAAGGTTTTTTCCAAATGCTTCCCAGCGATATGAGTTTTAATAAAATTAATTTTATGAAAAATATTTTCGAAACCCACTGAATAGTACTGCTGCTGCTGCTGCTGCTGCAGCTGCTGCTGCTGCTGATGATGATTGCAAAAGTGAAGGTATGTATGAATGTATGTATGTATCTGTGATATTATCTGGGCACACTGTATTATATAAGTAAGGACATATGTAAGTTCCCGTGCGGTTAGCTAATGTATATTCATATTTATATACTCCTTCTTGCAAACAGTACTCAATTCACTGATTCTATTTACAGTGTTGTTAACCGTTAGGCCAACCAGGCATCTCTGTTTAATGTTATAAACTGAAATGAAATGCTAATTTTTGTAATGATATTTTAGATCTTGGTTCTATTTACACCACTGTTCTTATATTCATGTAAAGTTTAAAGAATTAGAAAAAAATCCTAAGAAGAATGAACGTATTGACGTCAAGGAAAGTGAGTTGAGTTTATTTTTCCTAATAAAAAACGAGTTTTAAAGTCAGACATAATTTGTCTTCACAGATTATATCAAATTCTGCGTGAAGTGTATACGCTTTTCACTTTGATCCAAAATATGTTAATTCAATTATTTCGCAGGTCTAGTGCAAAAATGAGCGGCTCTGTGTGCATTTACACACACCCACTCACACAAACACACACACACATACACACGTATGTGCGCACATATGTAATCTAAATGTACACATGTATACGTATGAGTAAGTTCATACTGGCGGCCACATAGTCTTGTGCATATGTATTCCATTCACACAGTCAAAACAATTACCATTTACATAGACACAACTGCATTGATACACACACATACATAGTCATACACACACACATAGACACACACACACACGCACATATATATATATATATATATATATATATATATATATATATATATATATATATATATATATATATATATATATATGTAACACATAACAGGAAAAATCGATGTTTTCAACTATGATTTTAGGTGTGAACTTACCGAATCGATATAATCAGATCTTCTTTCTTGTTCCTTAAATATATGAGTATTCGAAAATGATTTAATCGTTTGTTCAATTCCAAGTAAATGCATCTTTTTAGCTTCGTCACCAATTATCGTAGAAACGTTTACGCACAAGATACTCTAATTTATAGTTTATATATTTGAAAAAAATGGGAACAAACAAAAGCTACTGAAATCTTACCTAAAATCACACGGAGAACTATGGGAAGAGCAATGCTAGGGGAAATTTAAGAAAGGAAATGATCAACTTTGATCCGCAGTTTGACGAGAGCAAACGATATCAACCGAATAATTGAGGCGCCTGAATGTCGATTGACCAAGTACTTAGCAAGAAGGGGAGACAACATAAAACAAGGAGTTAAAACTTTGTTAACCATGGGACTGCAAACGCAGTAGGGGAAAAACAGACCAAATGGAGGGATGCAATAAATTTTTCTCCAGTAAAACGTCGCAGAGTTTTGTACAATTACGCTCAAATTTGAACGTGGTAGGAACAATTTGGTAATGAATATGACGGTTTTTGCTCAGTACGTCCCATGATTTCATGTCCGATTCAAGAAAATTCTCAGGAAAAAATGTATTTCAATTTTTACTCAAGATTACGTCATAGTCTAGGAGAATCATAACCTAACATACATATAATTGTATGAAAAACTGTAAATGGATTTTGTATCGTCAATATGTTCTGGATAACAGAAAAAAGGTCTCAAAAAATTGCATGAAAGGAAAATCCAAAATTCAAAATGCCCTCTATCCTCCCCTATGAGACTGTTCTATCCGTAGAACTAGGGACTGTATTAAGCTGAAATTCGGTGTACTACATGAAGCCAAAGGTATTACAGGGTCAAGATTGAAGTTGTTTGGATAATCAGTTCCCGAAAAAGCTGCGATTATTTTGCAAAGGAAAAAAGTCCATCTGCCGTCCCTTGCAAATTACCATCCAAATAAAAATTAGTTAATATTCTGATTCCAATTTCTGATTAAGTATGGAGATCAACCATTCAAGAGCAGAATTGGTCAAGCAGCTGGAATTAGATATTCAAAGGATACTAATTCCAATTTGCTGTTCGATATTCACCATTTTTTAAGTCAAAATCAAAGCCAAAATTGGATATACTAAACTGTATGGCAGTGGTTTTGAATGTGACGGTGTAACTCAAGAATCAACATATCCCAATGAAAATCTCTGTGTATTAAGGCATGGTTAGTAATATAGTTAATTTTTTTCAAAAAAACACGATAGAAAAGTAAGCGTGTGAAAAAATCTCGGAAGTAAAATCATAATTTAATCAATAAATCATATTGTTATTTATTTGCTTCCACAAAACGAAAAAATACCTTGTATTTTTTTTATAAATAAAAAGGTGACCAAAATAAACCGATAGTAGTAGTGAAATACTTCCAAGTATTCCCGTGCGACGAACGGAAAGTAATGGTCCTGTCTAAAACGACTAAATTTCATGGATTAAAAATGGAATGAAATTCTTTTATATTAATTTTCTTTCAAATGATTTTATTTCTGTCTTTTGCTAAGATAGGTAATAAATACAACTTGCCCCAAAATGATATGCCGAAATTTACACTTGGCAAATAAAGGAATAACATTAGCTGATGATTTGCTGGCGAACTCGTACTCCTTACCAATAATCTTCATAAACTTCAGACAATATTGGATGGACTGAATTATGTAAGCAAGAAAGTAGTTCTTGTTATAAATTTCAGTAAAACAAATATGAGGGACAACAAATAGGATGAGAACAAAGACAAAACGATAAAAACCAAAAACGTGGAGCCAATGAAAGAAGACCACATCATCTACCTGGAACAGAGAATCTCCACGAAATCTTCAAAATAAGAAAAACAAAAAACAGAAGCAAACGTATAATGATCTTGGGCTGGCAAACTTTCAGTAGGCGAAGCTCCACATTAAGGAACTAAAGGACCCCTGACAAATTCATCCTATAGATAGTGACTTATTGAGCAGAAACGAAAAACGTATTCAGAAGATAGGCATCCAAAATTATGTAACTTGCAACGTGCACAGGATATGGTAATGCTTGCCGTTACATAGAAAGATCACAGAACGACGTAGTACATTACAAAGAGGAATATGAAATATTTTTAGAAAATTTGAATAGCAATTTGAACGTTACGTTGTCATGATGTCAGTATGTCTGACAGCGTAGATTCCAAGAAATCATATGCGCAGAAAGTGACCAAAAATAAGATGGTGTGAAGATATAGACTGGTTCATGAGATAGTGTTGCTGCATTGTCCGTAGTAAAGAAATTAAGGGAATATTAGGGAAAAAATCCAACGACGGGCGTTGAAAGACATGATGATGATGATGATGATGATGATGATGATGATGATGATGATGATTATTCGACGACGTTTTCCAATCATCAAACCATTCTCTCTTACTTTCATTTTTCAATACCTATCGCTTGCATCTGTCAGTCCCTCGTTACTATGGATCTGCACCCAGGAGGTCTTGCTTTAGGAGCAAGTCAATCCGTCTTATCTTTGTATCTGGAGCTGGTACTGAGGAAAAATGATGGATTCATGCTTTTCCCAAAGATATTAAAATGGCTAGAGTTAGATATTGGTTCGCAAATCTCATAGTTGACACTTCAAATCATTATGTCAATCACATTTTACATTGTATACCTATTTTGAATTCATTTCTGGAGTCACTTCAAGAAATCAGACGAATCTGTTTTTCGACACAATTTCTCCAAAGATTCTCGATGAATCAAAACGATATCTCATGGAATGGTGTGTGCAAAACAATTCATCAAATTTTGGGATTGATTCCAAGATTTCATAATTCTTGTCTTTCATATACTCAGAAGTGGTTAACAGTCGTGGAGACATGTTTACCGTCCGTTTTTCGTAGCTATAAACGGATTGCTTTTCATTCTGGTTTATTTAATGTATGACATTGGCATAGGTATGAATGCTTTCTATTTATTTGCTTTCTATTTCCATCTTCTTTTTATCAATTTGGACGCCAAAGCCAACAACTATTTCTGACTTTTTCGTATTGGAAAAATAAAATCAAACGCAAATCAAATTCAATTTTTAGAAATTTTTCTCATTTTTTTTCTTTTTTCCAATTCTTCCTTGAATTTGTTCACTCGATTATTTTTGCCCGATTGAATCTCCGTTCACCTCAGCTCAGGTGACAGAAACGATTGTTTGCTCCTCTTTTCTTTCTTCTAGTTTTGCATTTTTTCCTTATTTCAAATTATCTTAGAATCTACTTAGAAATCTCTGTTGTTATCCGACGCCCTGAATTGTTCAGTAACTGATTCAACAGGCTTAAACCGATACAATGGGCTTTTCATACTTCACAGAACACATTACAGCTCAAAAAGGAATCAATTCTGCTCCACTTAACTGTATATATATAAATCTGAATTGTAAAATAAAAGTTATTGCTCAGCTTACACTCTGTCTGCATAAGTTATGCCATCACAATTGAGAATCTCGCTGAAATTAAGTAACCGGTTTTGCATCTTATATTTGCAAGCGTCATTGAGTTATTCAGAGCTAAAATCTATCAAATACATTCATTGGGAACAAGTGGTAGCGCTATGCTGTTAATATGATTATGTTGGGTTTTTACATATAGAGACAGTTTCCACTTGGTGATAACTTTTTAAAAGCCCAATCAGTTACATACATACATAAATAAAATTCAAATGAATTGTACTGTAAACTAACATTATTATACAATACATCATGATGATACCTGACATAAAATAAAAAAACTACATGTATGATGTTTGCTTTACATTAAAACCATTACATAAAGAGAAGTGGTGTTTGATCAACACTGATGGTGTACTGTGTTGATACAACCGTATTGTTTTTGAAATCCACGAAACGGACATATGGTAAACACCTGACCATCAAAACGAGAGATAAATTACACATTGAATGATAATAACAAAGTATATATAAAACGGGGAAAACCATCGAAGAGAATTACATAAATTATATTGACAGATAATGGGAAATATGTGACTGGAGAGCAACAGAAATGTTCGAAAAGTTTTTCAATGATCATTGTTTGAAACTGTGAAGCTTTCTGAACTCTGCTTCTCTCCCCACTCACTCTCAATACATATATATATATATATATATATATGTGTGTGTGTGTGTGTGTGTGTGTGTGAGTGTCTGTGTGTGTGTATGTGTGTGTGTATATATATAAATATTTATATATATCTCTCTGTGTGTGTGTGTATGTATGTATATATATATTGATGTAATGTCTGAATGAGGTGTGATTCATGAGGTGGATATAGAAAAATATTACGTATTATAAAATAATGTTACTTTTTCTCCTTCTGACCGGTATCCAATTTTTAAGATAACGAATAATCTCTATAAGCAACCCCCGTGAAATTTCCAGGAGTTCTGACTGAAAATAGATAAGGTTCATTTTTTTCCATTTCCTTTTTCTTTTCGATTTACGTGCCTCATATTTTAATTAACCCGGGAAAAATTATGGTGTAAGTCACACCTCTCTTGCCCTTTGGATGCTCTGTATGTTATCCTGAGCAAATTAGAACATAAGCAAACAAATCAGAATATACGACAATACGTTGAATAATTCTTCTCAGCATGGTTCCAGATCAGTGAAGCTGTCAGATTTTGCTGTCGCAAACAAATGATACCCTTGTCTCCCTACTCAACATTAAACTGCTACTTATCCCTGACCCACATGAACCACCTGAGACGGATCAGAACTGCAGAAAACAACTGAATCGTCCACTTGCATTTTTCACTCTTCTACCATTAATGGAGGAGTTGAGAAGTGATAAGCTTGTGCAATGAATGGTATATCTTAGATCATAAAAGCTTGCTAACAAATGCCATGGAAGAATTCTTGACGGCCTGAACATCTGTTAATACATCATATGTATTAAAATATACATAGAGGTAATAACATATAGGTTGAAGCAAAAGTTCCGATACCATCTGAGCAGTATCTTTCAAGTTTACGCACCTATTTGTAGCTAATGCAGTCGGTCAACCGGCGTATGTCATTTTAAAAAAATGTACACGAGGATAATTGATACTGCGTGGACTTACCGAGACAAACATCAGTCAGTATATAAAAAAACAAGTCGATAAACAGGTCCTATTTCAAATCAATCTGATCATTCAAACATATCACGGTGGAAAAAGCGTACAGCAGACTTTTGTTTTTATGTACTCTAGTAATCCACTCAGATGGTCGTTAGATGAGTGAGTGAAAAGAACCAACATGCAAAATGGTCATGTCTAATTCCTAATGTGAAACATAAGAAAGGTTTGATTTTTGAACTCCAACATCAGGCAAAAGTCTTGAGCATTCAATGTTCCTGGAAATTATAGTTAAACCATATAGGCCACGGCATTATCATCATCATCAGTAGCAGCAGCTTTCCAGTGTCGTTGGACATTGTCCTCAGTCAAGATTCACTTGGGCCTCTCTATTATAGGTGTGGCGGTGCCAGTACATTCTGAACTTGTGTAACTTATCATGTGACCTTATTCTCTGTCAGCCATAATTTTTCATATGATCTCTGGGGATCTGTGTTATGAGTCACGATGTCCAGCAGTTGTCCGGCATTCTTGCAACATGTTCAGCCCATTGCAATTTATTTTATCTCAAAAATGTTATGGTACCACGGACGGTTTTTCCTCTAGATTACTGTTTTGCTTTATCTCTCCATTTGAGCTTCAGGATGATTCTCATTTGTGCACGTTGCATGGTTTTCAATATGAATTTTAGGTCATAATTCTCTGCTCCATAAGTGATACACGGGGGGGGGGCGTCGGTTGCTCAGGACTACAGATTTTTTTTTTGTTCTTAAAATTCAAGCAATTTCTACTGAAATCGATTTTTTTTTGGGGGGGGGATCCAATGGATATTTATGGTCCCCTGTAGATGTACTGGTCTACTTTTTGAAGCTCTGCGTTTTCGACTTTGATCGAACCAGTGCTCTTAAACTATTCCAATCCTTGGCTATATACTCCTAATACAGAAAATATATATGGACACACCTAACCGCCCATAACATCTGGCATCACCCAGACTAACAAATTTATTGGCAGTACCTAATATCCCTCAGATGCGTGGATATTAAAACATCAGAATGGTTTTTACTAATATAACCAAAATAAACAACCACCGCCCTTTGCTATCGGTCCCTTTGAACGGAATCGAATGATGACGAATTGCATATTGATCATCCCATGCAAGTATGGAACAGCATAACACAGAGAAAGGAACTATTACTTTTAAGTCTGACTTGAGTGACAGGAAACAGCCTTATCTTGAAAGAGAGTTAGTAATCTAGAATGGTTCTGGGATAAGGTCCAATTCGTAGATCAAGGACATTGTTGGATACTTAGAAAACCGGAGTCATTAAGTATATTAGCTCAACAGGAGACTTGAACCATTATAATCCGACGTAAATTTCTTAGCTAAGCAGGAGGGGAATTGGAAAGTATATTTGCGTATGAAATTTTGAAAATTCAATGAAATCATTTGTATTATTCCCGCTTCGTCTATATGCTTGTCCGATCACCGTTTATTTCTATATGCTACGATTCCTTGGAAACAACACGCCTCTCTTCTTTGCTATTCTTTTCTAATGCATTTAATCTTGTTTGGCTGCCTTGCGATTTCTTAAGACACTATATCTACAACAATCTCATTGATTTTCAATTTGATTTTGTGATAGGTTGGGAAATAGTCTACCGGGGTAGAGATTGAAGTTTTTGATAGATCTCTCAATCGTCTCATTCTTTTTATTTGGACAACGCTTTTTATATCGAGTGAGCGATTTATTTTAAGGATAAAGTTCAATGCAATGTGCCAAATACAAGCATAATGATATTCAATAATGAAAACGGGAAGTTCTTGCCATGTTTTGAGGATTTGTAAAGAATGGATACTACACATGAATCTTGAAGTAGGGTCTGATGGGGATCCTACTGCTCTGATAATGCTAAAAATGGTTTAATCTTTGGAAAGTTGCTATGTTTACATTGCAAGTATACAAGAAAGCTGACACTTTTTTTTCTGTCATCTGTACGGAAGTACAGATAGGAGTATAGGTTGCATGAAGCCATCCTTAAACTGACGCAAACCTAATGATGTCTAGGAAACGTATATTAATACGAGAATCGACAAAAATAAAATTGGATCAAAGTGATTGTCATAATCCTTACAAGCCGTACATACGTATGTACTGCTGTGGATTATAAGTGCCACATTTAGCGTTATAGTTTCATTGTAAAAGGAACCCATACCCCTATAAAATCTTTTATGGTTTTCTTTTTTCTGAAATCTAACAAATTTCCGGCTGGGTAAAATATGTAACGGATCAAAAGGAAAAAGTCTCCAGAGAAAAATATCCAATGAACATAAAATAGAAAAGCATCGATATTATAAGTGGAATAATAATATATCCGATAAAGTTGTGCTAAACGAACCAAATAAACCAAAGCAAGGGCAAGAATAACACGCATGTGAATAGTGTTTAAGTTATTTTTTTTAATTACGATTTTTTTTTTGCCACAAAACATTACAAATACTTATTCAGACAGAAACACCCAATATGATGTATATAGGCCGAAAGGCATTATGCTCGTACGATGTCGGCGAACATTGATGAATCAGAAGAGAATACATAGGTTCAAGCAAACCCCACATATCAGAGCAATACCTCTACAAATGCCCTGAATTGAAGCACAACAACATAAGTGAGATCACAGAGTATATAATTTGTGAATATTTAGAGAATCAATATCTTCAGAAACCATTTGGATTTATATCTAATTTCAAACCAAATGCTTCTTTTCAAAAAGACACCTGCTACCTTCTGCATTTTTTGTCGGCAACCCTCGAGGAAAGGGTACATTATATATTTCTTCTTTTTTTTTTTTTTTTCATAGCATATCCTCACTGGCATTACAAATGATTTTGAATTAGAAAATGCCGGTCTAGACTGATCACTAAAGTTAAGTAGTGTTGAGCTTAGATGACCAACCGCTTGCATTATGAGCATGTGCTACCAGCACGTACACTTGTTGGCCCCCAGGAGAAAACCAATCATGTTCTGTTCTATTGCTGAGATAGTTAAATAAATACTTTTCACAAGAAAATAACAATCACATGTACAATTGAAGCAATATTTGATACTCAACAGTTTTTTCTTTGTTTTGTCTGTTTCAACAACGGGTCGATAAAAAGTACTGAATATATTGAAATATACTATTGGGAATTCAATAACAATTTCATGTTAGCATACAATAGACTATATGTTTCCACAATTGTTTAGAAAATGCAGCCCTAGATAATTCAGGCGTGAAGATTTGGTGTATTTTAAAAAACATGCAAGACCAAATTTTTGGAGACCAAATTTTCATTGACCATTTTTTTCCAAAAACGTCTATCAACTTTTAAAATTTGATATCATGATGGTCTTTATTAATTCGTGAGACTTGAATTTGATGCCCTCTGGTCACTGTTATTTTATAAATATTTTACTTTTAATTCTTAGTGAATACAAAAATCAAAACTTTTAAAAACACTTTTTATAAGATATTATGTCCATACTAATTTTCCCCATTACTAAATATCCTGGGACAGAATTTTCCCTAGCATAGAAGGAAAACTTCAATGTTTTAGTTATACTTAGTCTTTTAGCTCTGTGCAACTCAAAAGATTAAAACTAAGTGTTAATTAGAACAGTGTGGAAAAAAACTTTTCAAATTACCGATCAGAGGCTGCTTACTAAAACTGCCTCATTGAACTAGAAGTAAATATTTCTACTACTTAAATTGGATGACCAAGTAGAAAAGAAAAAAAAAACAAGTTGAATGGACACAGCCAAGACTTGGGAGAAAAGATAACATAGTTTGAAATAACTAAATTATCGACTGTTAGAACACACCCCTTCAACTAAATCTGGGTAAGCTGTTCTACGTCAATTAAGTGTAACCCGATGGTTTTTTTTATTCCAATGCCTATCTTTATTAAGAGGATTCTATACCTTCTATTTCTCAGAAAAGAATTTGGGATATTTTGAAAAATCATATATCATCATCAGTCTTTTAACGTCCGTCATTGGACATAGACTTCCCCTAGGATTCACTAAGATTCTCTATCATGGGCGTCGCAGTGCCAGTATTTTCTGAATTTGTCTAGTTCATATATACATATATATATGTATATATATATATATATATATATATATATATATATATATATATATATATATATATATATAGCAAAACAATCAATAATAACGTAATATATAAAGAAATCAATCAATAACATAATTATCAATAGAAAAAAACTTGTCTAGATATCCTTATATAAAACATATTGTTTATGCTACTTCCTCTCAGAGCTAATCCCAGGCGTTGAATCAGTGCAGCCTGTGTTATCATGACATTTACATGATACAATGGGTACCGCTTGAAAATGCACACAGTTAACCAATTTTTCTTTCTTTCTCTCTCTCTCTCTCTCTCTCTCTCTCTCTCTCTCTTTATATATTTATATATATATATATATATATATATATATATATATATATATATATATATATATATATATATATCAATATCAATATATATATATATATATATATATCAATATCAATATATATATATATATATATATATAAATTGCGTAATATCAAATGAAAATCTATTCAAAATAATCTCTGATCGTTACGCTGTTCATTTGTCATTCAATTTAGACACACTATGTAAAATGAGCAACTAAAGAAACTAGGGCTGCTCTAAGATTCGAACCTGCAACTGACAGGGTAGTTGCTTCAATATAGCAATGCACTGTTTCTTAATACTTAATTATCCTTATGTTTTCTAGATTTAATGATATATTAATCGTGTAATGACGGGTAATCATTTCAAATACGTTCATATAAAACATATTACAATTAATGATTTAATCCGTCGGACCAAACATGTCCATTTCTTAAATACACACACACGGTCATACACATGAATACGTACACATGCACACACACACATACATATGCACACACACTCACACACTCACACACATATTTTCGTGTGTTTGTTTAGTCATCAAATTATCATACATATTTGCCGTGTAATTCGGCTAGTTTTATGTACATTTCTCATTTTAGATATTACTCATGAATTTGTATGTTCATTGTCCCCAATAAATGTCTATTTCTAATCGGGGAAAAAGATTAATCATATGTTGATATGTTGATATACTTTGAAAAAAAGTATTGGAATATTTTATTCAGAAAATAGATGGCAGTACTTTTTTTTTTATAATCTGAACGTGACCAGTACTTGGAAATAATACATGAATGCATAAAATTGCAGGGGGAGAGGTTCATTTTCCTGGTGCTAACGTCTGCATATCATTGCAAACGAGTCGAAAGAGAGGTCGCTTGAATTAAATGTATTGGTCCAGAACTGCCCCGCATTGTAGTAACTGATAAAGATAGAAGCAGATGCGTTTAACAACACGTCAAGACATGTTTTGAATTTCATGTAGATTTCAAAGAAATGACCTGTCTACATAGTCTTGCTTTTCAATGCTCAATAACTTATATAAAAATTGAGATATGAGCATGGGGTTTTCATCAAACAATAACCTACGATTATAAGATTTATAACATTTGCAGCGGTTGTGGTTATCCAAAGCAGTGTGGGATTTATCATGTTTTACTGGGAGTCACTTCCGTTTTTTTCTGCTTCCACGGATGTAATCCATCTGGAACCATGACATAGAGATTTTTTTTTACATCCATTTAGTATGCTGTTCTCATCCCTTTACTCGTTACATCAAGTGTCTTTCTAATAGTATTTCTAAACTTGCAGTCGTTAATTCATTGTTATGTCACGACTGAGGACCATGATGAGTATTATCGTGTCTCGCAGAAACTGAAATGATAGGTTTTGAGGCGTGGATGTAATTTCTTCTCTTTTAAAATTGGAGATTATTGTATGCTGTTAATACCAGGACTAGATTTAATGGATGGTTCTTGTATACAGAAAGACCTGTTACTGCATGAAAGATACGTTATTGATAAAGATCTTTTGGTAGGTGAATGTGCGTAATTGCTTTCCTCCTTTTCTCACTGATATCTCGTAGAACAATGTGGTGTCAATGTTTTCATGTTTATGTGGCATAATTTTAAGCGTTATTAAATTTCATCCTAACGTTGGTAAAAACGAATGTTTGATGTTGAGAATTTCGGGTAAATTGAACAATGAGCAAACAAAAAATTAGTTCTGCTCTCAAAAGCATACATAAATACCTAAATTATGTAAACGGTAACCAAAATTATAGAAATATATCTAAACATTACGAAGATTTCAGTAAAATAGTCATTTTCTACAGAATATTACTTTTACATGTTTTGTTTGTGTTCTATATGTTTGTCACACATATACTTCGGCGATCCATCACGTCTTCAATGTTGTCTTTAAATGCTTTGTATTGCTTTTCATCTTTTTCTACTCAAGAGGATATATATATATATATATATATATATATATATATAGAGAGAGAGAGAGAGAGAGACAGAGACCGAGACAGAGACAGAGACAGAGAGACAGAGAGACAGAGACAGGGAGAGAGACAGAGAGAGAGACAGAGTGAGAGAGAGAGAGTTGTTTTCCCTTCTGTTTTTTAATCTACATCATTTGACTAAAGATTTGTCTCGATGGTATATTTATTCTCGGTGATTTGCCAGCAAATTGTTTAAATCAGTCGTTGTCATATCTTCCAGGTAGTGTGTGCAATAAGAAGAGCTGAGGGAATGCTCTGGCAAGCGTGGCAATCTGGTGAGAGATAAAAGCGCTCACTGTTCCCTGGTTTACTTGGGATGTCATACTTTCAGAATACTTTGATTTAACATACATAGCTATAATTCAAAGTTCTGACTAATTTGATGCCACGGAAAGATAAACAGAGTGACAATTTCAGTAGTATATAAATAGTTAGGGAACGCAGTCCCCTCAGAGAAAAAAGTAATGGGACACTGTTCCAACAGCATAACTTATATACATAAAATTAGTCATTGGATATTGTTTATTTCTCCCTTAATCCAACTTATATAATACACAGTTTATATTGTTTGCTTGGTAGGTCCAGTTGTCAGTTGAGTATGACATTTCAATACATTTCCCCTACATTCATTTTGATTTCTTCTTACCTCTCAAGCCAGTCAATGCTGTATATTATGCCCTCCCAGCCACCCAAAGAAAAATAGAAAAGGGACCAACGAGACTTTTTGAAAGAAGAGCATGGAAACTCCAGCGCACCCAATTTAAAATGTTGAAAAAGGACAGACAAGATTATATTGTAATGATAATATTCCGTACGTTGGAAAGTTAAAACTATCTATCAATTTGTATAATCATAAACTCGATGTAAGGATACTTACAGCTTTTATCGTTTCAAATTTTGATGCTTTTTCTAAAGAATAAACTATAATTACTATATATTATAACTATATCCATTTTAAGTAATATTCGCTCTCTGTTCATCTAAAATGAACGCTCTCTTCTCACTATTTATTCTCTTTTTCAAGTCCATCATATCAAAGGTGGTAAAAAAAAAACATCGAGCAATTTTGTTGTATGAGTCAAAAATGGGGAACTGCTCCGAAATCATTAAGTTATCTTGCCAGGCTGCAGTAAAAAGAAAAAAAATAATGGTAGCTTTGGAAATGTGGATGTCCTCCTGTAACAGAAGACATCTGATTGGGGACCTTAATTAAAGCTTACGGGTGCAAAAAGATTCGAGTGGTAGCAGAGGAAAATAAACGTCGACCATTCAACTGTTTTTTTTATCTTTGCATTGAATTGGAAAAGCAAAAAAAAAAAAAGAAAAAAAAAGCTCAACACGACACCGAATAAAACTTGCAAATTGCGCGAATGACTCCTAAAGGAATTGGGATATAGAATACTACCCTATCCCACGTACTTCTCCGACGTCCCTTCAAAAAATAACCACTTTTTTGAAATATGTCAACCTCTTTCTGCATGAGAAGCTTTCAACCAGACAGCAGCTCCAACCACTTTTGAAGGAGTCATTAGTCTCAGAAACTCAAGTATCTATTCTTGCAGAACAAATAGACGTGTATCAAGTGAGAAAAAATGAGTGTATTCTGAAGATTCTTTTGTCGATTAATGACTTTTATAATTAGACAAAGATATGCTGCTTTACAATTATATTTGCACTACACCCACTCAATACTTTTCACTTATGGTTACTATTTATGATAATAAAGAAATCATGTCTTCTGCCGTAATAATCATGATTTATTCTCTTGACGTTTAGGACTATGCCTAGATGTCGCATCGGTGGAAGTTGAGGAGGTTGTTGGAGTGGGATCCTTGTGCCGACTGATATACTTGCGTGAGGGACGTTGCACTTCGACACGATCCTCCTCTTCAGATGTCCCAGCAACAGACCAACTTCTTTCCCTACAAGATACTACCGCAAACCAGGGATGGTTGATCATCTCTTTCAGCGTGATACGTTTTTCCGGAACGGGTTCTAGCACTGCATGGATCAAGTCTTTGATACCAACGGACATATGCGGAGGCATTTCATATTGACGTTTAAGCTGTACCTTAATCATTTTCTTCATGTTCATTTCATCAAATGGTAAGTTACCGACTACCATCTGATAAGTAATGACTCCAAGTCCCCAGACATCTTGCAACTGAGGATAATACGGAATTTTTTGAAGGACCTCAGGCGCAGAATAAGCAATGCTACCGCAATAAGTTTCACTCAATTTATCAGGTGGCATGATTCGTGCAAAGCCAAAGTCTGTTACTTTTAACTGGTTCCTAGAATTGATCAGTATGTTACCACACTTTAGGTCTCGATGAGTAATATCTTTACTGTGCAGATACTCTATAGCACTCATGATTGATGTCATCATATTCCTAGCTCGGGGCTCCGGTAACTTCCCTCGTAATTTAAGGTAGTTTTGCAAATTGTCTTTCCCTGCGTATTCCATCACAATATAAACATTGTAACGAATGTGAATGATATCGTAGATCTCCACAATATTCGGGTGCAGCAAAGCTGAGAAGATTTGCAGTTCTCGCGGAAGAAACTTATTTCTAAATTCCTTGTCGCATTTCTTTTTGTTGATTATTTTGATAGCAACCTTTCTCTTCTCAGGATCATATCCTTCCCTCACTTTGGAGTAAGCTCCTTCGTCAAGTTTCATCCCCAGCATATAGCCATATTTTCTCAATTCAGCTTCCTCACTGTGGATATTGATATTTGCCATACCTTTTTCAATTCAATTTCTTCCTGTCATAATCGGCACATGGGCTTGCCAATCGGTGGTAGTTTTTATTCATTTTGAACGAAGATTTGAATTTTCAAGCTGGAAGCTGATGCAAGGGGATTTCGCAGAAGCATAAGGGATAAGAAACTCGACCTTGTCGAGCTTCATTTTGTTTGATTCCACCATGTGAAATGCAGCATTTGGTGAAATCAAGAGACAAAAAAAAAAGACGAATTTCCTTCGGTTAAAAAATGACCTGATCTGTTGCCTTGTTAATGCCAAAACAATGCGTATGACGTCATTTAATGAAATTTAACAACGTCAACCGATTTTATATCAGAAAAGTCGCTCAGTAATAAGGAAAGCGAAAAACCACTCCCAACACTATGAGAGATAAAAGATAGATCTTCAATCACATACTAAAAATAAATCCCACTATATCAGCTAAAGTGATAATGGAGTTTAACTCCGAAAATAAATATGAGTAAACCAAGAAAAACGTCGCAAGGAATACTAAATATTATTGTGAAAAAGAGACCTGAATAAAACACAGATCTACTTTCAAGGTCACAACTTCCCTCTCTGCCTGATAAGGATCAGAGAAAAGGATTTAGGAACATTTCAATTAGTGGGGGACCAGTGGAGCCGGAGGATACTGGGAAATGACAAAACAAGAGCTGGAGAGGCATCATTTTCTATTGATAACGACGACAGAACTCAATTATCTAAAGTGTCTTTCTGTTTAGACTGTGCTGACCGTTTTGTGAGTATTCTTTCAAAACAAAACTAGCAACAAAAGTGGTCCTTTTTCAGGGGCCAGGTTAAATCAATTATTCCAATGTTATTGTGTTACCAGGAGAGTAACAGAGTCAGAAGGAAAGAGTTAGATAACCCCCTTAGAGGACAGCTAAAAAGAATGTTGACATTTACCGCAATCAAAGCTTTTACGACCATGTTACTGTGTGATGAATGTCGGAAGAAGACAAAAAAACGAATTCCGTCACCGTTTGGGAAGGTACGATCACTAAAGTTATGCAATATGGAATGCTGTCAGTCCCCAGATGGGGGGCCAATGAGGAGTACCAGGTGCAAAAGAGAAGTTTGGTGAATTATTTTGAGATTTGAATACATAGTATCTGCGATCGGAGGTTCCCGTGAGAATCAATTTTCCAGTCTTCGTATCATTCATTTTTTTAAACTTTTGCATAATCGGAATATCCCATGTCAATGTCATGTTTGAATACCCAACTTCACATGTCTTCCTCAGTGAAGTTTGCGATTGAAAATTTTCACATGAGACGCAGGCACGTTATGCATTTATAATTGCCTGATACAGCTTCTTTCCAAGTGTATTTTGAATAAGAGTTGACTTTTTATACTTATCTATTATTGCGAAAGTCTTCCATTCGTATGTGTATAATTGTTGAATCAGAAAAGAATTATTGCTATGAAATGAATACTCCACTAAATAGAATTGTTAAAAAGAGAAATGTGCTACCTCCCTTATTGTGCTAACGTGTTTATGTTTCACAAAAAATATCTCAAATATTTTAATTCTATTCGTAGCATTTGGGTTATATGGTTTAACAGTAAGGAATAATTGAAAACAAATAAAATTTGGTTTAGGACTCTGCGGAAATAAACGCAAGAAGACGAAAGAATCGGTAAAAAGAACAGATGAGAATTTTTCTTGAGGGAAAATTGGACTGAAGCAGACAGATATCAGTCGAGGAAAAATTTAGAGAGCATTTGCGAAAAGAAAAGGATGAAAAGTGTTCACCTCAAGCTGAATCAGAGAAAATAAACAAGGGAGCTAAAATCAAAAAAGAAAAATTCAGATTTATGGAAGACAATTCCATGTTTGGGAAGTTCGACCTATAGGAAATTCTGCGAGAAAGAAGAAGTGAGAATGAATTACTAGAATCATTCAGTCATTCATATAAAATATAAGGGATATATTGCATATTATAAATGAATCAAATGTGGGTTTACACTTCAAGATTCATTTTTTTGGAAATGACTAAATATATTTTTTCCAAAATACATGTTTTACTATCATGAGTTAAAAAGAAATACTATTTATCGTATAAAAAATATACTTAATTACTTCAAATTGGATCAGATTAATATCATTTTATCCGAAATAAGCTAAATAGCTATTTACTCGAGGATGACCAGTCTTTGGTAGAGCAAGATTGACCTTGAAAAAAAAAAAAAAAAAGAGAGATGTAGACAATTGATGGAGGTCACGATTAACAGCAAGAATCCCCAAAGATCAAATGCAAAACCGAAGCCGCAAGTTCACGAGATGGCTTGACAGACTGGACAGGTTCAGAAAATATCGGCTTTGCGACGACCACGATAGAAAAGTGTGGTGGGTCCATGTCCAATGACGAGATATAAAAGACTGATGATGATGATGATGATGATGGTGGTGGTGGTGGTGGTGGTGGTGATGGTGGTGATGATGATGATGATGAAATAGATATTTAAGAAAACTACATGCAACCGAAAGCATTAAGAGTGAGATGGAACATCTGTAAATCGGCAACATTGAGCAAGGGCGATTCACAGATTCTGATATGTCAGTCCATGGTGGTGATTGCTGCTCTAGATATCACCGTATCTTGAGAAAGCGATAAAAACAGGGAAACAAATAAATGAACATTAAAGAGAAAGAGAGAAAGATTGAAAGAAAGAAAGAAAGAAAGAAAAAATAAACAAAGAAAAGGAAAGAATAAAGTGAGGAAGGAAGCAAAGATCAAACAACGGAACAAAACTGGAAGTGAACACCACTAATGAAGAGATAATCAATGAGAGAGAGAGAGAGAGAGAGAGAGAGACAGACAGACAGACAGACTGACATACAGGGACAGAGACAGAGAGAGAAAGGAGGGAAGGAATGGAAAATGGGTATCACTAAAGAAATTAAAGAACGACAAACTAGGGAAATGTAGAATACAAAAGAGAAATATTTATAATGAAGAAATAAAAGAACAAGTTTACGTCGAAAACTGAGTCCAAAACTATTTAGAACACTTTGAAACATTTATTTTTCAAGGTATGTATGTAAACTATTGGGAAAATACTACACATAATTTTCAAATTGAATTTGACTTGTACATCAAGATTTTATTCCCTAAAAAAATCACTCATCTTTTTGAAAATATCACTCCTTTTTTTGTTATTAGTTAAATCAAATACAACTTACCTTACAAGAAATAAGTAATAGTTTTTGACGTCTAGACGAACAAAATATCCTATTATGTATTATTTTAAAAATTTCTAAAGGGGTAACACTGAGTGGGGGGGGGCTTAGCTCGCGAGATCTAAATTGGCAACTCAGTACAAAGGACTTAACACACGTTTCGGCATGGCAGTCAGTGTTGACAAATTATGCAAGCACATACCAATGCCATCTTCATTGCCATCAAGAACTTAGCATTCATATATAAAAACAGAGCATTATATATATAGTGCAAGGATGGTTGATGCAAAAAACTTGGTTCCGCCTCAAAATTTGATTATTTTTTCATTACCCCTTGGCTTACTCTACCAGATGATTTCATCACAATTTATTGAGACGCTTTGGGATTTATTTTTGGACATGAATGTACAGTGAAGGTAACGTTGAGAGATCATGGGTCCCCCCGAACATTTAACCAATTAGAGTAACGTGTTAACCTAGTCTTATTCCCACTTCAGAATGAAATATCATCAAAACTGTATGACAACTTTTGGAGATAGTGTGAGGACAAACACATGTTCAGAAAGACACGATTGAATACTTATGCATCAAACTTCGTTGAGATAGGTAAAGATGAAGAAAAGAGAGAAATAAGTAACGGAGCAGTGAGGGAAACAAAAAGTCGAAGGAAAAACAGAGATTGTCTGAAAACGGAAAACAAAAAGAGATGAAGACGTGTTTTGAAAGAAAGTTTTCCTCTTTCGTTTCTTCCCATTTCTTTTACTAATAAATTTTCACTGTCTGTTCACTAAGGCAAGCGCCTTTGCACGCAGTCTCTTCCTTCTATTTCTGTAGTCTGACGCATATATAAGCAGATGAAAAAAAAAGTCCAGAAGAGCAACGAGTGTTCGCATCAATGACGCTTCATAGTTACCCCTTTTAGCCTTTGCTAACTTTATCTGTTTCTCTTTTTCTCGTTAAATGTTTCTGCCAGTCCTCATTACGGTCACTTGTTACGCCTTCATGACTATTGATATGGATTCTCATTGTGTATTTATGTACATTCTTCCTAATATATATATATATATATATATATATATATATATATATATATATATATATATATATATATATATATATATATATATGCGTGTGTGTGGTGTGTGTGTGTCTGTGTCTGTGTGTGTATATATATATATATATATATATATATATATATGAATGTATGTGTGTTTCTGTGTATGCGTGCGCTCGCACGCGCTTCTCTTGCTCTCTCCCAGTTTATACGTATGTATTTATATGATCATATATATATATATATATATATATATATATATATATATATATATATATATATATATATATATATATATATACAACACTTTCGATGATTTGGAATTATAATGCCCTGACAGCGAATGCCGTACAATACAAGAGACCATCCCTAGCCAATCTTACCTCTACACTTCGGGGTAAAACACCCTTCCCCCTACACACACAAACACACACACTCATATATATATATATATATATATATATATATATATATATATATATATATATATATATATATATATATGTATGTGTGTGTGTATGTATGTATATGGACAGTGTATTTTCTCCATTATATATCTTCATCATCACAACCGTTCACATGTACAAATCAAGAAAGAAGAGAGTACAAAAATAATTTTAAAAATTATCTTTTTCATCACTTTGATATATATATATGTGTGTGTGTGTATGTTTGTGTGTGTGTGTGTGTGTGTGTTCGTATGTGTGTGTGTGAGCAATAGGAGCTGAGAATACTCGGGAGTAAAGTATATGGTTTCTTTATTTATTAATTCATGAATTATTTAATATGTATCCTATACATATTTCGGAAGGATTTCCATACTCAGTAGCACGTACACAGCTTTTAGTGGTTAAAGTTGGGTTTCTTTAGAAAACAAATTTAGCTTCAGATGTTTTGCTTTGAATGTAGAAGTAGGAATGAAAAATGAAGATTCGTGGGAGGCCACGGTAGTGAGTCAGGACTGTTTTATGTCTCTGAAAGAATCTGTGGTTGTTTGGCTGAAGATAGTGTTGGAAGTACTAACAGCAGTTATGGTTATTTCGTTGGTTCAGCCGGTCAAAGGCAGTTGATAATCTTGAGAATTGTTTGTCATGGATATTTTAAAAGCTTGGTAATGGGAAGTGTAGTTTTATTGGGGTAGGTTACGATGAATGGGTGATTCAATTCTGTGCATATGATGATTTGATATGAATACGAACTGCCACTTAGACTCGCTTGTACATTGTACATTGCATTTATTCATATATTGAGAGATAGATGACACCTTTCCCTATGGTGTTGAAATACATTTAATGTAGTTAGTCTTCTCAGTGGTATAGCAATCGAACTTATTAATGTGGTCGAAGTGGTTACAGCATGAACTATTCTTTTTGTTGTTGGATTGGAATAATTCGACGACTTCAGGGATATTGTTAGGTGAGTCTTACTTAGTACTTTGTTACTGCTAATCACGTCTCCAGTGTTTTAGGGTCCGTGGTAGACAATGATGCATGGTTCTTTGAATGTTTCTTTGAATTCTGTTTTGCATTTACGTATATTCCATCTCTTATTGATAATGTGACAGAGGAGGGAATGTGTTGTGGAAGGTATTTTGGGTGGTATGCAGTCGGGTGTATTTTTAATTGGGAAAAAGGACTTTTTCTCTCAGTATTGTAGTGGCTTTTTTTATTATTTGTATCTCCTTGCAAATACGCTCGTTTGGGGAAATGTGGTAACAAGTCATAGTTACATATGTCATATTCCCTATCACTGCGGCAAATACTCCTGATTTTTTGTGTTTGTGAAAATGCTAGTTTGTTTGTTTTTTTTCAGATATTTTGGTTGGGCTGATTAAAAGTGAAAATACTTGTTGGTGTCCGTAGGCTTAGAATAGAGGTTTGTCCTGAGGTTTCTATTGTTATCTATGTATTTGCACGTGTTTCGGTTTGCTATGGTATCAGTGGATTTATTAGAGTAAAATTCAATTTAGTCCTAGGTAGAGTTCTTGTGCCTAAAAAAAATTTTGATTCGGTTTCAACTTCATATATATATATATATATATATATATATATATATATATATATATATATATATATATATATATAAAGAAAATCTTTAAGGCACAATATTCAGTATTTTTCAGTCTTTGACTACATGTATTGCTCTTTGAATCTGCCCAGGAAGATGTTGGTATAAAAAAGGGGTATGACTGTGAATATATATATATATATTCATATATTCAAGGTCGTTAGGCTTAGTTGCAAATGAAATAAAAAGAGAACATGGGGGGCTATTTTCTGCTTTCATTTGCCACGAACCCTAACGATCTTTTGAAGTTGCGTTGTGTGCTTTTCCAAATCTTTAATCCGATATTAGATTCTAGTTATATGGGACTGGAGGAAAGGTGAATATTTATAAGAGTTTGTCTGTCCTGTGTGGACGGTCCACGAAGGGATGTTTGAGCAGATAAATTTTTTAATGTCCGTGGTTAGATATATACCTTATGCAAGGTTCACCAGACCTCTAAGATAGGCGTAGCAGAGCCAATATCTTTGAATCTGTCTCGTTCAGCACTCCATCTTCTATTTGGCTGGCCACAGTTTTGCATATCATTTCTTGGGATTCACCTCGTGAGTCGTGCTGTCAAGTGGTTGTCTGACAAGTCTATAGCTAATTGTGTTTTCTAGATGATATTTCTGACTTCTATCTCTTCTTTAATATACTGAATTACAATCTTGCAGTGCGATGTTGAGCACGATTCTCCCCTGTTCAGGTTGAATGGTTCTCAGTTTGATGGTCATTCATTTGGTTTGGTTCCATGTTTTAACTCTATTGGTGACTATCAAGAGGGTACATTTGATGTAGACGGTTTTATCCTTGCGTCAGGCGTTTCTCTTGTTCAAAGGGGACGCGATAGCTCTACTGAAAGCTTGTCAACAAAGATCGAATCCTTATTTTCTCCTCTTTTCGAGAATTGTATGTAGATCCATCATCGTACTTAGAATTTCATGGATATCCATTGTCTTAATCTGTTTCCTTCGGCTCTGCATTTTCTATTTTGATTGTTATGTCTCTGTCTTGTACATGTATGTTGTACATAACATTTCATTTACTGACAGTTATCTGGAGCCCAACTTCCTTAACTTTTTGCAATAAGTTTGTCTAGCATCATCTGTATATTATGAAGGTTCTCTAAAAAAAAAGGCAATGACATCAGCAAATCCGAGATTACTGAGGTATTCAATGTTTATTTTGATTTCCTTATTTTCCCGGTTGAAGTTTTGGAAGATCATCCCCAGGCTGCCTGTGAACAATTTGAGTGTGCTGACACTATTTTGCCTAACCCTTTTTTTCCAGAGGGGAAGAAAAAAATATATAGCCTGATTCAATGGCCCATTCATAGACCATCGACCAAAATAAAACAATAATACAAATAACTTATTTTTTCTCTGTGCAATGGTTCGATAATAAGCCAGGGTTTCAATATGAACTGATATGTCGAATAGTAAGATAATCCTCGAGTGAGATCTGCCTACTTCTCCAGCCAGTGGTATTATCATGTGCAAACCTCAATATATATATATATATATATATATATATATATATATATATATATAAGCCGAATATGCAAATTTTATTCTTCATTGTATGACTGCGTGGTTGGAGATGTGTTTAGACTAATTCCTCTTCTAATTTTAAAATTATGATGTAATGGTCTTTATCAAAAGATTACCACATCTAATAAAATTATCATATAAAATTACACAGGCTGTTATCACACACAAAAGCACTCATACGCACACGTATATATATATATATATATATATATATATATATATATATATATATATATATATGTGTGTGTGTGTATTCTGATATATATATATATATATATATATATATATATATATATATATACGTGTGTGTATATGTATGTGTGTATGTGTGTGTGTGTGTGCTATTTAATCACTGTCCTACCACAGCAATATGTGACACAAGGTCGGGCTTAACGCGGGAAGAATATATATATGATCAATATTTCGCAGAACATGCTCGTGATCATTTTGTGTTAATGCCCCTGAGGAGAGAAATGCAGGATTTCTCTTTGCCTTCTCTTCAGGCACTTCATATATTATCTATGAATTGTAGGTTACTGGTGTGTCACTAAAAAAGAGTAGTTGAGTGAGCAGCAATTCTTACAATTATTATAACGTTCAAGAAGCAGGAACAGTACCAGAAATCGGTTACACCCATTGACAACGTACCCTCAGCTGAGGCTACACACACACTTACACACACACATGCACACATACAAACTAGTACCGAGTCTGGTGTAGAAAATCAATTGACTGGATTCTAGTGAGTTTTTAAATTCAGAATTGTTTGTTTTGCTGCGTTTTCCCAAGATGAAATGATGTAAAAAAAATAACTCTGATAGTCACAATGATATTTACTCATTCTGATGTTGGCATGCAGACACACGAACGTTTACGAGGTGCTACCAAAATTCCTTCTGATTCTGATTTTGTTGATTCAAATATCAGGTTACGCATGGAGAGTGACAGATATGTATAGTTTTGATTATTTATTTTGAAAGAGATTGAAAAAAACGATCGAGGGTCATTTACATATTTAAACCGTAGTTTTGTAGTCAATATGATCTCAATACAGGCCTCATTGTATTTCATAAAAAATAGTATCGTCCATTCAGAGGGACTCAGAGTAAGAGGCAGGATGAAGTTATATTGTCCGTCAAGTGCTGTATACGTATAAAGATATCGTGAAAAAGCTCCAAACGACTTTAAGTATCATTTTTAAAAAAAAACAGTTAGATTAAACACTATCCAATTTCAATACATCTCTACATCTATCTTATTATTTCACATTTTTATACATCGATTCTATCAATTCTTTTTTTTTTCACAGCAATATATACTGCTTTCGAGACACATGTTCAGCTTGTATTCTAAATTACCAGCGTGAAACATATCCACATTTTTTTTCAAATACGATTATTTTTTAGTTAAAACGCCTGCTGTATCTCGCTTTCAATTGAGAGGGTCTCGTCTTTGTTGATAGAAGTTACCAATCTATATTGACAACACATTTTAGTGATACTGAAACTCTGATATTAATAACACATACACAATTCTGGTTAAACATGCCTCAGTCTCAAAGGGAGGTAATTTAAATAATAATGATCACATTTGCATATAAATAACTTCATTACGTCTGAACAGAATCTATATTTCTTGATTAAGGTGCGGCCCTCAACACTGTGATTGAGAAAACTGTAGTTGGTAATTTGCATTGTTTTATTTGAACTGTTTTTTTCTTAGGGTTGTTTTTTTGTTTTTGTTTTTTTTTCATATTCACAACCGTCAACTCTCCAATCGCCTTCAGGTGACTCGTCTAAATGGTACCGTTCTCGAATGTTCGAACTGCTATTTATCAATTTTCAACTTTTGCCGTGTTCTTTTTTTTTTCTTTTTTTTTTCTCATGACCAGGGGCTAATTACTCATTTCTGTCATGTCTCCAAATTTCTCTCCGTATTTAATCAGGCGAAACGAACAGCTGCATATTAAGAATAGATGAACAAACAAATATAATGGAAGAACGAAATTTCAAAAGAATACCCCTTGCATGGACAGCTGAATGAGAAAAATCCTGCCCTCGTGGGCTGAATAAAGAGATCACTTTAAATTTACAAGGACATTATCAAGTACGAGAGACACTTGAGAAAGGCCGGAAGTTTCAGTAGCAGGGAACGTTGTGAATATGAGAAGAACTATAACGAGGACAAGACTGAATCATCGTGTCAGTATAATTCCTGACATAGATACAGACATAAAGCAATATGGTCATTTTTGTTGGCATAGATATCTCCCAATAAAGTCATTTCTCAGAAAATCATATAATAATTACTCGTTTTTATTTCTGTCTGCCAGTGATAAATTCAGTTGATTGGTAGATCTCCTCGGGTTTATTCAATTTGATCTGAGGATATGGTAACCTCAATATTCTACGATAATACGTGTGGTCGAAATTTTATAATTTTCACCTCGGAGAATATACACTAAGAAAAAATGTCTTTTCAGCTGAGCCCTGCCTTTGTCTCACTAACATCTATGGATGTATGCATTTGTTCATCGAAGGCCAGTAAGATTTCACACATCTATTGGAGTCTTTTAATACGCACATGAAGCTCGACAATCTGACAGGAAACAGAAGTATGGACATAAACCCTGATTATCTGGATAACACGTGTGGATATTTGACACCAGAGAACTGAAGTCATATGGAATACCTGCAAATGTCTTATTTGATTATGTCCTCTTGTAAGTCTGAAAAAAATGGCTTCAAAATATGCTTATTGTAATAGAAGACAGTTGCTATTCTGATCTTAATGTGTTTGATTCTATAAGAGATTACTCTATTTAGAATAATAGCATCTCTCATATTGAGAGTTTGTTTTATTTGCATACCTCTTCATTTGTATCATGGGTTTGCTCCTCGTAGTCATCCCCCTATAGTGGCTCATTGAGCCCTTCAAGATCAACCAATTCAAGTGTTAAATTGGAAAAAATTGAAAAAAACAAAGACGTATCAATATCTATCTAAAATTCAAGGAAAATTGTACTTGTATTAGTTCTGAATCCATATTTCAAAGGACAAAAACCGTATTTTAAAAAACAAAAACCATAATCCAATGATAAAAAAAAACACGATGGGATACATTTGTCCCATCAGACATTCACTTTGGTATAGATAAAAAGCATGTGATCACTTCGCCTACACGTATTTCCTGTTTGGTAATGTTATTCGAATTATTTTTGCGTAGGTTTCATGCTATAATGACGCCATTGTCTGCGATTACGAAAGCCCGGTAAATTCTCGTTTATCTCATTCTTTCGAGACACAAACGTATCAGTAGACTTCTGAAAGAGATCTAAAGGGTATATGTATATCTAGAATATGAATATACATATATATATATATATATATATATATATATATATATATATATATATATTTGTATATCCAGAATATGAATACACACACACACACACATATACAAACACACACACACACACACACACACACACACATATATATATATATATATATATATATATATATATATATATATATATATATATATATATATATATATATATATAAGTATCGAAAGAGTTAAATAAATGATATTTGAAAAAAGATTGGTTAAGTATGTTTTGGGGATATTGATTTTAATCTAGCAAATACTAAAGCTGTTTTTCTGTACATTTTTCAACGGTAGTCATGAATCGGAGAATATGATTGGCCAGCCTGGTTGCTGCAAGGTCGAACCCCACTCCTGCTCCAATTTAAACGGAAGATGTTTACTGCAAAGTTTGCATTACATATATAAGAAGAACAATTTCAGAAAAAAGAGTAGGAAAAAAAAATCTTTACTTCAGGAGTTTGACAAAAAGATAATTAGGATGGAACTTCTAACAAGAAAAAAAACCAACGGAAAAAACAAAGAAAAAACAGTACAGTGATTAGGGCTGGGATAGCAACTTATTTCCCATTGGTATAGCGCAATTTCTCAATTGCCATTTCTAGCATTCCTGTCCAGTCATTCACTATACTGAAATTAGTAAATATCTTTATAGCTACATATCTGGTACTTGTGTCAGTAGCAGATTTTCCATCGACACCAAGGATCAGTGGAAATGAGAGTACTTTTCATTAGCTCAACAGGTAATCATCTGCCCCTGTCCTTGACACTTGGTAAATTAAGCTAATCACTACTAAATCTACTCTGGTGAACAAATGACCAGGGAATCCACACAAAAAAGAAATCAGGAATAAGTTCAGCATTGCAAACCCTCGGTGAATTAAACTCCACATTCAAGAACCAGAAAATCCTTTAAGTATGAAAAAGAATAGTAAACCACAAATACATCCTCCCGATAATCATCTATTTGAGCTGACAAAGAGACTGCACTGCAAACAATAAAGCATACAACGAGCATATGAGAGAATCATGCTCAAAATGGAGAGACTACAAGACAGCACAGTTTATTAGGAAAATAAGGAGTCATCATAGAATTCACTTGGAAACTCAAATGGCACTGGGCTGCCCATGGTGGAAGAATGGCAGACAATGGATTGACATACCGACTCACAAAATAGATTGCCAAAGATCAAATATGGGATTAACACCAACAGAATATAAGATGGTTAGACGCACTGGACAGGTCCCCAAAAAATTGAGCCCTGCGACACAACGGTAGAGAGGTCTAGCAAATCTTTGGGAAGACCTGTGTCCAACGACAGAAAAAAACTGAGTTATATGATAGGGCAAATCGAGATGAAAACTAAGAATAGTGACAAATTATGGTTGAATTGTCACATGATGAATACTGGAGACCTCGTCCCGTAGCAATATTTTTTCAGGTTGTGGTCCTGCAGTGAAAAGTCAAAGAATTTTGATAGTTGTGAAAATTCAAGAAACTGGTGAAAGAAATCTAAGAATATGATATAATATCATATAAAAACTGGCTCCAAGCTGCTGCAGGAA
>OY735199.1:42292238-42424738 GCA_963457665.1 Thysanoteuthis rhombus | reverse complement strand
ATTATATTGACATTCAATTCCTCCTACTCAGCGTTACTGACTGACAATACTTCAGGCTTAAAATCCTTATTTACTTAACCCTGTATCGGTAGCTTTCATTTGGCATATGTCTACTGAAGTGTATTCCCGGCGATCAAGTTGCAGTAGTGTTTTTCATTTAATCTTATATATTGGTTAGGAATAGCATGATTCACGAACATACATCAGAGCAAGAAAAAAAAGTGTGTTTATATAGTTTGCTGCAGTATTGTTTGCGTGATTTTTCTTCCTTTCTCTTTGCTTGCTTTCTAGTAAGTGGATTGTGTACCTGCAATGGGTAGAATTAAACTGTAGGATAGAGGCCAACAGTTGCTGACAACCTTGTCTGCTACCCGGATCTACAGGACAGTTCGACAAACAACCACATCTGGTAATTGCTTTGAGAATAGAGATTCTTTCGTTGAGTAAATTGGAGAGAATCGCTTTGCAGATTATTGATTGGAACCTGTTTTGACTACTGATTTCTGTTTATTCTTCAGTGCAGTTGTCCCCAAACATCGGGGTTCGGACCGATACCAGGTTGCACAGGTTGGTCCTTCTGGGCCCCCAGGAAAGGATATAATTTTGCAATATGAGACGATATGAGTAAGCTTCACATTTACTCATTCATATCATTGTTCATAACGTTAAACCCTTTAAGAAACCTACTTGTGTGTCGGAATTAATCATGGCCAATTAACTAGTCGTAACTGTCACCTTGGTCAACGCATAAATATTGTCAATATTGAATCAGTCTGCTGAGCAAAAAAAAATAAAATAAAATAAATAAATTCGGGATGTCTGCTTTAGCGAGTCTGGGAGAGACTGACGTGTTTATCAACAAGGTACAAAAGAATTATAAAGAGAAGGAGATAAACTTGATAACCGAGGAAATTAGACAACAGGTGAACATATAAAGAAGGATATCCAGTTGTATAAGCCGGATATATTACCCATCATGGATCGTGAAAAATAATATTCCATGGATCATTTGGATGAACATTGTCAGTTTTCTGATCCCGAATCCCTGAATTGTGTGCTTCCCTCCACTTGGTAGGTCACTGATCAATCCAGCGTTGGATCATACCTAACATTAGTGGAATTGTTCTCAATGCCCCTCCCCCAGCTAAACAGTAGGGATTAAGCAAAAAGGTTACGACAAAATCACTTTGGATACACTGGTTTTTGAAACATTACTGGAGTTAAGCATGGTTGAGCCTAGTCAGTACCAACATGGGTGACCACCAGAAAATACCAGGAGTTATACACATATCGAAGCACCTATAGGCCTAATGACCCAGAAGTGGGTTTTTCTAACAATTGATTTGAGCTTCAACGGTTTGAAGCTTTTTTTTTACGATAAATATTATTTGATATTGTAATCAATATTCTGGCGATTAATAATGACAAAATCGATGCCTACCGCTATAAGCAAGAAGTGTCCTTACAATAATTAAATTGTTGCTGCCTTTGCTAAGGCTCCAAATATGACATTTCTACTTATTCGTCCTGTTGCTATTCATGAAACATAAGAATTAGAACCAGCAAGCACACTGAGTGGCGTCACTCACACCCCCCTGTGTTGTTTTACCTGCAGCTGGGGCATGGGTGGATTCATGCCTCTCCCATGTGAATTAATCCGAAATGAACGCAGTCACAACTGAATTCAAAACTGTCCATTCCCCAAGGCAACGCGACCATCCCAACTAATGGTCGTCAATATGAGCACGAATGGCATTTTCACCGGAAGATGACACGCTGAATTAAGAGATAGAATGCTTATTATTTTACTTACTGGGATTTCGTAGATTGCTCAGGAGGGATGGTTAATGACTTCTAACGGGATCTGGGCGTACTGAAACTTTTACCATGAATGGATTTTAGAATCATCATTGGCGCGAGAATATGATTTTATTTTTCATAAAAATGTGGCAAATTTGCATTTGATAATTGTGTCTCTTCTGGAGTCAATTAGTATATATATATATATATATATATATATATATATATATATATATATATATATATATATATATATATATATATATTCAGTGCGTAATTTTTGCGTCATGAAATTGCAAAAAACAGATGTTAAGACTTACGCAACAATGAATAGAACATTGTAATGAATTTAGATTTAGCCAAAAAAAGACTATCCCTTATATGCAACCTAATGCGTGACGTCATCATGATGCATAAATGACAAACGCTGAGCGCTAACGATATTCATAAATTGATAAACTAACAATGTTTATAGTTATCCAAAATATTTGCAATGGTTGAAGGTGCAAGATTTCTGGCTCTTTTACTAGTTACAAGACTTGTTCCCAGTCCAGTAACGTCCTTCAATAGTCTGCAACTAGATCAGTTGTTATACCGAACAAATTGCCGAATCAGTTCGAAAACTATCCCCGATTTTTGCTTTCAACTGTTTGCTGAAGATTTTTTCATCATTATGAAGTAAATATGCTTTTAGTTTGGCTATGGTATCAGCTATCATTTTCTGGTGTCTGCATATAATAAGTTTCTGTCTCAGCAAGCTTTTCAAAATTTGCAAATCAGATTGAGCGTTGGTGTGAAACCTAACATAGACAACAACTTGGGTTTTCAATGCTTATGAAGCTTTTCCCTCTGTTGCAGTGAACTACTTTAGAGGTGGGATTCCGAATATAGAGGTATATTAGGACTGTATCAGCCGTCTTCATTGGTAAACACTACATAGCATATCTTATTTATACAGCTCTGGGTCCGATGTGTGGGTTTCAATTCCGCCTTGCGGTACTGGATGGGTTAAAAGTCTATAACCACACTGAAGGGATGTAATACATCGAAACAGCTGTCTGTGGATGACAGTAATATATATATATATATATATATATATATATATATATATATATATATATATATATAGAGAGAGAGAGAGAGAGAGAGAGAGAGAGATAGAGAGAGAGAGAGAGAGAGAGAGAGAGAGAGAGAGAGAGAGAGAGCTGCATCTACGCTCCCAGAAAATCAAAACCCATGTTCTTACAACTGCAGGTTTGTTACTGGCAAGCGAACTGAAGTATCAAAGGGAGGTAACAAATAATGCTGACGTATATGGCTTCTACTGTTGCTAATAATGAAAGGGGCATATGACAGCAGAAAGCTTAATCATTTAAAACTGAAGGTTATTTTGCACATATTCTTCAAGATCCTCGAGTGGTCCGCATGAGAGGAAAAATTGAGAACTACTATTTTAGAATGATGAAATAATGATTTAATGGCGTCTTTAAAAAATATATTTACTCACCTGTGCTTCCAAATTATTGAGTAGCAACATAAACACGCAATTCAACATTCTGTGACGTCACAATTAATTTAGACTCACACATGGACATACAGACGGTCTGAATGGTTAGTTGTAAATAAAATGGAATCGGCGAATCAATTTTGATTTCAAGCTGAGAAAGTTTGCGTTCATTTCAAGGCGTCAGAACGACCAACAACTCCTCTTCTCTAGCCAAACAGGAAAATGCTGCCCTGGAGTCGATCTCACGAGACTAGGTACACTAAACCTGTTTTCATGAACAGGACTCAAAAAAGGTATGACTCCATCTTCTTCGTCAATTATTTGTAAATAGCAAGACAGATTTGGCTCCTCAGTCTTGAATAATAGCCAGCCTGAAGGGTGGTTAACCTAAATTCAAAAGGGTAAAGTTCTACCAAAAAAACTCTGTCAATAAGGTTTTAGTGAAGGTTAAACGGTTCAAGTGAGTTGGGAGTGATTCATGATAATTTGCTAAAGCAAAATAGATAGGAAAATAAAAAGAAACATCCATAATTAACGTAATTGCCAAATTTACCTCCCCATGAGACCTCAGGTAAAAGTGAAAAATTTGAAAGAAAAAAAAAAGCTGTCAAATTGCTCTTACTTGACCCCATCAAGGTGCAAAAATAGTACAAAGTTTGTTTAATGCTAGGTCCTAGCACGTTTGATGCAACCATGTGCTGCTGTCCGTAAAACTGATCCTCGACAGGTAAACGAATGATTTCGTGATAACTTTCGTGACTAGTTAAAATCAAGTGGAAAACAATTTCATTCAGAAATATCGTGATATGAATTGTGAGAAAGTTGATACTAAGATTACAGCAGTTTTTATTTGATAAACAACAAGATTTGTTAGCAATAGAGGAGACCAGGCCGGGGTTGGGTACGGGGAGGAATAAGCCGTTGCCACTTTTGGTAAGTTTTACTTGAAGAGGAATATCATGTCCCTGATCACATCACACGTTGTGGAAAAACCTGGCTATGTGTCAATGCATAGAAGTCAGTGAGTGTTTTGATTCTCAGAGATTACATGAACAGTTATTTCAATTAATGGTGAATAAAACTCTCACCTTCCTCAACTATCATGCTGGATGCAACTGATTTTATGTCTGTCGTATTTTGATGAAAAGACGGACACTTTTATTGTTTCAAACACGATTATGATGACTTCTGTTCTTACATTCAGAACTCTGCAGGAGAGCTTGGCCACTGTAGATCAGGGAGGACCTTATGTAGAAAAGGGAAGAAAATATGACGTATGGAAAACAAGGCAAATATCCGATTATGCTCATGCCTAGACTTCCACTTCTGACCAGGAAAATGTTACTTTCTTTTCAGACAGCTCTTAGAATGAAATCAGAACTACAATACAACTTATGTATGAATATGCACTAAAAAATAACATCAAAAGTCCAGGGGTTTTAAGATTTGCCATCAACGGCTGAGTGTTTGTCTCCCTGAATATGAAAGAAATACAGGTTATACCTAAGGTAAAGCGTGTCGTCACCAGTTATTCAACTCACACCGGATGTTCAGTCAGGCCGAACTCTGTGCAGATTTTAGTACTGATGAAATGTCCAGTGCTGATGTCGAAGCGTCCAGCAACGCAATACTCGTCACGAAAGAGAACGAAATGGAGTAGCAAATTCAACCGGCCGAAATTGAATTCTTGATGATAATTAATGAATTACTCGAAAAGAACTTAATCAATGAATCTATGGTCGATGAGCTTGAAGGTTTTTTGGCAGCCGGCAAGTTTAGGATATACATTCGTTTCAATATCGATCAAATTACGCTTCGCAGGAACCTAATTGAAAGCTTGAATTTTGGTGGAAATTCTCAAAGTAATCTGGAGCTGTAAGATGTTTGGCCTGGGAACCAGTCTGTAGAGATTTTTTTCTGCGACTGGCTCTTTTTAGCCAGCAAATTAGCATCTCCTCACCTAACTAGATGGAGCAGGGTCCAAGGGAATTCCTAGGTAAACATGTCTCCATGTGTTACCATCCATCCCACGTGATTAGGTGCCAGATAAATCTGCGTACGCATTCTGAACTTCTGAGTAGAAGTACTTCCCATATCAATTTCCATGGATAACCTGAAAGGTCACGCAAGCTCCAAAACTTTCGAATCTCAGCGCTCTTGGGATTTCAGCTGTACAAATGTTGTCTAGATATTGGCCACGGCTGCTTTATATAATTTTTTTCGCAACAATTTTGTAGCTAAAAAAGGTTCAGAATTACCTCGTATCATTGCCTTGCTAATTTATATTAAAAAATAAAACCTTATATAACGATAGACAACGTTTTATTACTTCCTGGAGCTTTATGTATTTATTGCATACCAATTAAGGCCAAAGCACTGATAGTCTCTTGACTATTTATAGACACTGAAAAGTCAATGTTGTCAAAGGAAAAACAAAAACAAAAACAAACAAAACAAAAATCGGCAAATCACTTCTGGACAAATGAGGAATCTCGTGACTTTAATAATATCAGTGAATGCTGTTGACAACACGATCTGTCTATTGCAAGTGTTCCCACGTGGAGATTTCAGTGAGTATTTGTGAAAAATGTTTCTTTGCTTCAACGGAAAAAAAATTGTGTTCTTTACTCTAAACTATAAAGTGGCCGATGGTCGGAAAGTTTGGTCCAGAAAATAATGATATCAATGGGTATTAAAACTTAGAAATCATTTAAGCGAACACCATTCATTTGAGACGGACATTCACCTACAATGGTTTAGCCTTTTGTATTTCATGAAAAATCAAGCATTCCATCAAATACTATGTTACTAGAGCTGAAAAAAACAACGAAACACCAACTCCTCCCCAGTTTCCAATATTCAAACGATAAAAGTTTTTTTTTTGGAAATGCGTACGTATATCACAGAGTTGCCATCCGTACATGCACTAAAGCCGAGGAAAAGTGTTTTGCATCAGTTTACTGAGTAATGAAAACCTTTTTGATTTCTTTAAAATCGGCATTTGAAATTATACTATTCACCGTTATACACCTCGGACATCGGCTTTTGGTGGAAAATGAAAATGTGAACTCCCATAACCACACATACACATGCACACACGTATATATGTATATATATATATATATATATATATATATATATATATATATATATATATATATATATATATATATATATGTGTGTGTGTGTGTGTGTGTGTGTGTGTGTGTGTGTGTGTGTGTTTTATCTCCCCTGTTTCAAAATGATCAGAATGGAGTGCACTGATGCTTGAAAAATAAGGTGTGAATAGTACTAATACTGACACTCACCACTCAAATCCTGATGACACTACCTCCCCAATACTGGACCTAATCTAAAAAATACTAAGTCAAATAAACACTAAACCTGTTGCTGAAATGGCAGCCTTTTGAGCAGAAAAAAATCGGCAATTTTTTTTTTTTAAGTCTGAATCATGTTTTGTAAGGATGGAATGTTTTTCCGTCATGGTTTGCAACTGGATTATTGACAACTGAATACCTACAATCTTTTGACTGAAACTATCCTTTAGATAGAATGTAAACGCAAACATGAGTTTGTGACTCATTTGTACATTGTACGTGGGCTTACTCTGTACGTTGTAATTGTACGCAATTGGGACAGAGAGAACACAAGAAAGCCTCCAAATTGTAAAAAAAAAAAATCAAAGAAGACATTGGTCTTGTCATTCTTCTCTTATAGTTTGTTTCTACATCTCCCAGCTTATTACAATATATATATATATATATTTATATATATATATATATATATATATATATATATATATATATATATATATATATATATATATATATATATATGCATATATATATATATATATATATATATATATATATATATATATATATATATAGATAGATAGATAGATAGATAGATAGATGGATAGATAGATAGATAGATAGATAGTCAATCACATCAAAAGTAGGAAACACTGGAATCCAAAATTCATAACAGATAGAGAAGGAATTACAAGAAATTACTAAACTCACAATAAAAACAGTAGTAAACTTAAAAAGACGCTCCTAGGACTCCTAGAGTAGAATACAACCCAGAAAGTAAAGTAACGAACCTGAGGATATATCAAACCACTCTGGACACGATTCATCTATAGCCTCCACACTTCACCAAAAATTTGTCTCTTAGAAAAGACATCAAAAGCTACAGTGGTGGCTTAAATTAATCTCACCAACCAAGTGACAACCTCTCCATTGAACAATGACAAGCTTTCATAAACTCAAATAAGGACTACCTAATTATCACCCACAATAATATTGGGTATTAAAGGATATCTCAAAAAGGCATATACCCATCTAAATGAAACCAATTTTCACAAAGAAGTCACTATTGTTCTTTTTACTGACCACCAGGACATGATAATTATCTCCCAAGAAAATATGCATCGGAATAATCAAATTGACAGAAACATATGACACACTCAAACCCACAAACATGAAACTTGCACATCTCTACCAACTCCCTTCAAACATTCAAGATAATCGGTGATATCCCAATTTAACTGCCACCTTACAAAAAATCTCCAGATCTACTTACCACTTTATACTATTCTCAGCTATGAGAGTACAATCCTACAAACGTGATACTACTGACTCTTTAAATAAAATCAAACTCATTGGAATAATGCTATTTTATCAACTATGAATGCCCAGTCTCTATACCCTAACATTGAACATAATGAAAAACATTAAATCATCAAAAAGAGAGAATAGATAAATCTTAGGGCCGCTGACATGATTATTCACTACCTTTATGCATCACATACTTACTTTGAATAGCGTCAGCCTCAATAATTATCACTTCCTGTATGATATGCGATTATCTTAATGGGAAAATACAAAACAAACTGACATCTATATTATGAACGATTGCTTTTTCTACGTCATTTAGATGGATTACATTTTCTTCATGTATACTCTAAGACAAGCAACATTTGACAACTTCTAACTCATAAATTTTGAACATGACTATCAAACTATCAACTATTCATTAACCCACATTATAAAGTATCTTTACCAACACTCATAATTACGTATATGCCAAGTCAGCACGAGTTACACCTTGGGAAAAAAGCTGCCATATTTACAGGAATTAAGCATCAAAAACATTCGTACTGAAATCAGTGAACTCAATAGACACACTGCATAAGTTGCACAACACTTCTCAAAGATTGGAAAGTCTGGTACCCTAATTAAAAATCAGATTAGGAGGGAAATATCATAGAGGAAATCTGGAAACTAACTCACAAAAACAGATCAAACTTTCACGATACACTTCCCACTATTGCTAATAGCTGAAAACAGATGGGACATCCTAATATCAAAACCTGAACATAGATTAGATCTGAAAAGAAAGATTTTGAACCAATGCTGGTACTTGCCATTGAGCTGAAACATGGAGCCTGACCGAGAGACTGACTTTCGAACTGAGAACCATGTAACATAGATATAAAAAAAAAAAAAAACCTGCTCAACATCACATGGAGAGACAACGAAGCAGCACGATATGTCAAAGAGAAAGTAGGAGTCTGACACATCATAGAATCCATTGAAAACTTAAATGGCCATGGGCTTGTTATATTGTAAGAATGACAACTGCTGGGCGTTGCAACACACGACATTGATCTCTTGGCACGAAACTGATGCTAGCAAGATATAAGACATCAGTTCGAAGTTGAAATGTTCAAAACCAATTGGCCCCGCGATGCCCATTATAGAGACGCCTGGCAAATTGTGGGAAAAGTCGATGTCCAATGACGGACGATGGAAGGCTGATCATGGAAGACGAGAACCAGGCACCCTTTTGTTCCGTTGGCCCCACAATACTAATAATATATATATAATACCACAAAAGATGTTATGGTTTTACTTTGAAATATGTTTTGAAAAACATCTCATATATACAACTCATTCTGGCTCTACCTCAGCCTTTTACTGAGAAGTGAAGGTTTCGATCCTGCCTTGTGGTACTGGATGGTTTATTGGATAGTTTATATCCAGACTGAAAAGTTGTTATACAACCAAACAGCTGACACAATAATCATATATATATATATATATATATATATATATATATATATATATATATATATATATATATATAGCTACACTGTGTGATCATTGGATCCTTTGGCGGCAGAGCATTGTACTCAAAATAATCCTTGTCCACTGAGGTGGCACGAATGAGATTCTGTACATCACAGGACTGACAGGAGTTTCCGTTTTCTCGAGGACGACCGGGCTAGCTGGAGGGGTCTGTCTGTAGATGTCTACTACTTCATCCTCCAAGAGAGTAACCCGATGCTGCGAAGTACGAATTCTAACATTCATTTTTAATAACCCCTTTCCTTTCTAGACTATCCCATTGAGGTCCCAGTTAAAAGGTAATGATATTTAACATGGAACGTAATTTCAAAAGTTAATGAAACGAAAAATAAGTTTTTCAAAAAAGCACTCATCGCCGCAAAAGAACTAGGTCAGACTTGTAGATACAATCAGCCCTTACTGAACTTGATAGCGAAACTATAAATCTTGCCGATATCTGAAGCAATAAAGATACAATAAAGTCATTTTATTGTATCCAAATACGCAAAAATTATGAACATGGCCAGTCAGCAATCAGGAATATCAGAAAACAATACATCTCATGAGTTTGAAAAAGCGAACTTGCTTGCACACACTCTTTTTCCTTCTTTCCAACTCTTTCTCTGTCTCTGTCTGTCTGTCTGTCTCCCACCTCTCTCTTTATATATATATGTCGGTACGTCTATCACAATTTCTCCCCGTTTTGCTTCCACTCACAGCTTGAAGTATTTGACATCTTCCGATGGCAAGTTCCCATCATATTGCCTGATTGTGTGGTGGCATAGCTCAGCACAGCATAACTGTCTAGTGAGAAAAGACTTGAATTTGGTTAACGTGTTAATTGATATATTGGGAAGAAAACTGAGTATTGAGTCATCACAAACTCATCAGATGTCATGGAACCAATATTGGTCATCTTAATCTTAGTAACAGTGAAAATCGAAGAAGTGACTTGCTCCCAATTCTCTTCAAAGTAATTGATCATTTTGACTAATCATTATCTAAATCATAGAGTTTTTTTTCTGAAAATATTTCATCAGATGGTTGCTAAAGCAGATATCGTTTCTTCACAGCATGGTACAGGCCAAAGGCCGTCTAGAAGAGAGTCCAAACGTATATCTGTACATCTGCCTATTCCCACAAAACTGAACCGATTATTTATCATGCTTATACATTTACAATAACGGTTAATGCTGTTATTTGCATGCAACGTACCATAAGGTAACATGTTAGCAATATTGACATTGTGCACCAGATCCTTGATGAACAAATTGTGCGTCACCATATGAGCAGAGGGCCTTCCTTAGGTCCCATCCAGTCCCTACTGCCTGTACATATGAGCGTTGAATGCATCAGACAGTATATCAAGATCGACTCAAAAGGCCCATAACTGCCAATGCCAGGAAAAATACTGCTTGGGAATCATTTGCACCACCGTAAAAAAGGTCTTGACTGACCATGCCCAAACCAGAGAAAGGGAATGAGGACCGTTTTTGAGAGTTAGTATAACGTTTTACTTTATATTCCGTTTACCACCTTACCGAGGTGAAGCTGCTGACTGTAGCGTTGTTACTTTCTGAGGTTCTGCACAACGAAAGACAGTAGGTGATTTGTCATGTTACCATTCAAAGTTCTTAACAGTTGTCAGTAGCACCTCAAAGGCAACTTAACCATGTCATCTGTAAGCATGAGGGAACAGTTCTTCTGGCTGGAATATCTCTATTATGGTACAAGCAAGAATCACTTCTTTTTTTTTTACAGAAAAGCATTTCTTGCATTGAAGTGCCCACCAAGAAAATCAACTACGTCATACATTTTGCAGGATCAACGCTAAGGTGAAACGTGACAGAGGTATAGAAGATGGGCATTTTGATTTCAATGAATGACGATCAAAGAGGGATGGGAACTGTCCTCTATTCTAGTACAGGGGGAGGGCAATCATGGCACAAGAGCTGAGTTTACTATACCATCCAAGTGGCAGCCATCCTTCAATATTTTGATTTTGATTCCCTGACAGCATTCGTCGCATGATTATTTGCTGAGGGCCTACCAGCGATGCCCACTGGATTAAAGTCCTTTTCTAAAACATGAATGGACTCTCGATGACATGCCTAGATTTCGGTAGATTATTCAATGCAGGCCATTCCAATATTCGGAAAACCGATCAGTCGATCATGCAGATGAGCAAAATTATTTTTGTACCAGGAGTGGTTGGAGGGTTGTAGCTTCAGGGACAATCTCAGTGCATTTCGGCAATTAAGATGGGTTAGCTGGTCCCGAGGCTGTGGTGCTGATCAAAAACTCTGAACATTCACACAGTCTGATGGGAAGACGAAACAATACAGTTAATCATGACGAAACAGCAAGTTTGCAAAAGGCATTTAGGAAATATGTCTGATCACTTGTCAACGTAATTTAAAAACTTGATAAACTGTTTGGAAAGAATATTGGAGACCTGCTTGTCCTCAACGGCGAAGATTTTGCAAATTGATCAACCAAGGATTCTGCTAAGAAAACACATTAGATTGGCAAATGAAATTGTTAAGAATTCACATGAACATTACTTGTGGGGAAAGGTTGCCCACCGATGACACAATCTGATGCAACCGGTTGAAAGTGCACGTTGGGTCAATGACAAAGGCTGTAAATGAGGAGAATTAGCCGCTGATCATGAAAAGTGATGTCAAGCTGATCTCATAACTTTCCTTTAACTGTCAAATGAGATATAGGTACTCACAAAACTTCTTCTGTCATCATAATCGAGTACCCATTCTCTCCGATGGAGGAAAATTATGACTTGGAAGCAACAGTGACGGTTTGACATTTTTGAAAGACCTGTCCAAAAATCAAACCAAAATCTATGATGCCACCTGTGTAGTGTTAGATCGAACTGACATCATTTGGGTGATGGAAGCAGCTGGTTCGAATTCATTTGATTAATGTGCTCGGCAGGTATCCATCCAACTGCAGGATCTCATCACAGATAAATCTGATAGTTGTATTAAACTACTTGTGTACCATGCTGTATTATATGACCTCCACGAAAAAGGCATCCAAACAGTCAACACGTGTTGTAGATTTGGCTGAGTATGCCATGTCAACTAGCAGCTGGATTTGAATTGAGGCTAGCATTTAGAACCGACAAGAACTTTGCTACTAGAAGCCTACGAATAAGCTACGTGCAACTGACGAGAGGAGTCGTGTAAACGTCCAATTATCAATGCTAGAACATTGTATCTAGTTATGCTGGACATAGGAGGCTGCAAGGCCAATATGAAAGTCAACGGTAGATTTGGTAGATACAATACTGATACTGGCGAATGGGATTTTCAGACGACGATTTACTAAGAAGTTTGTCATACTTCATCTTAAGAGAACCAGCACCACACCAAGAAAAAATATCATCAAAAATATGCCTTTGCTCTGATGGGACAAGGTAATAGAGACGTCTATCATAGTAGCCATATCTGGTAAAAAGCTCAGTAGTAGACCCTGTGCTGTCATCATCAATTCAAAAAAAATATGAGACCCACTGGACAATGTTGTTAAAAAATTAAAATCCTAGGAATAACTTTAGGGGATGCAGTGTACAAACAGTGTACAAGCATCTATTTCTATGAGGGACAACGCACCAGCTGACACTAAGATAATTTTATTTACACAGAAGTTAGTGTCTTGGTTTGGTCAATGGAAAGTTACCTTGTCGTGATGATCAATTAACAGGTAGATTGGTTCAAATAGATTACAGCAATTACACTGGTCTTTTCTACTGAACTGAGTAGTTAATACTTAATGGCTTAATTAGATTCAGTGAATATTTTTACGTGGCATATGTTAATACATAACTCTACTCGAACTACTATAGTGTTCTGAGTGTTGACATGATCATCTTTCATTACACTTGAACTTGTAAGTCGTGCTTGAAACAGTAGCTTGGGAGTAGCTGAAATAACCAATGCTAGTAAGCGCCAGTAGCAATTTCGGAAAATGGCTATTATGATCACAATGCCAAACTGCAAGTTGACGCCTTCATTGCAAAATGAACAAAATTAAGCTGTGTCTCTCCTCTATAGACAAGATTTCATAAAGTTCGCTTTTTCTATCAAGCTTTCGAACTCTTATTAGATTTCTACAAACCAATTCATGATTTCTTTTTTCAGCATAATTAATAATTGGCAAAATTTCACTATTATATAGAACTGAGCCATCAGACCTAACCACGCTGAAAAGCGTGTACGGATTTAAGCAAATATATTCTTGTACTTCATGAAGCCTTGCGCTATACTAAGTGCAGCTTCATAAATATTGACTCATGTACATCATGTTAGCACAGCAAATACGTTGCTTTCGAGATGTGTACCCTCTTTTAATAAGCTCACATTGTCATTTCCCTTGCGAGGGTTTGTAATTCTCACCTCAATAGCGGAAGACAGGCTATTGTGTACTGTGTAAATTCCGTGTTTGCGCAGCGTGACAAGCCGAGCGAGATGCTGAGGCAGTGCAAACTACAATTCAATAAATCATCGGTTCCGACGGAGTTGAAGATGCTTCCTTTCGTAAGTAGGGGAAGCGGTTGGAGATATTTTTAAACAGCGGACGCCGACTAAATACATGAGAAAACCACTCGTCCCCGAGACAAGGGGCGTCTTCTTTAATCCCGGAATTCACTTGAGCATTTTTCCTCTATTTTGCTGTTCTGTTCTTCTCATTTGGACATTGATTGAAATATTGATTGAATTATGAATATACTTATCGGCGAAAAAAGGTTTTTGCTGCTAAGTTTGTGTAGTGAGATGGGTACAGGGAATATCCAGAGACTATCCGACCATTTGATACGAACGAAAATATATCCGATATACGGAATAGCACATTATTTCCGTTCATGATACTACCCTTTGGACCTCACAGATCTATCCCAACGTTCTTTTCATAGTACTACTGTTTTGGATCGGAAAATATATGCAATGAGTACGGACAAAATAAGTGCATATTGCACGCAATATTGTTGAGAAATGGTTATATAACTGAATTGAATTCTCTTAGATGTGTTCTTCTATTTGAAACACCATTTGACCTCACATTCTTTAATTGAATGGTTTAGTCTATTTACGCTGTCTAGGCTAACTAACTAATTCACTATGTGATAACAGGAAGTCAGATCAAGTAAGGTTCCAAATAAAATAAGTATTTATGATTATATATATATACATATATATATATATATACATATATATATATATATACATATATATATATATATATATATATATATATATATATATATATATATATATGCACACACACACATATATATATACCTTCTTTTCTAGCTCTAAATTGTCGTATGGTGAATGAGCAATACATCCTTTGCGTACCTTCGTTTTGTTTATTTGATGACTATATTAACAATGTGGGTTCACTTTGCAAGTAGTAATCTATTCTATTTGGCTACAAATCTGATTCTCGTTTATTGTAATGGGGAATTATTGTGACAGAAATTGTTTTCCAGCTTCCACTATTCAAATGAGCTCGTGAAAATTCCCTCCAGGGATTTCCAATTCTGGGTTTCATGCAGCATTCATTCTGGTTAATGCGTTTGTTCACTACCAGCCAATCGTCCGCAAATGTCCTTTGACATTTCTTCTCCTGTGTATGTACATTTGTATGCATGTGCGCACGCGAGCATCACCAGCAGAAAGTTCCAGTTTCCATTCTCAGTATGAGCGAATATGGCAGAAAACTCTGTATCAGAATGAATTTCCCCAGTAACTAATTGTGATAAAGATTTGAAAAATATCCTTTCGGTGGTAGTCATGCATCCTACCAAAAGGAATGGTCATAAAACTTTGTGAGGATTAAGTTCCAGTTTCCACCAGTTTTGAAAAATTACGAGTATTATTAGGCTGCATGTATTGTAATAAAGACCGGGATTTCCTTCTCCGCTGTATACTCTAGTGGGAGTATTGTCTTAAGAGACGCACACTGATGCGTGCACAGGGATATCCATGTATGATTGGAAAATTACTACATTTAACGTTTCGGACGTTCTTCGATTTATCCTGTTAGGGCTGTTCTTGTTTGTTTAACTTTATGATAATTGTAAATTATTGCAACAATCAATGCTTACTTACTTAGTATACTCAGCGGAAAATGACACGCAATCTTTTATTAGCCGTGACTTTAACTAAACATCCAAGGTAAATCTTCCTCACATCACATAACTGATATTTTTACTGCAACCAAAAATGAATACGGCTCTTGCGTAGACAATGTAGTTAAATATGAATCCGGGTGTTCCAGACAGTATGACTAACTCAACTGAAATTATTTCTGTTTCCAGAAATCAAGCAAGGAAATCGACCGCCATATTGAAGGGGGAATCGGCGACCATATTGTCGAGGAAATCGTCTGCTCAATGAAATGAAAAATATAGCAATAACCAAGTCCGTATTCGGAATTGAATTGAAAACGAAAGCAAAGAACGGACCATGGATAGGAAAAATGGCGAAAGAAGCCAGAACTGATAATTATACCGGAAGATTACCACAGACGCATCATTAACAGGAGTTATTTCTAAAGGAGAAATAATCGGACGAGGTGTAGGAGTTACGGAGGCGTTTGGTTGCTGAGTACCAGACGGTTATCTAGCGATTAATAGCCTATCATGAAATAAATGAAAAAATTCCTGGGCCAAAATATTATTACAAGTCGGAGACTGGAAGAAAAAAAAATGTCTCTAGGTGGATGAATAATGATAATAATAATAAGACAAAGAGCGAGAAGGATACGAATAATACAACCATAAACTAGAAGTGGGAAACAGAGATGAAAAGACTCATTGTCTCTGTGGAATTCAAACAGATCAGTCATTCTTGCCCAGGAGATTATATCTAGTTATTCTAAACAAAAACAAGATAAACATTCAGACAAAAAAAAATGCAACCGCTTCATCAGAACAAAGTGAAACTGAAGTAATCTGAAACACTGGAAGTACAATGTGTTCAGAAAGAAACATGCACCTGTTTTGAAAACTTGTATTTAAACTATTCTATATCTAAAAACTATTTTCAAAAGGCAAAGATTTAAACCGAAAATATAAGAGCATACCAGCAGCGCATATATTTCAACTTTACAGCATATGCTTGAAGGGATTCCTCTTAACTTGGATTCAGATTCCTACCCAGTCATGCCATAAAGGCTTCATTATATTAAAGAATGTCATAGCTGACACCATAACGAAGAATAGATTCTCAAATGAGGCTTGTGCACATAAAAACCTTCCCACTGCTAAATTGTGTTGTGTCCAACTACAGTGATGAATAAAAAAGTGGATGGTCACGTATCTTAAAAGACAACTCCTGAGGCCTGGTTTTAGCTGCGTGCATCAGCTTAGTGATTCTTGCAAGTGTCAACTCTAGCAGAGACCAGGACTTGATACCAACAAGTCTTCATGACCATTCTCTTGTAGCACAAAATTTACATGTGCAAAAATTCCACCTTTTCATTGTCTGGGTTGCTTTTTTTATGAAGCACCCGGTAAATGTCGACCCGCCTAAAGAATTAAAGAAAACGTAGAGTTATGATTACAATTGTATTAAACGTTACGAGAAAACAAAAAAAAAAACCAGCCAAAAGTCACTTCTGAAATAGACAGAATTTCACACTAAGATCTTGAATTAGAGTAGAAACAGTTGAAAGGATTCTGTAAAAGTAATGCGCACATAGCTACTATCGCATTTTCTGATATGCATTTATTTAGTGCGTTCTAAAGTTCTCCTCTTACTTAAATCTATATACGTTTTTGATATCAGTCAAGATTTAATTTAATCTTACCTTTGTTTCAAAAACGGAAGAAAATGATTATGCATTTACTCATTCTTCTTGTGAAATCATAACCCATTTCATTCGTTCCTTTTTATCAGAATCAGATGTAACACTGGGGAACAATTTCAAACCAAAGCTGCAAAATTATGTAATACAATCATTATTCGGAATTGTAATATTTAATCAATTTTATTGACCTGGAAGATTGGATCATTTGTCCTGTTTAAATATACCTGCATTCAATGATTGCACCAATTGTTTAAGTTTCTCTCTTCTGTAAATTGAGAGTATGAAACCTGAAAAAGAGACGTTACTCAATGTGATTAAAAGTTACTTCTCAATTTCCAAGTGAAATATTCCTTTTTGATTTGATATTAAACCAGCAGAGTTTATATTATATCAATAATTTCAGAGTTTGAAACTGTGAACAATTAAATTCAGTTTAATGATTCTGATATCAAAAGTAGCATTTGGTTTCTAAGAAACAATTCTAATTATAGCAGTGTATGTTCGAATGCTAACATATTTTCCAATCTACTGTAGAGTTCATTGTTCCAGTCCAAGTGAAATTCATGAATGCAAACGCAGGCATGATTGTCATGCACACAAGATTGGGTATAGTACAATAATCACAACAATATTTCTCCGTATTGAGTCATTATCAGGACTAAGCTGAACTTTGCCAATATCAATGTCGGTAATCGATTGCTCAAAGTGTTGCCCGAAACGTAGAATTTGATCAAATTATAGCTGGGGCATTTTGTGTTTTTTTTATAGCATTAATGCAACCAGGGAAGGTATAAATCATCTTATTCTCTCAACAGCTTTGGACAAATTATCGGGTTGGCTTAGCTCTCCAGCCATGGCTAGCAACCAGTCTAAGAGAGAAGCATAAGTTCTGTCTGGCTATCAAATGATGAGGTTTGTTGTGCCTCAACTATTCTGCACTGAGTTACAGAAGATAAAAAACGTGCTTGTTCACCATATATCTTGAAAAAAAAGAAAGATTTTTGTGCAAGATTTTCGTTTATTGGTTGCTTAGTTTCGTTATAAAACACTAAGAACATTTCAGAGTTTTATTCTTCTGCTCTATGTAAAGCTTTCAGGGGTGATTTTTTTTATGGTTTTACATTTGCTCACAGAAAATATATCGAACAAACATTTTTCTATGATTCAAAACAGTTGATTCCCCCGCAGGATTGAACCAGATCATGTACAGAGAACAATGTCAACTAAGAATGGATTGTAGCAGCGAGTCAGTCCCCGACTGTTCTTTTGAGATTGAAAAGAAACGTCCCTATGGTAAACGAATCAGTCTAGCTTGGAGTTAGACTAGTTTTTCTTCCTGGCTGGATTTCGAAAGAGTTTTGTTTTGTTTTTTTCTTCCCGTTTTTTTTTTCTTTCCTTTTCCGTCTCTATTTCTTTCTTTTCGTTAACAATAATGGCGGCATCAACCATTTTGCAACACGGGGGAAACTGCCTGTTAGGCATGCGCAGTAAGGAACATAAGAATAAGGTACTGAGTGAAGAATTAAAAAGAATGGCGGATATAAGAAATGATTGAATAGAAGTAATGTATACCCAAAAGACATCAGACATGTATAGCAAATCAGACACAGGTTCCATTTTTCGCTTTGCATTTACAGTGTACGCAAGCTTCTGCTACTGATATGTAAAAAAAAACTGTGCATGTTTGTCTCAATACAGTGAACGATGTTTAAGATAGACAAAAACTGACAAATCCATGCACTCACACACACACAGACATATATATATATATATATATATATATATATATATATATATATATATATATATATATATACGCACATACACACACACACACACACACACATATATATATATATATATAGAGAGAGAGAGGGAAATGAGTGTGTGCATGTGTGCATGAGATATGAAGATACCAAATATATAATCCGATGTATTTTTGTATCATTATTGAAAATGCGTATCCAATAATACATAATTAGGTTTAAATACCATTCATATTGTTCATATTAATGAACTGCGTAAGCTGCAAAATTTGTAGTAGGTGTGTATATTGTGCATTCAGGTTTATTTCGCTATTTGGAGGTAAAAACTGAAATGGTGTCTGCTTCACGATTCCAACTTCCAAGATCCCGATCCCATGTATCCAAGCTCCTGATTGGCCGACTTCTATTTTCTGAATCTCTACTTTTCGTCCTTTTATTTACCTGAGAAACAATTTCTATAAACAGATCTTTCTTTCCTATTTAATTTTTCATAAACTACGGAGCCCTTTCACTTTCCTCTATAATCAATGCCATTTGAGCATGTTTACAATTTATGAGACGAAAGAATCTATTGTGAATGTATTTTTCTTCTCTGCCACGAGACTCGGAAGGTGTTTATTTTCCTTACCAAATTCTTTCCCCTTTGTTTCACTTGTAATCGAATGGTCACGTGTGTGTGGAAACGGCGTTCGCATTATTTCGTCCTTTTGCTCATTGTACTTGAGCAATCAATCATAATTAACATCTGGCTTCCAAGACCCATCAAAGCCTCACCAGCATCCCGTTTCCTGTACATTTCAGAACACTTCCCTTACTCTGCCCGTTGCCCACCTCTGGGGACACCGGGCGAAGGGACTGATCTCCTATGTTTTCTTTAATCAGACTTGTCCGATATGAAGCGCAACGCTTGAGAATCCGGAGTTATTCAATTAATCACGCATAACTGTGGTGGAAGAGATGGTCTCATGCCTGTCTCGAGAGCATTAATCTGAATTGAACGCTGTCTTACTAGATTACAGACTTGTCGGCCAACCTCAACTCTTTCTACGTTTCAATGGGTGAAAAAAAATCCCGAGAATACGTATGCATAGTACTGGGTGAAAATTTCAAACCAACATTCTCTTATTTACCCAAACCTACCTACAGACAGAGAAAGCAATCATGAAAGGGAAGGTTGAGGATTCTCGTGTGTATGTACCAAGGTGGATGCAGACATACACTGCTATATCTTGTGACTTATATTGTTGCGAGACCAGGTGTTAATTAGAATAGGAGACGAGGTTATAAAAACAGAGGCTGTCAGTTTTGATTTTGATAATTTCGTCTCATTTTAGTCTAAATAATGTCCGTCTAATATCACTTTGTCGACTGAATATCCCAAAACGTCAGCAAGTTTTTTTTCGGATCATGGGCAATAAGCCAATGGAGATGAGATTATGTGTCGAATCCAGGACTCTTCTATAATTGAGATATATTTTTGGATTAAATGTTAGGATAATCTTCTTCCCGAATCGGAAAGTAAATTCCTGGGACGTGAAAGTGCTATACACTCATAGGTTACTTCACTCAGTCGAGAAAGAGAATAAACAAACTTGTACGGACAGTTTGGCCAAACATTTGGGTGTTCTTCATTTCGAAAAGCAGATTTTTTTAAACGAAAAGATTTATCTCCCATCCTCATTTCCTTTCATCCACATTTTCCTCCCCATTCTCCCCTATTTGTCTTCTTTTTTTTTTATTCCTCATATTTCTCGTTACACTCAACTCTTTATTTTTGCTACCTCCTTTCCACTCTCCCTTCCCCTCATTCACCCTTCCCAATTCATTCCTCATTCATATAGTTCTCTTAACTCTTCCTTTTTCTCACTTCTTTTCCTCATTCCCCCACCGTGATAATCCTCTTGAATTTCATGATAGAGCGATATGGGAGCAGGAGTGAAAAATATATGTGATTGGTTTCCTCCTTTGTTTCTGAGAAAAGAAAAGTTGCAAGGATAATTGCAACTGGCCTGAGTGTGTGAGACAGTATCGGGATGAAGTGTGTGTGTGAGTATATGTGTGTGTGTGTGTGTGTGTGTGCGTGTGTGTGTGCATGGAGATATGGAAGACATTGCAAGTACTATATATGTAAACACACACACACACACACACACACACACACATATATATATATATATATATATATATATATATATATATATATATATATATTCTGCTGCATTCTCTATCAGTTTTTTTACTGAATGAAGATAGTCGATGGCTGAATAGTTTTTCTGAAGGCACTTTGTTCCTGTCGTTGGTTTTCATCAAGAGTTTTTGCAATTCATTTGATGATAACTTTGCTAACGGTTTGTAGATACAGTTGAATAAGCTTATTGACCTGTGATTGTTGAAATCTCTGAGGTCTGTTTTGTGCATTTTGGTTTTTCAATCTTCTGGGGTTTCATTTTGTTTGTGGCATAAGTTGAAAAATAGTGACCTGTCTCTTAGTGATGACTTTTCCATCTTTTTAGGGTATGTCGATGATTATGTTATGGGGCCCTTTGAAGGCTTGCCTCATTTTCCATGGAATATCGAATGGAAAATATTTGAATTGATCACTGAAGACCAACTTAATCAAAGGAAATATGTTAGTTGGCTTCCAGATGAACTCTAGCAAAGCAAAACGAATGCCATGTGCAACAAACATCTTGAGGACAAAGACACAATGAAGATAAGAAAAAGCAAACGAATTTCTATGGAATCAAAAGAAAAAAATATGCAGAAATCAAAATATGCCTTTGGTAGTCTCAAGAATACAACCAATGAACCCTATTTATATATATGGAACAGAGACATGGAACCTAAGAATTGGCCCCCAAACTGAGAACCATGCAACATGCACTCAGGTGATCTCAACACAACACAATATATTTAAGAAAAGACAGGTGTCCAAGATATCATTGAAAAAAACCATTGAAACTAGAATTGCACTGGGGTGGACATGTTAGAAGAACTGTGGGACTCCCAACTTAGGTCCTTAGATCATACACACAATTGAGGCCGACCGAAAGTGAGATAGTATGATAAACTAGACGAATTCATTGAGTACTGCTTCCGCTACGCCCATGATAGAGAGGTCTTGCAAACGTTGAGTGAGATCTATGTCCAATGACGGGTGCTAAACACCTAACCATAACAACGACTATGATGATGATGATGATGATCTATGTACGTAAATATATATGTGTATGCATGCATTTTACACCACAGAAATCTGTAGATGTATGCAATTGTGTGTATTACAAAATATGTGCTTATTCGTACGCTTGTCTTTGTTGAGATTTCTAGGTCAGTGAACACAGCCTGGATAGATATATTCCATAGCTCCATTGACCTGTATTATCTGCAATCGGTATTGTAAGCCCTGTGTCTCGGAGAAATCAGATAATTTCATTAATGGCCATCCCTCTTCAAAAGGAACACAGGAGCATGTTTAGAATAGGAGAGATTGAGATTGTGATTGTTTTGTCGTGTGTGAATCATACAAAGAGAGAGAGTTAAACAGGAGAAGATAGCTGTAAAATAAGGTTGAAATCAATTGGAAATGATCCACGAAGACACAAGCGTGTCGTCCGAGCCACGGGCAGGAATTTGATTTTCGTTTGCTATGCCAAAGTGAGGAATGGCACGATGCCAATCATCAGATCCCAAATCTACACTGATATGCTAGAAAAGGGAGTCTTTTATTGGCATTATACGTTGTAATATTGACAACTCAGGCCAAGTGGTAGAGTGCTCGTCTTTTCATATAACAAGCATATTATTCAATTTCTGTCCGCTGAGAACTCAGCACAAAGCCTAGGATCGAAGAACCTGTCGGTAGAAACACCTGATCTCTCAAGATCACCAAAGTTGATGAACGTCAAAACATGTCAGTACCTAGATAATTGACCATTTGAGGAAAACCAGGGGCTGTAAGTAAAACAAAACTTATATATATATATATATATATATATATATATATATATATATATATATATATATATATTAGGCACAATTATATATGTATGACACAATTATATATATATATATGTGTATATATATATGACATAATTTTCAATCCTAATTATAATTAACGCTCCCTTCTGTAGGGTTGAGCACTGTCAAGTGGGGCACTCGTCTATTAATGGTATATGCAATGATCTTCAAACTCTGGAATAAAGCACTCGGGTAGACAGGGAATTTTTCTGAACTCGTCTTGATGGAGAGATTAGCTAAACAAGTTCAGAAATTCTAGCTCTTCGACCCCATTGATAGAGGAATGTGGTTGATCCTTGGGGAAGTCTATGTCCAACAACAGACATTAAAAGAATGATGATGATGATGCTGGTGATGCTGATGATGATGAAATATACATTGCTTCGTTTGGTCCTACTGACCATCCAGTTCCGCTTTGGGTTTGGGTAAAATGTCTGCGTCTGGGTTTATATATGTATAGCCTAACTGAAGAGTTGTAATACTACGGAACATATGTCTCAATTATTTAATTGTTATCATTCTATATATATATATATATATATATATATATATGTGTGTGTGTGTGTGTGTGTGTGTGTGTGTGTGTGTGTGTGTGTAGTACCAGCTAAAAACTTTTGATCAGTATTTGGAAAAGGAGACAACTTACAGGTTGTCCCGATATCATCATCATCATCATCATCATCATCATCATCATCATCATCATCATCATCATCATCATCATCATCATAATAATAATAATAATAATAATAATAATGATAATTATAATAATAATAATAAACAACATTATGGTTGTCAACTTTCTCGCTATTTATGCTTTAATGAGCGTTTGTAGATACGATACGAAACAGAAAGTAATATATATCATACCCACAAATTTATATTGCATGAAGTCACACACACACAAACACACATACACTGACACCTGTGCAAACACACACAGGAGTACACAAACGCGTACACACTACAAGGTTTGTCATAATAATCGAAATCAGGCTTTTCATTTAATTTGGTGAGTTGCAATACTATATTAGCAGGGTGTTCAGAAAGATGCACTCAATATTTCTTTTGTGAATCACAAAATATTACTGTAAAATAAAGAAAAAAGGTTTTTAGGACGGGAAGGGATCGAAGTTAGTTCTGTGAAAAAGAGAAATAATTATGGAAAACATATACTTCGATGAAAAATAATGTGCTAAATACTGGCTTTTAAATCACACACACGCATGTTCTCTCACATTTTTCCATCCATCTCTCTCTATATGTATGTCTATATCTATATCTTTCCATCTCTCTATCTATTAATCCATCAATCTAACTATCTATCTATCTATCTATCTATCTCTCTCTCTCTCTATATATATATGTATGTATGTATGTATGTATGTATGTATATATATATATATATATATATATATATATATATACCACACACACACACATACACACACACACGCACACACACACACACAGATATATATATATATATATATATATATATATATATATATATATATATGTGTGTGTGTGTGTGTGTGTGTGTGTGTGTGTCTATGTGCATCACACAAAAAAGAAAGAGCTAAGGTGACTCTTACAACGTACCCCACTAACTTTAGCCTAACCAAGCATCTAAAATGTCTTTGACTCACCTGGGCTAAGTTTTAATGTGACATTTTCGTTTGAACTCTCACAAGTCCATTTTTCAATTGCCATTTGCCATTGCGATTCGAGGTTATTGGAAAGCAAAAATGAAAAAAAAAAAGAAGAATATATCGATATCAATTTTTAAGAATAAATGAGATGAATAGTGAGAGATGACCTGTAATTTAACAAGTAAAATATGATTTAAACTTTTGTCCAACAAAGTAGTCAACACGTAAGATTTTTTTTGAAATTCTACTCAAGTAGACATCCATTATTTTTATTTTCCCGAAGAGATTCAAGCCCAGTGAATTTATTAAACAATGAATTTCTCACGGGGATGAGTTGAAGTAATATTTTTAATTACATTGCTTCGTACCGATGGCTGTGTGCTCGACCTGCCTCAGTAAATCGTGAGTTCAATCCATGGCCAAGATCTTTTAAAGACCAGTAAGATTGTACTGGAAGCATCTTTGTTAAGCACGCATTCAGAGCCGGAGGGAGGCTGACTGAATGAGAATAAACGTTGGGAAAACTCGTCGAAGATATATTAGTGGTGGGTACACCATCAACATTGGGAAAGGGACTAAAATTCCTGCACTGAGTTTACAGGACTAAGGAAAGGACGATAGACTTAATATAAACCGCTTTTAGACACTAAAATGGACTTATTGGTGTTGGGCATCATAAAAGCGAAATGCAACAGTCGCTAAAGACTAGTAAATTGATTGCAATGAATTTCAGTGATGGACAGATCGTCGTATTCATGATTTTATTTCCGCTAATGAAAAATTGGCAATGGTCATTTATCCATCCACTATATCTGCTTATGTATTGGTCAACAAGATAGATAAAAAAATCCAAATGATTTTCAATGAAATTTCATACAAGTGATAACTATCGGCTAAATAGAATAAGTGATTGGATTTTTATGTGAATCTAGGAATTTTTATGCCAAATGAGGCGATTTTTTCCATTTATAGGATCCAATAACACAGCAATGACGTCATCACAGAGGAACCGTCATATTTTTCCGAAGAATTATCATTACAAGTATTTTCCATGGCGTAGTCTGGTATTTGTAAAACCGGAAGTTCAGTTTTAGTGACAATGGCGATGGTTGGGGTGTGAGCTCTCTGTGTTCTTTTTAGTTCGCGCCAGTAGTCATTTCTACAACATGATACCTCATAGAAGATATTTGATCTTTACGAATGACAGCAAATATAAAGTACACTTGTAAAGGATTCGTAAGATGAAGTAAGACTTGTTAGTGTAATCGGATATGCAAATCCACGCATGAAATACGATTGAACAAACATAAACTCTAACCACAATTTGATATACTCCGAACCCGATTATCTCACTGTACACTTATTCCAACACATTAGAAACATATATTTTCTGTGGACGTACGATGTGAAAATGAATTTTAACCCTTATTTAGTTCAGAGCCTTCCTTCTTTCCCACCCTGCTTAAACGTAAGACGACAAGGCATGTGATTTGGGATTCAAAATTACGACATTAGTGTAGTAACTATCAATTTTATTCATGCTTTGATCAGCACTTCTGCCTCAGATCCGAAAATCAGTGCACTCAACATAGGATTTGCAATCAGACTGTAGTATTTGTTGGCTCATTGAAGAGTTTTACACACAAAGTATATTTTTCTCATTCTTACATCGTTGTTGACCGGCAACGATTCGCTCACATGATTATAATTTATTATCCGTATTTAGCATCATGAAATCTTCAATTTATACACCAAAATGTGTACGTGTGGATTTTTGGTGAATTAGGTTTTAAATAGTAAATGACCAAGAAGAGTATTCACAGCTACATATGAATTTCCATAAAATGGTTGTTTAAGAAAGATAGAGGAAGTTTTATTTTAGTTAAAAAGTCCATAGATTTAAATAGTGGTTTGGAGGTATTACTATACGCAAAAACCCTAACCCAGAGTGGAGGAGTCCATTGTTACAAACTGAAAAACAAGAAAACAAGACAGTCCATCGTATAAGTATATTGAATTCCCATGAGTTGGTATCAAATCATATTTACTGGGAGATCCAATGAAAGTCGGACCCATTAACAACTTATTTCTGATCATTGCTACACGATACGCATCCTGATCATTTTTGTCTTTTTTTACTCAATAATTCTAAAAAACGAAAAGAAAAACAAACATAGATATATTTGAATTGAGTTGCTTCCTCTTATTCCCCTTTTTCAAAATTATAAACAGAATTTATTTACCGCGAAGGGAGTATCTTGAGTTAAAGTTATCCTTGTCAACAATATTTCCATCCATGAGTGAACGATTCTAGTATTAGGTACAGATAAGCAAGAACATCGCACTGGTCATTTTTAGAGTAGGTAGCAAACCCGTATCAGGTATCATATTTAATTGCTATAATTGCTCCTACAGACCGGACGTATCAAATGGTGTGTTATAAAATTGTAGAGAAGCCATGAATATATCGTGTCACTTATCCGTTAGCAGTAACACTAGTGATGGTAGACACCATTTTCTGAGTCAGATCTTATTGAAAAGATAAATTTTCCCACAACACGTTCAAAGGTGACAAGATATCAATTTACAGACATAATTAAAAGAAGATGGGGTGAGTATTACTTTATCAGCGTTAAATTCAGAACACAGCTACGTTTGATAGCAGATATGATAGCAGACGCAAAAAATGTGGCTATACTGTTGAATTATCCAGCAGGGCGTACAGTGAATAGAAAATAAAAATGAAAGTAGGCTCTTTGACGCGTCTTCCATGATGAGGAAACGCTGGGGTATAAAACCATTTCGTGAAAATTGACGCAGCTAGAAATTTTCGTGTATTAACAAAGGGCAGGATCAGAGATATTGGGTGATCAAGCAATTCGTCCTATTTAACAACGACCATTTGGGAGTCAGGGGACTCCCAATATTCGAGCTTTTTCGAATTAACAATCTAAAGGAAACAAGCAGATATATTTTGGTATGAAATCTAAATCTCTAAGACTAAACCGTCTTAAATAAGTAGAACGATTGAACGTTTATGACGATTAAATCTACGTAATTTATTATTTTAAGTAAGTGAGAATATGACATCAGGATCAAAGGAAACAATTTATGTGAGGGCAGCTTTTCTTTTTTCTTTTTGTGGTTATGACAAAAGGAGCAAATATATGTTCCCAACTTAGAGGTTACGGTCGCCCGACGGTACATGTAGGTATAACCATGTTTAGAATTTAAAACAGGAAATTATTGCTTTATTTCATTGATACGAGGAGAATATGTACAAATCTTTGGCTTGATCTACATGACGCTGAAGGCTGTGATACGAAACGAGGATAGTGACAAGAAATTGAACTTTCTAAAAAGGTATCCAACTATTGCAATGCGTATTCAATATAGAATAGTTTGTGGTTGATATTAAGATGGATAAAATAAGAAGAGATGAATATTTTGAATATTTAGTAGTTTTTTTCGATTTGAATAAATCTTTCTATCAACTCAAAAGGCAGTTTCGCAGAGGAATATTGCAGCTAGAAACAGCATGGATTAGTCAATAAAAGAATAACTTGAGCGAGCCATATCAGCTTGAAAGATCCCCACGATAGCAAATTTACGAAACTTTTTCTTCACTTACACCCGACTTTATTGCTAAAAACCTTTTATAGTCTTTCAAAGTCCACTAATCATATGAAACAATTAGATATGTACAACAAATTGATAATTGGAATAAAACTTTTACTTTTGTTAAACCAACTGATTGTTTGTAAAATGGCCAGATTTTCGACTATCGTAGTTTTTTGTCGGATTATTTGGAGAAAGATTCAGCTGGATGAAGCGAAAAATTGGCATTTTTGAAAATCTGCTTTTTTAAAATTCTTACAACGGAACAGGTGAAGTTCCAATCAAGTTGATGTAAGCATATTGTCATAATCTATGCCTTCAGTTGGAGAATAAGAGACAATGATGACAACTTGCTCGTTTCATATTGCGAGAAGAAATGAATTTGACGCAACACAGTTATCAGAAGCTTGCTGATCTACATACTTAAATATCAACTTTATTTTTCAACTATTAAAGTGTACAGAACCGGAATAATTAGGAGATTTTATCGTGAAATGTTTTTGCAGATATGAGAAAAAATTATTCAGTGTTGGTTAGAGACGAATATTTTTCAAAGTGAGTCGTATTGTTTTATTTATTCATTGAAAGTACACAGCTGCTACCAGAAGCGTCAGACCCACGGAGAAGCCGTCCCCGTTTCAATATAGGAAGAGGGCAGCTACAATCGTGGTTCTGGCACCACTGTGGTGTATGTCAAACGACGTATACATTAAATATTTAAAAGTGAATATCAAGCATTTCTTTCTAGCCTGGACGATTCTGAATCATCTAAAAAATACTCAACGTCTTCTGGCGATTTTTACGTTTTCTGTGTTAAATTGGAAAAAAAAAAGAAAAAAGGGAGCACATGAACTTTTTTTTCCAGTCACATAACTGTACCGCTATCGATTATATGCACATTGGAGTTGCAATAGCCGTACACTTAAAATCAAGGATCAAACACTCTTGATGATGGTTTCAAAATGTCTATCTATAACTACTTTGCACTTGGAGCATTAAAACATAGCTGCAACATGAGATAGAGAGAGAGAGAGAGGGGGGAGAGAAAGAGAGAGAGAGAGAGAGAGAGAGAGTCGAAAAAATAAGTAGAGATACACACAGGCAGACAGAGAAAGAGAAACTAGAAGCATTTCGTGATTATTAGTCATGGCCGCTTGATCTTTAAAATTACCCCGAGAAAAAACTACGATTATATTGGCTAGGTTAGTTAAATGCGATATTCTCTTCCGATACATGTTCATATTTCTCAAATTCTCACGCAAAAACATCCATATATCATTAGGTACTCGAAAATGCCAAAATATAAATCCAGAACCGGGCCTCAATAATGATAACAGATGCTAACCTTTCAAAAGATCAGCCGGGGTCAAGTGCCATAGGCTTGATAGGAATCATATCGTGGTAATCTGTTCATTCTTACCCCGCGATAATGAAACGTGCCAAGATACCAATGGATTTTATTTAATGAATTTTGCGTCCACTCCCCGTCATCACTGTGTTATGTTACATAATTACCAATGCGATAATGGTGAGTTGGCTACTTTAATTAGTTCTGAAATCGACTTATATTACCATAACCCTGAAATTATTCCCAGCCGTAACTGTAAACGCTAAACCTGAATAAAACACATCGGTAAGCTTAGATTTTATCACTTGTTGTCAAATAAAAGTCTTTTGCTTCCATTTAAAGACACATTTCTTAAAATAAATTTACAGATAAGGGTGAAATTAAAAAAAAAAATATGCGGAAAGTTAACAACTGCCAATTTTTAAATATAAACCCGACGGTTGTTGCATAGTAAAAAATATTAAGCTTGGCTTACTCTGGCTCAAAGTAACAATTATATGATACTTATTGATCACCAGAATGTCTACCAATCGCTTATAAGATCATTATACTGATCCTATCTCGATGACAATCATGAAAATATGGCATTTCTCCATTGTTATATGGTTACTTAAGTCAACAGAGACGTACGGAGGTTCAGTATTCCCCTACGTCTCTATCTCTGTACGCACACTTTCTTAAAAAGTCCTCATAAATTACAATGATATCTTGTCGGAACAAGGAACAATTGAATTTTCCAGAGGATCAAAAAATTTCCGATTTTGTTAAAATTGCGAAATGGGAAGATTTTCAACTTTTCCGATGTAATAAAACAGTAATGACGTCATCAGAATTGAGTCATCACAATGGAAATCCATTGCAAAGACAATAACGACATCAGCATGGTGACATCATCATACAGTGGTCATTTTGCGATAATGCATAACAGAAAGACCAGTGTTGTTGTTGGCTGTTTGTGTGATCTCAAGTTTTACTGTTTGTATATGAGAAAAGGGATATTGTTATGTTTGAATATATTTCAAATGAGTGAGAATCGTAACTGGATTTTTGCAATTTATGATATTTAAATTTCATTGAAAGTTCCACTATGCAAAAGTAAGTTACTTTATAAGATTATCCCGAAACTAAAGATGTTAGTTCAGGTTTAATCAAAGTTTTGCCAAGTAAGTCGATTCTCTTATGGTAGGCTGGGTTCATTTGGCTCATCAGAGTCAATTCTATTGGGGTCGAAGCACACAAATATGATACATTAAAGAAAACGATTGATGCACGAATTATCGACCGGCATATACGATGTGATCTTCCTATGTTCAACGGAAAAATCAGGATCTGAAAAAGATCAGAAATAGAGGGTTCATCAATTTATGTTGTCTGACACATAGTAATTAGCTGAATTCTCGACTTCAAATCTTCGTTTTATAATGTCTGAACTATAGCATTCATATTCATCAATTAGAGCGTTGGCAAGAAGGAAAATGATATCGAAAATTAGATTTTTTTTTTGTGAAAAAAATGATATGGTTTTGATCATTGGGTTACAGTCTCATCGGTGTACTCATGAATGTTCTGTTCGAGATTTTATTACATTAAGCTTCGAATCCAAGGCAATCGTCACATTCACGATGGTGTTTTTCTTTTTTTTTCAAGATTTTTACCTTCTGCAAGACAAACGCTACGTATTTTTGAGCTCCTCGTGTATCTTGTGTGATAAACTAATCACAGAACTATAACACACTGACAAACAACATAAAAATCGATACGACAACGCCCAATTTTCGTCCTTCAAACCAAGGCCGCTGGGTCCGGATCTTAGGAATGTGGAAGTTAAATCATAACGGAGTATAAATAAACAAAAACGGATTTATGTTTTTCTCCCAGAAAGTCTCAAGTTCACGGCACACCCTTATTCACTCTCGTTTTTCTTAGAACATCGTTACCTTCCTGTTGTCATATAAGCTGATTAGCAGACTATCTTATGCAGAATTCTGAGAATGAGAGCTCTAAATGCTGGAAGGGTAGTAGTGTGTGGGTCTCATAAAAATCAAGTTGAACCAAATCCTTGTCCTAAATTGCCGACAAGCGATAGCTAGGTATGATATCACGTTCGGACAACTTTGAGAAAAAGGATTAAAAATCAAGAAAATATCTAACCAGATGAGTATAAATGAATGATTGCTAACCAAATATTTATTATATCAATTCAATAAATCATACAGTCAAAAAATTTGCTTTTAAAATTCGACTTCTTTTTTTTTTTTTTGGTGATATCTGTACATTGTTGATGGATCGATATTTTTTGATAGAAACGTTACAATCTGTAGTATTTTCTTACAGCTTTGACCAATATCAATATTTCAAAGAAAATTATTCAATTATCGCAGTGCGTTTAAAATTAAAATATCTGATTATGCAAGATATAGATTTTAAATACGAACAAAATGCAGAGATTATTGATATCTTTTTCCTTTTTCTGTTACTGTTAGAAATACTTGGTACATCTTTTTTCTCCTCTCTCTCTCTCTTTTCCCCCTTCCGCCGATCTAGCTCTTTCAGTCTCTCTTTCTCTCTCTCCGTCCGTCTGACTAGCTCTTTCTCTCACTCTCTCTCTTGTCTTCTCTCTCTCTTACATTTTTCTCCCTCTCTCCCTGTCTCTCTCCCTCTCTCTCCAATTGATTTCATCTAAATTATACAAACTTTTAAGATGTCTTGGTCAGTCCTTTGTAGCACAGATATTCACTGAGCATTTTTTTCAACCAGTAACCCGTACGCATTCCTATAAGTACGTAATGATAATGATTAATTTTTGGCACTCGTGAACCAGACATTTGCACACGTGTTTGCTGCAGCTGTTATTTGGGGACCTACACAATTGAAAATCACTAGACAGCAACAGAATCGCGCCCAAACGATGAAAGGAAAAGAAGAACATGAAAAACGAAAATCAATCAACTAAACCATGAAAGTACAAAAATCGATCCAATTAAACGGACGGTGAAAATAATAAAAACAAAGGAAATTTGAACCAACATCACATCGATAAGGTAACTTATTTTGAATGCACACACTTAGACATCGCGTAAGTTCAAACAGAATAATAAAAAAAAGAGTTTACTAATATTCACATACGAGTACCACCACCCCCAAAAAAGAAAACACCAAATTTATGATGGATTGAAAAAAAAAGTTAAATGCTTTGCCTGTGCACATATATTGGAGTACATGAATATTTTCTTTGCACAAACCCTATCTTGGGATATTATAGTAAAGAAAAGTGAACTGTTTTCATACGTTTTTTTATGTATTGATTTGCTATGAATTAGTTGAGCTTACCATCATGCGTGCAATTTTACGAGAAAATAAGGAGATAAAATCCATACATAAACAAAAGCAAGAAATGATGTTGCAGACTCATAACTGATTGGAATGAACTATGAAGAGAATTTATTTTTGTAAATGTACTGCTTGATTTTCATTTTGTTTTCCGAAACAATGAAACAAAAAGAAATTTCTCTTGTTCCGTGTATTACTCTTCATACATGTTCAGTTGTGATCCGATTTCTTTTGCCAAATTAGTTTTCTCTTTTGTTTGTGCGTATAATATGTTCCAGAATTATGATATATGGAAATTGGAAATTCCTTTTTTGCAATCTCACAACATTTGGACGCAACGGATGAATTGCAGTGATTGCAATTTTTCAAGGTACGACCAGTTTAAGGCATTGATAAGACTGTGTTTGTAATTGAGTAAAAAATTACATTATCTTGAGAAAGTATGAAAATTCAGAACACAACGAATAACCAAAATGAAAGTCTGAGGAAACAGTGCTGGAAAATTGATTGATAATGGGTAAGTATTTTTACAAGAGCACTTATAGATGGTGGGACTCGGCGATTGGATAGATTTTTTTTAATATTTGGCGTGTGGAAGTCGAAGATAGCAATTATGATCATATTTTTCCCATTGTTTATATGATGCTTACTTTTAGTTTTTCCTCTCCAAATTGATTTTGATAGAGTCGTATTTTCTTTTCATGAGCTGCTTTGATTCCTCGTGTTTTCTTTTGTACGGAGAGATAGATGAGATTTTTTGTTACAGGTCAGCTTAAAACATAAAGATAGTTTTTCTAGGAAGACGGACTTATGTATTGGGAGTTATATAAATGTATCTTTTTTTTGATATAAGAAAAAGGAAATTGGAGATCAACACTCGCTGTTTTAATTTTTGTAGGATCTACTTAAAATTCTGTAGCCATTTTTCTGAACTTATCTTGTTGCAGTTAGTTTCATAGTGCAAGTTTTATCTCTGTGTTGAGGTATAAATTTAAGGGTTGAGTGAATTTTGAGGATTTTGACGTGATATTGTGCATGTTTTCTTGCAAAACTGGTTTTGGTAATGTTTTGGCGATACAGACTGTCAGCAAAGTCAATGAAGAAGGATTGGTTCATTCTGGCCTAGGATATGCCATAGTTTGTAATGGAGATGACAATTTAAGATACTTCATTGAAAGTATTTTTGTTTTTTCTCTTTTCGACGACATAAATGGCAAGGTTATATTTTGTGTTAGGAAAAAAAATAACGCAGACTGACATCTTGGCATTCCAAAAGATCGAGTCTGTTTGTTTGTGCAGAAGTAAATGGTGATTTTTTCTTGTGTGTGTGTAACGTAACAGTGATAACTTTTTTTTGGATGTATTTGAAGAAAAAACTAACTGTAATTCAAATAATTCTAGATACGATCGAATTTTTGTGGAATACGATATAAAAGAATGATGGAATATAGTAGGAGTTTATATTGATATCAATTAATAAGATGATGGGGGAGGGAAACTAGAACCAAAGGGATTTTATGAAAGATAGTACAGAAGTCAAGACAAGACTAAGAAAGATTGAGACAGTGCCTCGTACGTGAGTTTATACCAGAAATTCGGAGAAAGAGGTTCAAAGAGGAAGATTGATTCTAATATAATGGGCCGTTGGAGTCCAGCAGTCTGCCTGAGAAAAAAAAAGTCTGTGTCAGTTCAGTCTTGGCACAGCCCTTTGGAGAATACTTTAGAGACGTCTCTTTAAAAATATTAAAAAAGCGATATGCGGATAACTGTCCCGGACGACATGATACTCTCTCTCTCTCTGTCTTTGTATACCTTGCATTTTTATTTATCACCCGTATCCTTTCTCAAAAGTGCGTATAGGTACACCTATATTTACTTATATTTACATATACCTAAATATTTACTTTAGTCTACAGAATGAATTATTCAGTCTGAGAAAAAGTTGCAACAAAAATATCAGCATGGAAGTAGATAGTGGCATAAAAATGAAAAAAAAAAACAAACTTGGTAATAATGATTTATAAACTTTTTACATTTTGCTTATACTAGACAGCGTATATTTTATGGCGTGGTATTTCATAGTATATTGCAAAACTGTCCATCCCCCGAATTCCCATACACTAATCATGACTGAACAACAAATTATCTAAAGTACGACTAAAAAATCCATGAATATCAAGAGATAACAATATATTTATAGAGAGCTCTCTGGTGGATGGGTGATTTAAGCTAAATAAATATATCACTTAAATTCAATCTTACTTACTGTCCAGTTCCGTGGCTCAGCGATAGGATGTGAATCAAAGGTTTCAATCCTACCTCGTGGTACTGGATGGGATAAAGGATTGTCTGTAGCCACACTGAAGAGTTGTAATAAAACGAAACAGCTGCCTGCGGATGACAAAATAATATATATGTAAGTTAACATTGGATATGTATCTCAACAAGGAAGTACATGGTAGGTAAGATAGTTTTGTAATAGTCCCTAAATCATCAATGCTCATTTAACAAATTCAGGTAAAGGCCAGGCCTTGGCCTGCTGATATTGAGAGTAAACATGTGCAACACCTACATACGAGCACATGCACATACACACACAGACAAACGGACTATCAAACCTACTAATGAAAGTAGAAAATCTGAAAAGACAAAAAAAAACAAACTATCTACAAGATAAACAATGAACTTATGGCAGAAATAAACAAAATTAAATATTAAAAGAATCATTGACCCCTAATAAAAACCCCTGGATTGTTTTCTGTGGTTTTCTTTTGTTTTCATCATCATCATCATCATCATCATCATCATCATCATCATCATCATCAGTCTTTTGATGTCTGTCGTTTGACACAGACTTTCCCCAAGATTCATCACGATTCTCTATCATAGGCGTCGCAGAGCAAGTATTTCCTGAATTTGTCTAGTTCATCTTTCCATCTTGTTTTTTGTCAGCCTCGGTTTCTCATGTGATCTCTGGGGATTCATGTTGTGAGTCGTGATGTCCATCGGTTGTCTTTCATTCTTGCAACATGACCAGTTCATCGCCATTTGTGTTTTTTAATTGTTTGTTTGATTTTTCTGACTTCTCTTTTAAACGAAGATAAAGAGTTAAACGGGTACAGATAATCTTTCATGAGTGAAAATACGCATTCACAAATATAAAGAAGGGAATGAACGAATTTTTCAGAAATTCATATGCTTCTGTTGGTACCTTTTCTAGCCCTCTCGTCCATGCAATAAGAGTAAACTAGAGACAACAACTGTTAATTTCTGTCTCTCATCTGCCGATATTAATTGAGAGCATACGGACTTTTCTATCCTCAACTAAGATCGAATCCATCAAAGACAAAAATATTCTGAATTGGAAATCTCAGGCATCAAATTGACCAATTTTGATAATTATCTTTGTGGTATAATTGCATACGTAGGAGAAAAGGGTTATGCTGGATTTGGCTCGTAGAATATACATCTATCTACATCTATCTACCTCACTTTTCTCAAACTTATCTTTTCATTTGTTCCCAATGCAGTCTGGTTATACCCATCGTTATTCGATTAAATATCTCATCGGAATAATACATTTGATTGGAACGAGGAAAGATGATTTCCCGTCCATTAATAAATTCGATGATTGTGTAGTTCACGGTTGAAACCTGAGTTCCTGATCAGATAATAAATGCATTGATGAACACACAGACGTACATCAATAATGATGAAAAGTGTATTTATTCACTTCAACAACATGATGTTTTCGTCCACGCACTTGAACCAACGTTTCTTCACGAATCACTTGGGAGAATAACTTTTCAGGATGGAAAACAGCTAATAAATTGAGTGTCAGGCTACTGACTCGTTGATTTTTATGTATATCCAGTAATATGTTAAGGGAATAAGCATACTACATAACTATAGAAAAATGCTCACACAAAATGTTTCCCTCTTCTGACAACTTCACCGAAAACTGTCAATTAAAAGACTGTAGCCATCAAGACGGCAAATGATGCTGTTATCTTAAAATTTATTTTGCGTTTATATGTTTGTTATTTGATCTGCTTGTTTGTTCAAGCGCTCCTGGTCATAGTATTTTGTCTACAGACACGGAAATTGGTACTAGTACCCAACTAGACTTTGTCTGCGATTGCTCATTCTGATTTCTCAATTACTCCCAACCATCTTACTTTTAGTCTCTTCCCTGTCCGTCACTTTTATCTGTCTTTCATTTCCCTAGCATTTCTTTCAGTCGATTATCCCATTGTTTCTTATGATTGGTGGGGTATGTATTTATGAGACATCATCTTACCCCCGTTGGGAATAGAACTGTGTTGATGAAAAAGAGACGTTGCACATAAAATGTAAGTGCACGAACTTAGCATGAGTCAATATCAGACCAAATTTATTGAGCACTGATGAGGATCGAACCCACAATCAAAGTCCAGTCAGATCAGCCTGGTGATCATTGCCATACAATGTGCGTATTTCGTATAATATACTCGTAAATCATGATGAAAACCAATTTCACTGGTACGTTTTGATTGGAATGTTTTTTTTTTAAGCGGGGGGAGGGGTCCAAGAAGAATACTGAAATTGTTTTCCGGGAACAGTGCACGGCTTGAAATAGTCGATGAAAGATATTTTTATCAGAAATTTCCTTACCTCCTGAGCAGAAGAGGCAAGCGTTACGGACAAAAAAACAGGAAAATTGCGCAGTCGATTTTCAGAGGAAATTATTTAAAGAACACTTCTGTTTATTTTTCTACTTTATTCTTAGCCATTCATCATGAACATATAGATAAAATTGATTAGGACTACAACTGTAGTAAGTGCCCTAACAAGAATAGTCTCTCCTTCACTCTCTACCACCACAAGAGGCTACTTGAGAAAGTTACAAGCTTAAGAACGATCACTCGAACAAATTTGATTTTAAATGTACGTACTTATCCTCCAGTGTCAAAAATCTGGAACTGACTGAGTTGATTAATCAAAAAAAGTTAGGGAAAATGCTGCTGTATACAGAAAAGAAACTTCAACCGTGGAATGTGCCTAATGCTGGAACATATATCGGTAACTACTGCCCTTCCTGAGATTAGCAATGAAGCGAGGATTTCATTATTTTTTCTAGAATTCACTTTCAGTTTTGCTTTCTGATCTCGATCTTTGACTTGCCATTTTGAAATCCTCTGATGCAATTTCTACCTACTTAAACTTTATAGATCTTTCACTCTGCACGAAAAATAGGAATTCATTGCCTCTGTCCATCTTTACGTGTGCATATTTGTTCATAAGTGAATATGCACAAGTTTTCAAGAGGAAGCCTATGCATCTTTCAGCACTGAGAAATAATCACCAATCATAAATGAATACACACCTTTTCTTAGCTTTTAATTCGTACCCAGTTGTACGTTTCGTTTATGAAAGAATTAAGACGTTTAACCTTGGATGTCAACTCCTACTTGGCAGCCCTGTGTGTTGTGTGCGTGTGATTAATTGCACCTGTTCATCGTGAAATGCACGAAGCAATGCCAACAAAAACATGAGTTGGTCTTCGAAGCAGCGGAAATATCAGATCCCTTCAAGCCAGCCATCCTGACGAGAGGCATGAAGGTGCATTATTTTGCCTTCGGAGGAGTCTTTGAACTTTGAGCAGGATCCGTTTCTGGAACCTAATCATAGTGCAAGATATATGGGAACAAAACACTCATGATGTTTATTACATCAAAGAAGCAATTACCGTGATTCGGTGAGACTTGATCCAGTTTAAACACTATGTCATTCAATACTTCATATAATAAATTAGGGCAATTTCCATAACGCGAAAAAGCAAGCATTATAGTCTTCACTTTAGTAATAGAGTCTTTTATAAGATCCTGATGTGAAGTCAAAAATATGGTTACAATTATCTAAGGCTCAGAGATGAGACATTACAACGTCTAAATATTTTAGATGGATCGGTATCTTCATATTTGATGAGTTTACCATAATTCTGCTCTTTCTCTCTCTCTCTCTCTCTCTCTCTCTCTCTCTCTCTCTCTCTCTCTCTCGCCTTCTTCAGGTGAGTATAGCCTCAAGAGAATTATTAACATCATCTGCTTATATGAATTTTCGACGGTTACACTTTTCTACCCAGGGTCAATGCGGTATCTGTCCGTTTATCGTCTCTTTCGAGCTGAAATCAGTTACTTCCCCTGACCAAAAAACCTATATAATTATATTTAGAGGGAAAAAATGGGACTGGGGCGTTAAAGAAGAAGAATGAGAGAAAGAGTGTGAATGTAGAAAGTTGTGATGTAAAAAAGTTTTAAAAAGAGGGGAAAAAACGGTGAAAGATTATATATATATATATATATATTGATGTAAATGAATGAAAGACATACCTAACCAAGCTTACTGGTGGGATATCAAGAGAAAACTTGTACGGTATTGGCAGTAAGACATAAATATTACTATACGATACATTGCAATCTATGATTGAGAGATAGAGCGAAATATGTGAGGAGAGGTAGTAGAATATATGAGACCATTCGTTATCTTTATTTTGTTTTTCATATGAAAGTAACCTATATGTTTATATTATTCTGGTAAAAATGTGGACAGAAAAAATGGAAGGGGTAACATGAAGGTGCAGGAAGAAAGAAAGCAGAGGCTTGAGATAATGGATAATCTTTGTTGTCAATACCTGTGGATTTTCTGCGGCGCCCAAGTAGCAAATGTTAGATTGAAACATTACCATTGTTCTGAAGTCGTTTCTTCAATCGGTAAAATCTCCTTATTTTTTAACAAAAGCCTCGTGCATTACTATCATACTTTTTTGTTCGGCCATATCCCGTATCGTACTGTTGTGCAGTTTTATTTCTTATCTTTCCATATCCATAATCTGTCAGTTATGTGATGCATTTATCGCGTTGACCATCAGGAAGAAATAAGCATAGCATATTGCCGATGGAAAGAGAACAGAAATATACAGAAACATATCTAATTGTTGGTATTCAGATGAAAAAAAAGCATGATTGCTGCAGTGTCAAACTCCATTCTTACTTCTATCCCGATGATTTCAGCAACTTCTATATTTTTTATACAACGAATAAAAAAAAGTCATAACATAGGTGGATAGGTTAGACTTGATTGTTTGACTCAGTCGGTGAGCAAGATTCTGATTTATCTCTTAGTTGTGATTAGAAATCAAAGCAAATTGTCGATTTAATATCTGGGGTTTGTTCTATCGTGATGACAAAAGCAGCAAAAAGTTCACTCACGTAAATTCGTTAAAGATGGCTATAGATTGTGTTGCTCCTATAGAAAATTATAAGCCTGTTAAAGATTCTTAATCCGTATTACATGGTTCCATTGCTAATTGGGACAAGTCTTTTTGGTTAAGTTATCAAATGTCGAAGATTTAGTGAACTAAATAACACATCAACGAAATGCTTTCCACCCAATATGTTTGGCTTACGAAGATTGATAAAAATGCAAACTAATAGAAATCATCAATAAAAGATTTTAATCAAATTCTAGTCGGGTTGAAAAAAAAAGATATAACTAGAATATTTATATTTGTAATAAGCACTGACAGAAATTCGGTTATTGGATGTGAATCAAGTTGAATCTTAGATTTGCATAAGTTCAGATTACAGGACATTTACCAATAAAATGAATGCCAAAAAAATCAAGAGGTTTGAACCTATGATGTCAGATCTAGATTGATTCGAATTATAGGAATTGTTCTTGTGAAAAAAAAAAGAACACAAATGTGTTACCATAAGCGATATTGTTTTTACAAACAAGTAAAATTACGAGTTAGCGCACGATTGTTCCACTGGGTATTTGATCTTTTTCTTCTCAACTTAACTTTTGTGCTTCACCCATCAGCTGAGACACTTCAAGCAAGCTTGATCTTTGGATCTGAAATAACACAACGTAGGGTCAGAAAACTTCCTGGAATAAATTGTACGACTGACAACAGGGCATGGTGTCGCACACATAGTACATCTGAATAAAACTTTTTGATCAAATTTTGTTTAGATTAAAGGATCACTATTTTTTTGTTTTTTTTTTAATTTTACTCAACACCTAATCAACATCTCTGAATTCATTTTACTCCTAAGAATAATTTTATTATTCGTGGTTTAGATTTGTAGCTATCCAAATATCAAAAAGTGAATTTCTAACATGGAAAATGTACAGCTAGAACTATAAGTAGTGATGTTTATTAAAATCTAAAGAAAGGGAATGATTCATTCATTTATTCATTTTCTCCCCACCCTCTCTCTCTCTCTCTCTCTCTCTCTCTCTCTCTATATATATATATATATATATATATATATATATATATATATATATATATATATATATATATTCATAAATGTGTGTGTTCGTGTCTGCACATGTGTTTCAACACCAATCCTTTCATAAATATGATCATTCTTTCTTCAATCGTCGTCCCTGGAATCACATAACCTTCCAACGAATATTTTTGAAATGGCATGTGCGTATTGAGACAATCATGCTCAAACTTGCCAATTTATGGAAATAGATCTTAATGAATACATAATAATTTATCATTTGATAGGCAAAATCATATTGACAAGGCAGAACCAAACTGTGAATAGATATTGTTGTTGCAAAGACGAGGACAATCTATAAATGACTTTTGCATCGATCAGGCGAATCGGAGATCTATTACAAAAATCGTTCAAAATCATGTGCAAAGATTTTGTCATGAGGAACACATATCATCATCATCATCATCATCATCATCATCATCATCATCATCATCATCATCATCATCATCATCATCATCATCATCATCATCATCATCATCATCATCTTTTTATCGTCCGTCGTTGGAATAAAAATTCACTCAGGCTTCATCAGACCTATCTACCGTGGGTGTCGCGGAGCCAATACTTTCTTAACCTGTGAAGTTCATCTCTACATCTTATATTCAGCTAGCCCCGGTTTTGCATTTGATCTTTAGGGATTCATGCTGTGAGTCGTGATATCTGCCGGCTTTGATATTCATTATGGTTAGTTTAAAAAAGACAGGTGTATATGTATAGTGCTAGAGGTATGAGGGACATAAGGGTTATGGCATGGTCGAAGCATTTGGCGGCCCCAGTTCAAGCTCTGACAAGCGTTGTTTACGTTTACTTTGCACGAATGCCTTTGGGACTAGCATTACGCTTATCTCTGTCCCGTCAGTCTTAGCCTAAAGTAGCGAGGGTAGTTGATGCCTTTTAGTTTTGAGAGGTAACCAATTTGGGAAGAGGACAATATATAGTTCAAAATAATTTTGAAGGGGAACAGGAAAACGATGCACCATATTCCCCTATCAACAATCATGGCATTTTACAGGTTACTGAGGTGGAAATTCGTGATTGCTTGCGTCTTGAAAGGAGTTTAGTGCCATACCAAAGAGAATGGATCCATAAGGATAAAGGTGACATATGTCAATGGCTATCTTTTTTTACCTCGAAACTCAGCTCACGGACCATGGTTTTTGCCTTGATTTGAATATTGGCATCTATCAATATGGCATAATCGGTGTTACTTGAGTCATATCTTTTCTTGACGTGAACGATCAGACGTGAATTTAGAGATTTAAGGGCCAAGGGAACTTGCTTATTCAAAGGGATTTCTTCCCACCATTCAGTGCAGTGAGGATCTATGATGGTATTGATGGGTGTCCTTGGGCTAACCTTTCAAAAATCCTGGGGTCCTTCAGCTTTTTGATCGGACACCCCTTTCAAAGGCTTAGTGTCCATGTGAAATACTTTCAAGTAAACGGTGTCCTTAGGAATAGAAAGTTTGAAAACCACTGATTTAGATCAATTTGATAAAGCTGACAAACCTCACAGGGGAGGTGGTGAATATAAAACAGAACTATCAAAGACAGTGACTTGGCTACAGATTTAAGTATCAAGGCAGATAGATGTGCCAATGTACAATCTTAAGAAGTGCTGTCACTGAACTACTAATCATGAAGCTTTTCGGAGCCCCAATCAATTCGAAATATCCCTGCTTCCTCTCCTGGTTACGCCCTTGCAAATGATAATTAGGTTATTTCATGGTTTGATTATCTCATGTTGCATATTATAATAAATCAATTTTTAGTGTTATGAAATATATAATGATATATGTACATTAGGCTCTGATAATTTATATGTATGACAATGCTATCTAAAGTGTAATAACAAGATTTTTAACAAAATGGTATATCATAATATATATCATACCTCATAAATTATCATTTAACACGATCATTCAAAAATATCTATAATCATATCAGTTAGGGAAAGTCACCAGAAAATACATTTTTGTTTGCACGCGTCCGTCACACTTTCTGCGTGAAAATCAATTAAGGAAATTTTATTGCCAACAGAGAGGAAGATATATAGTGTACAAAGGGATCGGATGGGTTTCTCAAATTTGAACGTCCAGGTTTTTCTAATGAAAAAAAAATATATGTAAATACTAAATTGCCTTTGACCGCCTACTAAATGTCAATATGGATACCTATGGAGCTCAGATGAATCTCAGTGTCCGAATATCTTTGTGAATTATTTTTTCTCCCAGTCGGGCATATACAATGATTTAGAAAAGACAATAAACGTGCCATAAAACTGGTTGAAGGGTTTCCGATATAGTTAGGATTGTGACAGCAACAATGAATTACAGGCATGGTAGGGCACATTAGAAATTTAATGGATATCCCAAGTAGACATTCATCCGTGTCTGTGATCGAACTCTCCAAATATATCCGTCAATTTTGTTTGTCAGATTTATGACTGATTCTAGATTCATCCACTAAAATACATCGATTTAATCACGTAATGCTCTCCGATATATTTTTAAGTCGAGCCAACCACTGATCTGTCGCAGCTGAAGATGATTGTTCGATACGTAAAGTCTACTCTATGAAATTGCTATCAAAACAGTTGAATGTCTCTTACGTGTATCAGTTATCAGTAATGAAAACGGAATTGGCAAACTGATTTCTAATACCTGGTTAGGCCATTTTCACACCCCTGCCTTTACGTCAGAAACATAAGGATCAAACACATCTTTACTCACCCACTATCTCACCAATGATGATTCAAAACAATTTTATCCTTTGCTGGACTATCAATGGTTGGACAGAGATATTTTTATTCAGTTGGTAGATGGTTTCATTACTCACAAACTGGAACATTTTTAAACCAAGAATGTTTAACAGACATGGCATAATAAGTACATCAATTTCTCTGTGGTCACTCCATTGGCCAAGTCCCACTGTCATCTAAGAGAATAGAAAGTACAAGAGAGTAGTACAGTTTTTTTCAATGGAAAGAAGGCACTAGGCACGGACACCTCTTTAAATCTTGAATTATTTCAACACCTGATTATTTCTTATAAATACCGAATAGGTATGAACTATGGCGCTATTGCATCACCTGCAAATCATAAGATTGACGAATATCTTTGCCTCTAATAATGACGCCGATACGATCTCGAATTAGAACAATTTCTGTCATGTAAATATGAAAACATCACATTATTGTCATTCTTATTTCTGCCAGGTCTTCATCATAATTCCAACATTGTTCAAAACATAATCATTTTCAATGAGACAACAGTACATTGATAGTGTTACAACGAAAAACTGACAACTTTATTCCAAAATTATATTCATGATAATTGAAAGAAAAATGCCTGAGAGCATTTTCAGAAAAGGCATTTCACGAGAACATGCCCAATTCCATTTATATTCAGAAAGAAAATTCATTCATTTCATTTTTGCATTTGTTGCTATTAATTAATATTATAATCATTTTTCTTATTGGTACCATTTTCATTAGAATCACATCCATCAATATAACCCTTGTTATCATTATAATTACAGACAACTGAGGTTGAGTACTACAGTGCATACTCCATTTCGTAAACCGTGGTTTAATCTACTACCGAGTCATACCAAAAAATTCTAAATGTGATACTCAATGCATCTGTTTTAAGCACTCTGAGCAAAAAATAGGATTGAGGGACCCAATCCCGAGTTTAAGGGTTGATAGACAACACACGTTAAATACATCGGTTCTCGTTAGATCAGCGAATATAAGCAAAGCTATTCTTCGACAATTTCTATTTTGACGACAATTGGTGAATACACGTTGAACATGAGCAAATTGAAACCTAAAATGGGTCTCATTTTTTTTAAAAGTGAATTTTCAATGGACACATGAGTAGAAAAAATGATCATACATACATAGATCATTATAATTGCATATTGGGTTTATGCAGCAGTAGCAAATAAAGGTTTGCATTGGGCGTTGCTTGGCGACAATGTGCCTCAATACTCCTCAACTCTCTGCAGTATTGGCATACTAAAGTAAAATCCTTTTCTGGATGATGTCATTTCTTTGTCTAGTTCCTTAAGCCTTTTCAGTGGACCTTTTGAAACGTTCTAAGTACATCTACGACGATTGGCACAACAGTCGATTTCCCGTTCTATAATTCCTCCAGTCCATGGAAAGGTCAATATACTTATTCAGCTTTTCACTTACTTCAAACGCCTGCGAAATCTAATTTCACAATAGGTTTTTCAATTTTTTTTCTGGGGAATGGGTAATTTAATCCGGTCTTTTAGCGTGGATCAGTTGGCCTGTGTGAATCTAAAAGGACAGGAGAATTGTGTATCTTCCACAGCTGGGAGAGAATCGCATCTACGTCCCTCGCAAGATTATTTCTGTGAAGTAATCGCTTGTGGTTACAGCTGTGAGTCTCACTCAGTCCGCTGAATTCGTTTTCCGCGCTGTGAACCGCTACGCAACCCTGCACTTGTAAAAAACTTACATTATCAAAGTGCAGCTTTCCTTGTTCAAAGCATTGAACTTTAGATGTCTTAATTCGATTTATTTTGCCAGCAAAATAAAGGATGTACATCAATTTAGAAAGAAAAAAAAAACTCACGCCCTTATTAGAATTTTCGCAAGCACACGCAAACAAATCGTTTCACTCAGTAATCAAATATCATAATAACAGTTTTCAAGGCAAATAGATTTTCAAACATGACACATATCGACAATAGTGATCGTGCACCCGAACTGAGACTTAGAATAGGAGAGATCGCGAGGAAATTCAACAACACTGTTTCCTGAAAATTCGTAAGAATACTAACCGGTATTCTTATTTTTTGTTTTCCTTTTATTTTTTTTTGTAAACAATGAATAGGATTTGTCGCCTCAATTCTATCTCTTCTCAAATCTGACGTATTTTTCGTGTTGTTCTCTTAACCATGTCAACTACAGAAGTTGACAAAATCTTCTGGTCGGCAAATTAAATTATATCAACTATTAAAAGAATATTAGACGGATTATGTAGGCATGACTATAGAGAAAAGAAAAGATTCAAGAACGATAAACAAGCAAGCTGGTGTCAACCAAAAGATGTCGACTATTATTATTTTTTCTCACATAGTGACAAAGTTCATTCGTTCGCATCGACTGCAAAGTTAACCCTGCTCGAGTATATCGATTATGTATATCGAAAAACTTGTTGCGATAAGTAATGAAACATAAGCAGACTCTACGAGAGAATCAAAATTCAATGTATAATTGTTTTTTTGTTTTTGTTTTCAAAATAGTCTTCTTATTCCGCTAATATCATGTATAACACACTCACATTCAAATCCTCAAGAGATTACCATTGGCTTTTTGAGTGAAGCATCGAAAGATACGTAGTGTTTAGATAATTTGATCCCTTTACGAGAAAAAAATCGTTATTATTATTATTATTATTATTATTATTATTATTATTATTATTATTATTATTATTATTATTATTATTATTATTATTTCAAGAAGATTTTAATCGGACACGTATGTTTTTTCTCCAGCCACGTCGACTCAAGTACTGATTAAACATTAGTATCTCCGAATCAACTCACTGATGGACAAAAGTAAATAAATAAAATAGTAAATAGACAGATAATAAGTCCACAATTATAGATGACGTACATTACTATCCAGTCAACTACTGCTAAAGTGCATGAGCCCATATTGAATCCAAAAGCGACCGTTAGTTTCGCCTACATCAGATTGCAATTATGATTTGATTTTTACCAAAACTTTGTGTAGAGTTCGTTCAGTTCAATATGTTGCATTTGCATACAATAATTGCTTTTATCTCATCAGTTCCGGGAATCAGTGAAAGATAAATGCAGCAATGTCGAATGAAACAATCCCTAAAAAAATATAGTATTGGGATTTCGTTGCTAATTTCTAACAGCAGATCAAAAGCTTATACCCTGTTCTTACTGAGGAGATTCAGTGTTGTCGATACGTTTCTGCTTATATATATATATATATATATATATATATATATATATATATATATATATATATATATATATATATATATATATATATTTATATTTATATATATATATACATTTATATATATATATATATATATATATATATATATATATATATATGTGTGTGTGTGTGTGTGTGTGTGTAAATATAAATATATATAGTATGTGTGGCTTTGTGTAACTTCATTGTTGGTTTGGAGGATCAAGTAGTTTTTATTTTTTTGTTTGATTGCAGTTTGGGTAAGTCCATTAAATGGTTGAAAGGGACTGCTAGGTCAAAGAAGTTTTCCCCACTTAGATTTGTTAACAATGGTTTGTATTTTGTTTAATCAGATACTGTTCCTTTTACTGTATAATCGATTCCGATTGTTATACCTTTCTCCTCAACATGTTTGTTGCACATAGATTTAGATTTATTGAAATTTATGTGGAAAACAATCCCTTTGCTTTCTTTATTTTTTGGTAATCATGAAGGTCTTTTGCAAAGACGATCTTGGTATCCTTTCATGGTTCATACTTAGATTGTTCGATTACCATTTCTTGGATTTCGTTAGAAAAGATTCTCTGTCCGTGATAACTACTAAACTTCCTGTATTGGCTTCCTTTATTAAAGCTTCCTATTATTTGGATATCATTCAATGTTTGTTTTTATTTCGGAGAGGAAACATTTCGTGCATTTGAGTTTTTTTCATATCTCTGGATTCTTTAGTTGTTTGAAATAGGTGTTTACGTTACGATATATTAACAAAAGTTTAAAATCGTTCCCTAAATTTTGATAGAACTGATTTGATCGGCTCCAACGGTGATCAAATGGAAGGAATTGCCCAAAGCATTAAAATTCATAAATAATACATACTACAATCTAGAGTTGGTTTATATTTCAGACCAAATAGCCCGACCTAGGATCAAATAGCTGAAAAAATACGTATGCTATCCAGAATGCAGGACTAAAAAAACACTACCAGGAAATTGTTTGTTATGATTTCAAACTAGTATGCATTCAGAAGATGACCGTCAGGTTACATATCCTGGATTATACCGTAAAAAACAGATTGTAATGATTATTCAGCAGCAGCGCCTCTATGAACTTAGACTCATTTCAACGCTTAATCATCTCCTTTAGACTGAGTAACTTTTTCTCACTTTGTTAAAAAATTCGAAAAGTTAAATAATTGACTTATCTTGCAAGTTAGCCAAATGAGAAGAAAATAAAAATGAAAACTTCTGGATCAGACCCCATATTGAATCACTTCTTAAGTAAACCATTTCCAATGTTTTTACAAAATGTCATTGAAGTACATCGAAATTCGTTTAAAACCTTTGAGACAACCACAGGCGAATAAAAAAACGAAAAAAAAAAACAATGATATATCAATTATAAGGTATAAAAGGCATACATACCTGATTAAAATGTTTGCTTCCAGAAAGCCTTCAGGCTGAAATCTTTTTTTCTTTCTTTTTTTTCTTGGTGAGAAAACATTTGCAAACCGCAGAAATGTTCACGATGTGTAAATGGAAGCGAGAACGGACATTTCGCTTAAATGAGTTGCCTTCCTTTGACAGAAACAGATGTAAACGATTTGATGAAACATAATGAGGAACTTGATATTTCCTCACTTACCACAGACTTGATATTACTTGAGACGGCGTTGAAACGTTAACAACTTTTAAGTACAGTCTGGCTTGAAGAAAAAAAAACAGTTGATTCTATTACAAAAAGAAATAAACTGAAATTATTCTCCCATAGTTTAAAGCAACCGAACGTGAAAAAGAATACATCACAAATTAATTCTAAATGAGCTCAGCGAATTATAACAATATTTCACCAAGTATACTTTTTAAAAAATGAAAAGAAGCCCGTTTTTAGGCAAGTGGGTCAGTTTTCTTTAACACTGTTTGCTACATGCACTGTGTTTTCAATTAGGATTCAGATTAAACAACAATCGCTTTCCAAGTAAAAATGAGTTGTCTATGGTTTGAACATAAACTGAAGGCATGCAATAATACAATGATTTGGCATTCATCATGTCACAGCTCCGCTTTGCAAACGATGATTCCAATGGGTTTTACCCACTCGCACACCTCAGGTATCAACAAGGCCCGCGCAGGGGGTAGCTTTCAAGCTTACGCCGACCGGAAGTTTCACGTGGACTGCATCATTACCGATTCAGTCTTACAAATACGTATTGTTATACTGAGTCTGGATCTTGCCAGGTGCTTCAGCAAATGATCCTTTGCAAGATGAGGCTTATCCAAATGATTACTTGATCAACAATATAGAATCACTAGCTACAACAATTAAATTCTGAATCCATATCGAAAAAAATGTCAACATGATATGAAAGCTATATCTATAAGAAATGATCATTTTCTTGTACACATACCTTCATATTCTCCCCCCCTCTCTCTCTCTCTCTCTTTCATTCTCTCTTAGTGTCTCTGAATAACCTTTCGATGTGCACTTTGAGCTTGTGCAGCAGTGTTTGGAATAGACAAATGGATCATAGGCAGAGATGCTGTTCCACACGTAAATAATTATTTTCCCGGGTACTATGTTAGTTGAACTGAACAATTCATGTGATTTTCCAAATTTCTTACATGTTCAGACTGACTGTCAAGAGGGCACATTCATATTAATACCAAAACTACTGAAATTTGAAATGCGATAAATTCTTAGTTTTTCTATGGCAATATTTCGATTCAATATTCACTTATCCACAAGATACAAGTTATGTTGCCAAACACAGATCTTGTGATGTTTATACGAAGATTTGGAAAATTTGCATGAATTAATCGAAATATACGTCAGAAAAAACAGTATTATTGTTAAAATAAGATTGTGGAACTGCTGAATCCGTGAAATCTCTAAGGATTTTAAAAATTTCCTGAACTTTTCAGTTATTACATGAAATCCTTTCATCCACAATCAGTGTAGTAATGGTTACCAAACTTTTCATGCTGGCCATTACTACTGAATGACTTTGATTCTACCTGGATGTCTCACTAATTACGCCTTGTGTTAAACTATGCTGAATGTACAGTGTGAATAGTGAAGCAGAATATAATTCGTATTTACCCACTTTAGCTAAGTTAGAGTGAAAAATTCAACAATTCCACGAAATGCCAACTGATTTTATGAAATAACTAGGTACTAAATCTTATTGTAGAATGGGACTTGAACTGCATGGTGTTAAGTTTTAGACGGCAAGAAGATTTTTTTTTCAAGATAAGGTGCATAAAGTAACAAAATTCACCAAAAAATGATGAAATCTTAGTTGAAGAAGGGTAGTTTTGAAGAAAGTAATTCAATCCTTTGATAAAATGAAACTCAAAGTTAACGCTCTCTTTTCGGTGATTACATCTCACAACACACACACAAACACACACACACACACACACACATCTATATCTATATATAGATATGTATTTATTTATTTATTTATTCATTTAAGATGGACCACTACATGAAACTGAATAATCCGTTCTTTCTCATTTGTATAAAATATAATTTTTAAAATCTCCACAGTGAAAAACCCTGACATCGATATATGAATAAAACAAATGAAAGTATATTGAAAGTGATTCATCTCATGTAAATCCCGCTAAATATTAAAGTTATCGTCAGTGATCGTTCAAGCAGAACACATTGCAGAACGACTGATCAATTTTATCGGTCAGCTAATCTTTGGAAACTTTCTAATAAAAGGAAAGAAAAGATTTGATTTTATGTGTATGGTTTGTTGTGAAAATTAATAAGGATATACGCATTATTACAAAGTTGTTCAAGAGCCGCTAGATAAATGTGTAATAATTTCGGAAAGATCAATAATAAATTCTATTAATCCTAGAATTACTCGACTCAGCGATGTCTGTTAGCGCATAAATATTGGAAACTTCAACAAAAGTATCTTCGACATACTTAAAGGCTTAGATGTCTGGGACATTCGCAGTTTCATCCAAGAATTATTTCCTAAGTATATTTATTGCAAGAGTGACTATGAAAAAGGTGTAGAGGCATAACTGATATAACATTAGACAGAGATTGTACAGGATATGAATTGAGTTCAGTTTTCTTTCACAAGTCAATTTTATTGTAAATAGGAAACCACGTCAACCACGAGGTAAGCACTCGCATAAATATAAGTGTGTATGTATTCAGAGCGAGTGTAAGGTTTTATCAAGTGTCTGAAGGTGTAACGTTTGAATGTAGAACGCTTTCTGTTCTTTAGGCAGAATATCATCATCATCAGCTTTTTACTTCCCGTTGTTAGACATCAACCTCCAAAATGAATCTCAAGATCTCTTGATCATAAGCGTTGTGGAGCTATTATTTTCTGAATTCGTCTGGCTCATCATGCCATCTTACTGTCTGTTGGCCACAAATTTGCATATGATATCTGGGGATCAATGGTGTGTGTCATGATGTCTAGCAGTTGTCTGGCATTCTTGCAACATATCTAGCCCATTGCAATTTGGGTTTTCCGAGTTATTATGGTGCATGTTTAGACTAAGACGAGTATACGAAAGTGAATATTAGGCAGTGAGGCGGACTCAGGAGTAAAAGTCAATAGAAACTTTGGAAAGTGGTGACAAGTTATTGATTATTTAATCAATGAATATATTCATTGGTGGTCTACACAAGTTTGGGGGGGTATTTCCATCTTCATTAGCGTGGTGTTTGTGTGTGTGTATGTGAGTGTAGTGTGTGTGTGTGTGTGTGTTCTGTGTGTGTGTGTACGTGTGTGTGTACCATTCATGGTTGAAATTTTTTCTGCGGAAAAATAGACTACAATCAGATGCTTCGTTTTAGAAGCAAAAATTGGAATCAAATCCTTCAGGGTCATCTAGATGTGTGGGACTTGGTTCACTCTGTAATGGAGTTTGTACTTGTCTGTGGTAAGATGTGATAGTGACACTAGTAGTGGGTCTTGAAAAGGCCATTGAGTACCAGGGTTTAAGGTAGTGGGATAATATTTGATTGCGTGGGTAGGTTAGGGATACCATAGATGGATGGGTGATGAAGTCATGGAACTTCATATGAATCATTCTTACAGGTCATTGAACGCTGGTTGGCTCTGAATCGTACAAATGGGATACTATACAAAGGTTTTAGTAGGTATAAGTCTGAGTGACTGTGAAGTTCCTCATATTAGATATACCTGAGAGGGATTAGAGTGTCGGTGTGAGGTTGTTAATAATAGGAGGATTATGATTTAATGTTCTGTGAATAGGGTTGTTAAGTTTAGCGTAAAGAATTTTGAATTTGTTGATCCACATATCTCCATTTCTTTGTAGAATCTTAGTAATGTCAGTGAGTGTATTTTTCTATCGATGATTGTGAACGTAGCCTCAACTGGAAATCATTTGGTATACTTATAGACGTTCTGAAAAATGCCTTGCCAATGTGTGCAAGGAATGGAATGAGTGCAAGAGACCAGCAGGGATTTTATGAAACGAAGAAATGAAACGAATTTGCAACAAAGCGACTTCATAAACAGAGAATAATGGAAAGAGCAAGGCTACGAATAGAAAAAAAGATTAAGAAAGATCAACGTTGATCAGAGGGAAAACTAGAGTGAAAGATATAATACAAATTATCAAACAATAGAAATGGTAATTGACTGGGCACTTAACAAGAGCAGTTGACAACAGATGGAGTAAAAAAGGCGCAGCAATTGTTGTTTATGGGACGGTGAACGCAGTATGGAAAATCCCGGTAAAAAATGGAGGATGGAGGCTTGCCAGTAAGACATGGTGGAAATTATCGTAATTGCAGTCATGACGAAAGGAAATGCAAAATTCTCTTGTCCAACAGTGGATAGATGATGGCATCTGCTTATATATATATATATATATATATATATATATATATATATATATATATATATATATATATATATAGACAAAGAGAAAGGAAAATGGATTTATCACTTACCTTTATTTGAGATCTGTAACTTCAAAGATATTTTGCTTAGCAAATCAAATTTCATAGCAGTTACAACCATCATTAACTGAGCAAATTGGAGATAAAAAATAAACTTACAGCCAAACATAGACTGGCATCCCTAGTGTTTGAATGGCTGTACATCATATCAAGTCTAAACATACACACACACATTCACACAAATTTATGAATCTACATGTATTTGTCTTGCATATATATATATATATATATATATATATGGTAGATTGTTGATTCGCTACACAAACTAGCTCATGTTTCTGCCCTCTTTGGGTATGTTATACTGCATGCCTGATTTGTACCACATATATATATATATATATATATATATATATATATATATATATACGATTATCCACAAAAGTATTTTCTTCTCTAATCATTGGAATCTTTGTTAACATCAGGATCGGATCTTCGAGAAGGATTGTGGAATAATAAGTTGTGTCTTCATTGTATCTGTTTAATCTCGGCTGAAATGATGGAAACATCCGAATTAGGATTTATAGATAAGTAAGAAACACGGCAGTGATTTAGTGATCATTAGCCGGAATTAGGAGTAAATATTGCTTTGCCTATCTCATTCATCTTGTCTGCAAGTATCTTTAGAGAAGACGTCAGATTTAAATACTTGGTCTAAGAGAATCAAAATGTTTCAAGGAATCAATTTCATAGAATCAATGGCAATGTCAACATCAATGATCATATCAATCTACAAATATAAAACGGATAAGACTTAGTTGAAAATGTATTTTTCCAACCATATTATTTTGGACATTAAAATTATTAGAGCCAGTAGAACTCCTTAGCTACCCCGGGGATAAAAACAAATCAAATACAATGTAACTGAGACAAAGGCAGGCTACATCATCCAAGTCAAGCGATCAGAACTGGTTTCTTGAAAACAAGCAACGAAACATTGTCAGATGGTGACACCTACAGTTTCTCTGCAATACGGACTGAAACTTGGAGAGTAAAAATCCGACGTAGAAAAGGTATTTCGTCGACCGATAATACATGTAAAATGAGACAATCTGCAAACTGATAGCCTCGTCACGACTTCAGACAAATCGCTTTTGGCTCTGTTCAAATCTTGACGATGGCTACATATTCACTCGCATTTACTTATTTTATAGCCTCATTTCGCCGTCCATTTTTTCTCATACCGAATTCAATACGCTGTCCGACAACAGGACACAAAACATTTGACGGTCCTAAATCTATTACCTAGGTGAAATTGCTTCATTATTTGTTTAATAGCCACCACCAGAGAAAGGACATGGTGCCATCCTCGCCCCGTACAAATATCTGGTTCTTTTCCTTGGCGTCCGGTCAAAAGTAAAATGTCTGCTGATCTTATGTCTTTTAAACGTTTCGTTTATGACGGGGCCTTTTCGTGACAAAGGTAGAACAGTTGTTAAGCGGGTCCCACGTTTGGGCTAGACACACTGAACAAATAGAAATCAACGCCTCAGTAGATTCTGATAGTCGGGTATAAATTTGACGAGAATAAATGAAACCGTGAAAGAAAAAGAGCCAAACGAAAAAGTGAAGGTAAAGAGTGATAAGGATCGAAATAAAATTGCTAGGTTGGACAAGGGTAATAAGAGGTGTAACAAGATTCTGGAACTTCATTGTCTTTCCATTTCTTATTTAAGTTCATATCATGTTATTCTCTTCCAATAGAAACTGTTTTACAGACAAAGGGCGAACAAAAACGAATGCACATAAAACAGTTCTCGTTACAGGAAATCAACGAATCAGTGAATAAAATCAGTGAACTGGGTTCAAACTCTGGCTGTGACGGATTGCTTTTCTTTGCTCTAATGCCATTGATAAAAGCATTAAACTGCCAGCAACTACGTGTTAATAGTCTGGAGTTCGGAGCCTTTTACTACTGTAAAGCAGTCCATCCTGAAATCTCTAGAAAAAAAACAAAAAACGATGATTTGGGCTCCATAAATCGCCCGAGGAATGAAAACAACGTCTAATGCTCCCAAACTATATCCTGTTGCCTCAAGCGAAAACCAATTTTATAGACAATGTTTTTCAAGGCTAGCCTGCTTATTAACAATCTATAGCAAAAAGTGTCCTTTATATCAAACCAAAACCCTCATTCATGTCCAAAGAATACAAAAGGAATATCTATTGCTTACTTTGAAAATCATCAATTGAAATCCCTGCAGCTTATTCATGCTTGAACATCGAATACGACGACTAGAGGGAGACAGAAAGAGGTGGAAATCTACTTCCCATTGTATATTTCAGATAAACTTCTTGATTAAAAACTGAAGACATTTTCCCATTGGAAGTATCTATTTTGGATCTTGGAAATTACTTTAAACCGATTGTATTATCCCGCAAATGCCCTCATTTTTGGCTTTACAAACTAATTTCCGGTCGATCAGAAATTAACTATTCCCTCTGTCGACTATTAGGTTTTTCTTCAAAAGAGTTCATGTAAACACACCCTTAATACTCTTACAATGGGGAATGAGAGATGCATTACGAACTATCATGGAACAGTGCCTAAAATGGATTTGATGCTGTTAAGCTGAAGTAACTGTAGGATATTATATTCAACAAAGTATTTTCCGAAATCCCGAATGAATATATCTGAAAATGAATCTTTTTTGGTCTTTTCTTATTGAGAAAGTTATTTAGGGATAAAAATCGAAACCGACTTTTGCATAACCCTGTAGAAATGAGCAACTATATAAGTAACGAGGGCCATTACACTCTCTTTGTCAATAAAATAATCATTCTGTCTCCCTGTCACTATTTATGTCTATCTTGTTGTCTGCGTGAGACTCTCTATATTGGCTGAAATCTGATGTAATGAATACGTTTTGTATTTTTTGCATTTATTCATTGTTACTTTATCAGATTATCTATTACATTACTTATACATGCTTTGACATTTTATAGATCATGTTGAAGAACTTGAAGTCAAGAAGACAAAGAGAAAGGAATGGAGAGCGAGTGAAAAGAGGATCAACATTTTTTTTTTTCAAAAAGATGAAAGGAGTAAAGGAGATAAAGAGAGGAAGGGGAGAAATATAATATCCCATCATAAGCTCTGAACAATCTTTTCCTTTCTAATCACTCTATGTTTTAAAATGTTCAGATTTTCTTCGATATTTCTCGAGCTTAGCTTAAGAAGATTTTGCTGCGCAATCACCGGAAAGACCAATCTGGTCATGAAACCTACGTTCATAACCCTGACTTTTGCCTGGCACCAGATCGGAATAGGTCCCAGTCTACATGCAAAACAGACATGGGGATGTTTTTTTTTTCTTTCCTGTTACCAAGGTAGTTGGGGCCCAGAGTGATATGGCCGATAGACTTAATCTCTTCTCAGAGATGTTTAGAATCATTCACACACTCCTAGTGTAGTTGCCAATCATAGCAGGAGAGCCAAGTTTGCACTACTACTCATACATGGCTATTAGTGGAAGAGCTAGATTCGTACATTCCCCAGAGCATCAGACCCCTTCGTCCTATGTTTGAATCCCATTTCCAATTATGTTTAGCACTAGTTGACTCTGTCCGTCATTGTTTCTCTCTTTTATACTCATCGGTATTAGTATAAATTCCCAAAACTTTGAATTTTGAACGGGGAAGATGCCATGAAGATATTATAATGGGCCACAACGAATAATTCCAGCATACAAAAGTTCTTTTGCTCGTGTCCTTAACATAATATATTATAAGGAAGGCTCACCTTCTAGAGACATCCAAAATAGATTGTGTTTACACACGATATAACGGAATATTTCACTTATTTTAAACTAAACATTTTACTAATTTCATTTAAACCCTTCATTATATAATTACCTGATATGTCCAACCAATACTAACGTGTAATATTATTTGCTTATTCGAGCAAGAAAGATAGCCTAACAGAATGTCTACAAACGTGCCACAAGATATTACAAAGAAGTCTTCAAGAATTATAAACAAAGTACACGTTAACCAAATGATGACTATCATGACCAATATCTAAATATTCCGTAGTCAGTAGACATTGTATTAGCCAGTGTTTGGTCATCACTCTGCTTTTAAATAAAAAACAGAGAATCTTCAGGCTTATAATATACGTCGATAGGCTCGTATAGTTGCATCTGTTATTATGTTCAACAAGTTTAACCACTAAGTTCATCACGGGGCCATCAGCAACTTTGAAGCTTCTTACAGCCAATAGCACATTCAAGTAGACATCCTTGTGAAAGCCTGGAGGCAAGCAATATATTGCATCAGTTTCTGTGATACGGGGTAAGTACACTCATGGTATGCATCTATGTAGAGGTAACTGCTTTGATAATGCAAAAAATGTACAAATATATAACTGTGCAAATAGCTCCTCCTTGTTTTTTGCTTCATCCTTCTTTCTTTAAAACAAATGTATATATATATATATATATATATATATATAAATATATATATATATATATATATATATATGTATATACATATATATATATATATATGTATATATATATATATATATATATATATATATATATATATATATATGTCTCTCTCTCTCTATCTATCTCTCTATCTATCTATCTATCTATCTATCTATCTCTGTGTACATGTTCGTATTGAAAGGAAGAGACAAGAAAGTGAGGGGGAGTGACTATGGATTTATGTACTTCTATCGTTTTTTCAACAATAGGAATATATGTCTGCAAGTAAGAGTGAATTTTTTTGTGTAGAATTATATATTTTTTAACATTTATACAATCACATTGAATCACATCAACTCCTTTATCAGGCTAAATAAGGTCTCTGAAACCTTCCCACTCCAAAAAGGAATAAGCCAAAGTGATACCAGCTCACCCAAACTCTTCACACCCAGCGTTTAGATGATCTTCTGAAACCTGGAGTGGGAGAATAGAGGAATCAAAATAGATGGCGAATATGTTAGCAACCTGAGATTTACAGACGATGAAGTAAGATGCTTGATGAAGTAAACGAAGAAAGCAGATAAGTCGGCCTTCACATAAATTTTGGTAAAACAAAAATCATGAGCAACGATCACATTGAGAATAAAGGCATAACTGTCACGATCAAAGATACAAAACTTGGGAGGATAGACCACTACATCCACCTCGGACAACAAATCTCCATAAAATCCTCAAAATAAGAGGAAATCTTGCTAAAAATCATTCTAGGATGGCAAGCCTTTGGCAGAGAAAGTTCAACATGAAAAATCAGATGATGCAAATCATCTTAAAAAGAAGAGTATATATCCAATTCAATCTCCCGATAGTCACTCATGGAGCTGAAACATGGAACCCAACCAATAGACAGACCTGCAAACTGAGAAGTATGCAACGTATGCAGGAGAAAATCATACTCAATCTCACATGGAGAGATCAAAAGACAGCATAGTATGTCAGGAAGAAATCGGGAGTCCATGGCATCATACAATCTATTAAAAACTCAAATGGCAAGGGGCAGGCCATTTGCAAGAATGAAAGACAATCGATGGACATCACTACTCACAAGATGGATCTCCAGAGATCACTTGCAAAGAGGCCGACAGAATACCAGATTGGGGGGGGGTGATCATGACTAATTGAGAAAAAAACTGGTTCCGCACCGCTCATGATACATAATTGTGGCGGATCCTTGAGAAGGTCTATATCCAACGACGGATGTTGAAAAACTGATGATGATGATGAAGATAATGATAATGATGAAGATGATGATAATGATGATGATGATGATGACATACATTTTTGCATTTTTGATGTAAACATAAGTATCCAAAAAACAAATGACATGTAGTAAAAACTGCAGTTTTATATATCATTCGAATTTCTTCGTCAATTTGTTGTAACTTCTATTAGTACCTGGTTAGTGAACAGCGTGGATCGGAAATATATTTTTTCTTCCATATCCTATCCATGTTTTTGTAAATGATTGTTGAAAGCAAGTAGAATAATGCAGAAAGAATAATTTTTAAAAAAAGAAGATAGTAAACATACTTTTGTGTTTGAAATCGTTACCAGCTTACTTACGCCCATCTTGCAAATATTCAGCTGTTGTCATAACAATTCGTACCAAGCTTTATTTTTGTGATTTGATGTATTTATAGAGATTCTCAGGTACACCTCAAACCGACTCTACGATTAAACACTATAAATGTACGAAGATTTTTCACGTCTTGGTATCCTTTTTTTTTTTTTGGCATGAATATATGTAATTTCTATTAGGTTACATGAAGCATGATCGTTCTTCATCCCTCATTTTCAATTTGCTGGACTTCAACCATCAAGTAAACAACACAGATCAGGATTAATGTAGCTTCCGGCGAGATTTTAACTAGCGTCTCCAAACCTCAGGAAGAATTTTTGACATAGTCAACGACCTTCAGATGGATCCCCGGAGACCAAATGAAGAAATTAAGGCCGGCAGTATACAAAATTAACTTACAAACTACACAGGCCAAGAAAGTATTTGGCATCGTGCCGATGATGAGAGAGATGTGGCAAATCTAGGTGGAGGTCCATGTCAAACGATGGACGATAAAAAAAAAAAACTGATGATGATCTCCAGATTGGTCCTCTACAAAACACTTCAAGCTGAGCACTCGATTTGAGAAGATTATCGTCAGATTCGAACCCATGTATCACACGCTTGTAAAGAGAATATGGAGCTCTTCAACTAATCCTTGCTTTTAATGAACTTGAACTTAGGATCTCCATTTAAGTACTCTCTCGTCAATATATTATTGCTTGTTCATCTTTAACGTTCCATGATTTGCAGATTGGTTTTGCAGTATCATTCTTTATGACATGACCGGCATTTCCTGAAGATCCTTCAGTGGAAATCTGGGTGCATACCTGACAATCATACCAAAGGATCATGGAAATACAGAACCTTTCTTTGCTTTTGAACTTCGATTGCGATTTATATTTATATTTGCAGCAAGGAATTTCCTATTGAACATTTGCTGGTTCATCTTTGAAACGCCTCTAAGATAGTCGCTGCATTCGTTAAGCATCTTATTGTTGAATTTAAACCCAAAGCTTACAACCATAGCAAAGCATCGTGGGATTTGCCATTCCTTCCGTGCCTTTGGACTTCAATTACTCTTTAGATTTGCGAGGAGATATTTCTGTTTTCAATATATTATTGCTTGCTCATCTTCAACCTGCTTTGTATGGCTGATATTGCTCTTTCCGGTTTACAACCAAATACAATGTTTCCCGCCAGAAAGATGCTGGGGGAGATTACGCTATGAGCCCTCTAAAGTGGTATCAATTCAGAACAATATAATTCTTTGGAATCCTTCCTCGTAGCTAAACAAACCGATTTTCTCGTTAGATTTTCAAGACAATGCATCATAACTATCTGAAACTACTAAGGTTTAACAAAGCGGGAGAAATACACGTTACTTAACTTGGCTTTCGTTTTGTTTGATATCGGCCAATTTTGGTTTTGATCAACAGACGCGCTTTGAAACGATTTCAACCAGAATTTTTTTCTTGAATACATCGATCAGTACATAATCAATAAACATGAGTCAATATTTATCAAATGTATGCAATTGAAACAAAATTAGCTTTTCGTGTAGGAAGATTTGCAAAGATATTGCAGGACATCGTCTTAAATTTCAAAAAAGGTATCTTGAAAATCACTTGATCTGATATTATCAAGTCTCAAAATTAAGTTCTTCACCCCTATTTAATATCCAATCCTACTCACATAATGAACTCTCCTCAGTAGCCAAGTAAAATAAAGTAATAGGTTCGTTGATGTAAGTGCCAGAGAGAACAAATTTTGATATCTTATTTCATACATTCTAAAAACTGTAAAAAATTCAGATTATCTATAACTGATATGAGTTCGTCAGACTTAGGTGGGGTACCTAGATCCTTCCCAAAGCACCGTTAGAATATTAAACTGTTATTGCATACAATACATAGTAAAAGTATTATGCTTAATATTCTCAATTGAATAATGTAAGGTTAACCATAAAGCTAAAACCTATTTGATTATATATAATGTGCTCATTAGTGTAACTGAGTACATGAATAAGTATTTACTTTCCCAAACTCTAGGAGATCGATACCAATAGAAGCCATTAATTTAATTGCTGCATATTATCTAATTCCATGTACACAATAGATACGTGGATCTTTGTAAATTTGATTATACCTGAGTAGTATTACGTATTACTGAAACCTATGGGCTAAGAATCGGTTACAAGGGTAATTTGAACCCAAGATGGACAGAGGGTCAGGTCAACTTTGTCATTTTCGAATATCAACAGAACAGACAAGGTGCGTATATGGGTAACTAGCCTCCAAGATTAACATAGAATATGAAACGTTGACGTCCGATGTTCGTATGGAAGAATATACGGTTATAACTACTAATCCCATCCGATTCTGTAATTTTGTATTTACACATTTATTTATTTATTCCTATAAAAAAATTTGTTAGTTGAGATAACGGCTAGTGTTCACAGGATATGGAATAAGCAGTTTGAACTTCGACGCAGGAAATTAAAAACATTCATTCTTTTTGCTTTCAATCTATCACCTTTTTGTAAATCAGTTTTGAGGGACATTATCTTGATTTTTTTTCTTTGGTGGGGAGCCCTATCCGACTAATATGAGACATTGTATCTCTGATGTAACCATAAAACTAACTATGAATTTCTTAATATGACTAAAAAGATCACAGTTACTCGATAAGGTATGGCGACTCCTTGGAGATCTTGTGTTCTCTGTTGAGCAGTATGTGTGTGAGAGAATCGGTTGGACAATCAGTATGTAGCTATGCAAAGTGCTCTGTTAATCAACGAGGGATCATAATAGGCTGAAAAGGCTGCAAAAGAATCTTTTTTTTTTTTTTTGCATATGGCACTTTGTATTCCAAAACAGTTAACCACATGCCAAATTCGGTGATCTTACAAGAACCGGTGAACAAAACAGGAATTGGCCGTAGACTACGGTAATGTAACATTACTGATCAGAGGAGTGAATGTACACGCAATTACTTCATCTCATAGACTCTTTGTGAAATAACATTTGCTTCCCAATGTTTTGTTGTTTGGTGTTGTTTCCATCCTCGGGCAACGTTTAGCTGATATCTAATATATTTGTTTCTTAACATGTTTTATTGACTCTACGACGGTAGCACACTTCGGGCTTACATTTTGAGCGTTACGTAACTTGTCCTCAAGATAAACATAGTATACATGATGATGACCCCCGATGAAATCTAGAGGTCAATTTATAATCAAATTAAGTCTGGCATTTTTAAATCAAGTCGATAAGGCTGCAACCTAGATGTTAAAAATGTTTGTACTGAGAAGAACTTTACAATGCAATGTATCCAAATAGGGACATATTTTGTTAAGTTGTAAATCTCAAAAGCGACCGCTTGAATGGATATGTATTACCATGGTCATGGTTAGCTGTTCAGATTGCTACACAAACACACACACATACACACGCGCACGCACACACACACACACACACATATATATATATATATATATATATATATATATATATATATATATATATATATATATATATATATAAGATAATTATTACATTACTCATATATGCTTTATCATGGCTTGGCAGAGCAGATACTTTATGAACTGGAGTAGCTCATCACTTCATTTTTTTATACATACCCACACATATCTATCGATCTATCCATCGATTTATCTATCTATACACACGCACAACGTTATTCTGTAGATATAAATTGCATATACGTTGAGCGTTAAAAATTCAGACATTTACAAACATATGTATTGATATATTCTTGCAAGCTCTGCAACAATTATAAAATAAGTAGACGGCTCATTTCTCTTCTTTTTTTTTTCAACATTTAAGAGTATCTTATCAGTTATTTTTCAAAGTTTATATTTCGATTTACTGCTTTTTTCCTGCTTGTCTTTTTTGAATAAATTGATTCTAACATTATACAAGTACTATTATTTCCTTTTCCTCCAATTTATGAGATTGCAAGTAACCTCATTTTGGTTTTTATACCGTCTTTACTTTATTAACATTTCGAGTTTTGTAATCGATCAGATTCAATCGATCTGAAATATACTTTTTTTAAATTTAAAAGGGAAAGTAAATCTTGTTAAAAAAAAAACTCTTAATAGATTTTCTAGTAAGATGAAATAAAACATGATAAAATCAGAAATAAAATGAAATATAAAGGAAACAGAATGAGACCATTTGCAATTTAGTATACGGGAAAAGGGTAAATAATATTATTTATCTGACCTAGAATTATCAAATATTTAGCAAAACTTAATAAATATGTAACATTGGATGAATACTCTCTGATTTCGAGATTGTCAATTCAAATAAAACCGAATCAAAACAAAACGACCGCAAAAAAGTGCTCAAAAAAACCCAGCAGATTATAGATAGTGATGATTAAAGATTTCAAATCACTCTAGAAGCCACATCAATACGAAATTCAAAATTTCCTTTTCGATCAAAGCGATTTGCATATAGCAATATATCCTTACAAACTAATTATACAATCACAACTGGATGTCTGGAGAATCGATTTCAAATTATGTTGGAGAAATGTATAAAATATGGAATTCAAAATAAATTTAACAACATAAACGAAAACAATATATATGATTGTTGTATAATTACTGTACATCAGAGAATGTTGGACCTTAAAAATAAAACCATTATGGAAAAAAACATATATATATGTATATATATACGTGTGTGTGTGTTTGAGTGTGTGGGCGCACGTGTGTGTCTCACCCCCCTTATCTCTCTCAATCTATCTATCTATCTACCTATCTATCTATCTATCTATCTATCTATCTATCAATCTATCTATATACCTATCTATATATGTATGTATGTATATATATATATATATATATATATATATATATATATATATGTGTGTGTGTGTGTGTGTGTGTGTGTGTGTGTGTGTGTGTGTGTGTGTGTGTGTGATAACTATCACCAGCTTTGTAATGTCTATATGTGGACAAAGACCTTCCTAAGGATTGGCTAGATCTCTTTATGATGGTAGTCCCAGGGGAAATACATTCTGAACATGTTTGACATACAATCAGATGATATCCGGGTTACAGTTTTGCATATGATCCAACCAATAGTGAAGTTAGTATTATTATGGATTCTACGATATCTCTGATTCCAGTTTTCAGTATTTAACGCTATTTCGCGATCTTTCAATATGTAAGGATCTGTCCAGTGCATATTGCGTGGTTCTGTTTGAAGGTCAATGTTTCAGCTACACAGGTGACTATTGAGAATATTTATTCATTGTAGACTCTTCTTTCTCAGAGTAATTTGATTCTCTTGTTCTTAAAATTTTGAGCTCGCTCTATCGGATGCTTGCCATCCTGCGGTGAATCTTTGCTATATCTTTTGCGGCTTTCATTGAGATTGATTTTCCTCGTTAGATATAGACGTCTAATTTATTCAGGCTTGCTTTTTTTCTATTTGGATTTATCATGTTTTTATCCTCGACTTGTTTGTGATGCATGACATTTATTTAATTGAAGTTACTGTGAAGGCCATCCTTCTTGCTATCTTCGTTCAGTTTGTCTTGCATTGCTCGTATATTGTGAAGGTCGTTTGCAAAAAAAAACGATGTCGTTTGAAAATCTAAGGTTACTGCGTCCAATGCACTGGTGAAATGATAGAATACAGTCAAATAAAGATTGGATTTGACACATACGTAACCATGTGTATTATAAGCCATCGGCAAATATGCTACTAATTCATTGCACCAAACGAACTTTTTTCAAGAATAACAGTACCAAAATGATACGTTTTGGTTATACGTGGAATGAAAAGAAAACACTGCAGTCATCACGAAGTCGTTTGCTTCGTTGGAATGCCATTATTCAGGAATCGTGAAAAAAGCAAAAAAAACACTTCTTTCAGCACGGAAGCATTTTGATCTTGATATAAATACGGTGTGCTGAGATTTTTAAAGAAGATGTAATGAAACAAGGTATGAAAAATGGCTTTTAGCAAAAAATGTTTCTCGTGGAGTTTTTCCTCAATGAGAGATCAAATGAAAGTCTGAAGATTACTTTTTACTCGAAGTAGGAACTTTGCATTATTGATTTTCAGCATCAAATAAAGGAAGCTTCGTCAAAAAAAATAAAAAATAAATGAATAAATAACGGCTTCGACGAAAGGAAAAGCTTTGGTGGCATGAGTTTTCAGCGGTCAGGAACATTTTATTTTAATTCGTGTAACCGTGATTCGAGGAATATTGTTTCTGTATTCTATTAAAGTTTGTGTATAAGGATGACATAATCAAAATTATATGAGAAGCGGTAAAAATATGGCAAAATGCCTTTCAAAACGACACACCCACACACATACGTACATATGAATATGTATCTATCCATCTATCTATCTATCTATCTATCTCTCTCTCTCTATATATATATATATGTATATATATATATGTGTGTGTGTGTGTGTGTGTGTGTGTATGTGTGTGTGTGTGTGTGTGAGTGTGTGTATTTACAGAGAGAGAAAGAGAGGGAAGAGTGCATTGAACTTATTTACTCTCGTCTCCCTTGGAGTAAAACTCTTGCATGTGCATACACATACACATAGATAGACACTTTTTTACTAAGATATTGATAACTGAGCATACACACACACACACACACACATACACAAACACACATACACACACATATGTATGAATATATATGTATATATATACATATATAAATATATATATATACATATATATACATATATATATATATATATATATATATATATATATATATATATATATATATATATATATATATATATATAAACTGAGAATATACATAGAATTGCACAGTGAACAGTAAAAATAGTAGTACTAGGTATTACCAAGGGATGAAAAAAATATTAGGATCGGTCAAAGAGAAGAAGAGCGTGAAGGGCATTATAGAAATATTCACGAAAAGAATATTGGCTGGATACCTAGCAACTGAAAATGGCTGCAGATGGGGTAAAAAGATCAACCAGTAAATTCAGCTTTGTGGCATTAAACACAGTTGGAAAAGACCAGACACATGATGAAAGTATCGGATAGGAAGGTTTTGCAATTTAAATGTGTTTTTCAATTTCTCATATCGATAAGAAATACATGCACCATTGCTTTCTCCACACAGTTCTTCAATGTAAAATATTTTTCAGGCTGAGACTGTGACATTTTCCAAAGGATGTCATACATATCTTTCTAGAAAAAAAAACAACAAAAAACGTTGAATTTAAGATAATCGATATTTTCGATCTGATATCCATGAAGAGTCCATATTCCATTGCATCGTGAATCGTGTGTTATGTGATTTTAAAAGTATTTCCCAGTGGTACAAAGTGAATATTTTTGTAAATTTTAATGGAGAAGTGCATTCAAAATATCAAAATTTAAAGCCATCCCTAATTCTTTGAACTTTATTGCAGAGCAGATTACATTTGGTATTTTTGTAACCAATAGATTCTAATCGATAAATTTTTCTTCAAAATTAACCCTCGAAATACCGGATATTGATATGAACCTTGGCCCCCAAATATATACATATATATAATCGATGATGAAAATTTATCATAATTAAATGAAAACCATACCATGCTTTATTTCAAGGAGTTGATGCTCCGTAAACAACTGATTTAAATTTATCCATCTAATCCAAAGAGTTCAAAATAGATCTGGTGTAAGATCTAATCTGCTATCATGTGATAAGCTGTGTAAACTATCACTGAGTTATACTTTGTCGATAATATTGATATTGGCTTAATGGTGGCTACATTTGAAGCAAATCAGTATCATTTTTAAGATATCTTGCCATTACTGTATGCCATTCCAACATATGATGTTCAAGGTATTGTACATCTGAAAATTTTGGATTTTAGGTTGTTTTTTCTAATATCTGATCAATAATAATAATTGGTCAGTTCCAGATTTAAAACAGAATTATAATTTGTATCGAGCTGGACTCACGCAATTAATTGGTATACTTCACATTATTGTAACATTTCAAAGAAACATTCATTTATTACGTTCGCTGTAATTTATGATACATCTACGTCAGAAACTACATGGAATTTACCACTAGACCCACATGTGTCGTGTTGCATTCATGTATTTACGAATGATTTGAATTGGTAGTTAGGGTTTATAAATTTTCCAAACGAAATCAAAAGATTTCTGAAGTTTATACGACTCTGGGCAAGTACTTTATTTGTTTCACTTGAAGAATTATGAAATTTCCTTTCAAAAGCATCTTTACAAACTGAAAATACCAGTCGACTGAATTTGAAACTCTTATCAATACAGCTGGTAAAAATTCTGATCTGAAATGAATTCTGAACACATCAACAATTATTTTCTTTAAAAAAACAACAAAAAAGAAAACGATGAATGATTTCCTTTGGCACGGTATTTTTCAACCCGGTATTCTGTCCTAACGTATACTCCAATTCATCATGCATAAGCTTTTCCCAAGATAATTCGTGCAAATTAAACACAATTGTTTGAACTCAACACATTGATTCCATACTCTGAGCTATTGACCGTTTGGTCTATCTGTATCTTTAAATTACTTTTTTTCCGATTACCAATCAAATATTTTCTGCAAAGCAAACATCTATTAATCAACCCGTTTCTCTCTATCTCTACCTTTCTCTCTTCCGTTCTCAGTGAAAATATTTTTCTCTTCTAATGGCAACCTATAATGCCTGAAAGGGAAAATGCCACAGGCTCATTAGCCGAGGAATTTGAGTCATTTCAGTAAAATACCATCCATCATGGGATTAAGTATTCGACTGCTGTTGGGCAATAAAACTAGAATTGCCAAGTCACAAAGGTTCCAAGCTTTAGCGAAAATGCCTTCAACAAAGCCATCCTAAAGTCATCTGGTCCAATGAAGATCAAGACCGTCTCTGTTCATGTCGAAAAACCTCATAAAAAACTCCAAAGGGATTAATCAGAACTCAAGTATCACTGAAATGGGATTATTTTAAAGTGACGTTTATATTCAGTTTACATGCACAAAAATACAAACGCTAACTTCTGGTGTTGTCCATTTCACGAAAGGGTTTTTTCAAATGATAACTCACGCAAAAATCCAAAGAATTTTACACCCTAATTTTCATTCGATTCAACTGTAAAGTTTAACCCTTGAGTTATAACCGTTATTTCATGGTCATTTCAATGTTGCTTTATTGTTTCAGATTGTCGTTATTCAACCTCACCGTTATGATGTAATCAATAGAGTTGCTTTTCAGCTCAAAAGTGAACGTTTCAACAACCATTCCAATTTATCCCTTCCAGATGTCTGGTGTGTAAAGATCCCATGGGGCCTATAGCTAGCTAAGGAGGATGAAAGATGTATTGTGAAACGCCAACCTGATCCCTAATCAACAGAAATAAATAAACAGCATCTATCAAAAAGAAAAAAATTAGCGTCCAGTGAGACTCGAAGACATGTACCCAAGTGGAAAGCAATTTCGCTCCCCGCTGCTTCAACTAGAATAAACTGATCAAATCAGTATCAGTGCTAGTACAGCATTCTTTTTTCTAAAATTATAATTTACTCAGTCCAAGTATATAGAGCACAAGATTAGCGTACATATTTAGATGAAGGTGGTTATTAGTCAAAATTAGATTATGATAATTTTCTCTTAAAAAGGGGATCAACAATATCGGCTTCCGAAAATTCACTGTCATACGTAAAAGAGTACATAGATATTACATCATGGGAGTAAAAATCCACGAATGGTACAACTGATTTTAAAAACCCGATTTTGATCGTTTGGGACATATAGGCAAATGATAGAAATGTTTGTTTAGCATTTGTAGCAAACTGCTCAATGTTTGATAGTTCACTCTATTGATTTGGTAGTGTCTAACAATCTGGTTCAGTAAGAAGGTAGACAAGCAATATCGCAAGGGGAAGTTTTCTAGGAAGAATGACCGATAAGAGGTATCCCGCCATGGGCAACAGAGGGAAAACAAAATGTGTTTAGTTCTCGGCATGCTCACTTTTAAATGTATGGGCTTCTATGATAACTGTCTCAGCATAATGAAAAGCATTCTTTTTAAAACTGAACACTAATAACGAATAGAAAAGAACGTCCGTTTTAAGCTACCCAATATTTGTTGCTTAGTTATCGAGAAAAACTGATTGATTGAGTATGAAAATAACAGAGCATGATATTTCTCCTGTCTTAAACATGTTTTCTTCTTCTTTTCATTCACTTGATTAGTCGAATCGTTCCAAAAATGTGACGAGAAATTGGCCATCATGGTAATTTGATCAGAGTAAATTCTCATGATAGCTATCGAAGTCCTAAGATTATCAAAATTATGTCATGATTCATAATGGATTCGAAAAGAGCAACTTTTATGGATGTGTTGTATAGATAATGCGTTACCTGATGGCATCACAGAAACAAGCACTTAGGCAATTATGATAGTAGGATTGTGTTGCGCTAGTTGTCTGATAATATAAGACTTGCATACTATAGAGGTCATAGTTGTAAATTTCGGTTTTAACTCAGTTCGAACTTTGACCAATGGAGATTACCAGGATTTTGTTTCTATGTAAACCAACAATGAGAGCTCTTGACGGCTACATACATTTTATCACAGTCATTTTAACCAGGGGAGACGTAGAAATTTATCCACGTCGTATCAATGTTTTGCACTGGACCCTCGATGTAAGAAGTAATCAAAGGTGGTGAATAGCTGACAACCAAGGCGATATCAGATCTAAACCTATTTCATTTATTTATTTGGGTTGAGATGTTGAAAACTGAGCTGAATATAGCCATGAATCTGTAACATAATGTACAATCTTATTATAGATTGTAAAAAGTTGGTCCAGCTGTACTCACCTACTGAAAACTACTCGATGATGAAATTTTCATTAAGTACGAAATTGTGGATTAAGATTAAGGGGAACACTGCTTTCAATTTTCGGAACACAAAGGGATTTTTATTTTCATTTTCAAAAGTCAAAATTGATGGTGGATTTCTTTCATTATTAGTGGTCAAAATTGAGGGTAACTTTTTTTTTTTCTGTAGCAGGTGTTAGAATTGTTGGGTATTCTTATATACTACTGCGGGGTCGAAATCAGAGGTAATTTTTTTCACCTTTTGGGGACAAAATGAGTAGGGGGCTCTCTCTAATTTTGAGGCAAAGCTCGTTCATTTTTCACCATTAGGGATCGAATTTAGGGTAGTCTTTTGAACTCTCAGAGGGAAGATTTTTTTCTCAATTTTACAGGCGAAAACAGAGTTGAAGTATTTTCTATTTAAAAAGTCAATTTCAAAGAAAATGATTTTTCTTTCGATTTTAAATGATTAAATCAAGGAGTTTTCATTTCATTTCTAGTTGAGGGTGAGGATTTTTTCACTATTAAGGATTAAAATCAGAAAAAATCCCTAATTTTTGGAGGAAAATCATTATAAGGGGGCAAAATTGGTGATTGTTTTTCACCTTTTAGTCTCAATTTCGGGGTTCGGAATATTTTTTTTTGGTGGGGGGTCGAAATCCTAAGAAATTGCTTCCATTTCAAGGATCAACTTATCAATTTTACGTATCAAAATCGGTGGGACGATTTTCTTTCCCCATCGTGGGTCAAAAGAGTAGGGATTCCTTTCTTCATTTTGGGGGGCAAAATCCAAGTGCTTTTCTTTCTACTTTTAGGGCTGAAGATCAGTGGGGATTTTTCTTTTCTAATTAGGGAAAAAATGAAAAGCTTTTTTCCCTATTCATGGGGTAATTATTTCTATTTTGAGTGAACATCGAAAGGGGAATCTTCTAAAGTTTTGAAAGGTCAAAATCAGTTGGTACTCTTTTATGTTTAGGGATCGAAATCGAGAAAAAACTCGAATTCCACTTCCAAGAGTTGAAATCCAAGAGATTTTTTTTCGCTTTCTGAGGTTATAATCTTTTTTCAATGATCGAAATTAGAGGGGGTTAATTTCTCACTTGTGTGGTTTAAAAAATGCGGATGGAATTTTTTCGTCGTCACGATTGTCACAATCGGAAACATTTATTTACATCAATATAAAGGTGTCAAAAATTTAAAGTAAAATGTTCTCTTTTAGGCGTCAGAATCGAGAAAGAACTTCTGTTTAATTTTTTTTGTGATGAAAATAAAGTTGGAACTTTGTTAGCATTCAAATCCATTTATTTCACCTTTGGGACTGAATCGCGGGGGGACTCCATCCATTAGTTTTAGGATTCAGCATCGAAAAAGACAGTTTAATGGTCAAAATCGAGATTGAATTGGTTTTTCCATTTTAAGGGGAAAATATTCGTGGGTCAAAACTGAGTGGGGAACATATCTCCCAAATCCAAAACTCAAGAGAAATTAAAGGTACGTTTTTCTCTACTCTCTTGAGGCCAAGATCAAAGAGTGAACTTTTTTCTCTTTGATTAGTCGAAATCGAGGGGTATCTTCCTTTTTAATATCAACATTTTCCAATACTCAACATCACCCCAAACGCCAGTGTTTTTTTTTATCATTCTTTCTATGTTTTTCAACATTGAACAAATTTTTTAAAGATACCCCAATTTTGACGTTATTCGCTTTTTTTTTTCTAAAATGACCCCCTTCTCCTTATTATCACGTGATCAATTTTGACAATAATCTTCCATTTTGGTTTTTCCGATACTTTTTTAATATCAAACCCTTGCAGCCAACATCTTAACAAGATCAACTCCACTTTTTTCTCATATTAACTTTTTTTTCAACTTCTCCCTTGATTAATTTTTGGAAATTAAACCTCTCTTTTTAAGTAAGCTGGACTCTTTTTTTCCCTAAGTAGGGAATACTATTTTTTATATTTGCATCCGACTTCTCTAAAATCAGCCTGCTTTTCTTACAGATAGTTTGAATATTGGTATTAAATCAATTTTGAAAAAATAATCAAATTAAACCTTATATGATTTTGATATATCAACCTTTTCATTTTTTTTCTTTGAAATCGATTTATCCTACCCATTCGGTTGATATTCCATTTCGTTATAAATATAGTCTCAAACCAATTTATTTTTTTCCATCCTAATCTTGTGCTGCTTTTCATCACAACCCAGGCCGTCGAACTACGGCCGCAGGTAATGAATTTTGATCGGAAATAACCTTCCTGTAAGAACTAAACTCGTATCTCCCATTCCTACAAAAGATCCTCCAAAAAGCTCACTGTTCCTGATTTCTGTGAAACCGTGTTTATTTTTGTTTCTGAACTAGTACAATCATTAAATCATTTACTGCCTGATTCGAGACGAAAAAAATGCAACGTATAGTTATAGTGAAAGAGCAGTAGTAAAAACTTGCTGATAATGGTCTACCACCCTTCATGCCATAAAAGTAAGTTATAAAAAAAATTGATACTTCATGGGGGTGGGGATACCAGCTCCCTCAAACTCTTTAGAGTCTCGCAGGGAATGAAATAGAATCAGAATATACGGTGATTAACGAAACAAAATCAGATTTGCAGATGATATCGTCCTTTTAATCGAGTTTCTGATGCTGCTGGGCGGACTGAAGGAGACAGAAAAAAAAGGTTGCCTCCACAAGAAAAATTGTCATGTATGACGATTTCAAATCCAAATCGAAGACGTGGGTTGGAGAAGGTAAACCACCACATCTACATAGGACTGCGAATCTCCATTGAATCTTAGAAAATATGAAGAAATCAAACCGAGTACAACAGTAGGTTGGCAAGCTTTTGGCAAAGTAATCAAAACCTTCAAGAAGAAGAAGGGTATGCAATCAATACAGCTTCCTGATAGTCACTTATGGAGCTAAAAAACCTAAACAAAAGACTCACCCCTGTTTCACATGTTGCCCCTATGGGAGCATGAGTCAACATCCCCCCAACAGTTTTCTAGCCGTTGGGTCCGTCCCATAGCACTAAGAAGGACAGGTCAGGTTCGTCATGACGCTTTCGCGACCTTGGTTGCTTTAGCAACCACGGTCGCTTTAGTAACTTTAGTCGCGTCGGCTGGAGTTATTTTTTGATAGGGTGATCTATTTTCCCACACTAAGCTTGACCTTGTGTCGTATTTCGCTACGGTGCAAGTGCAGATAAGTAAAGCCCCGGGTTGGTGCTGTCCCATTGCACAAAGAGGGACTGGTCGACAGGAGTCGAATGCATAAAAGAATCCATGAGAAAGCTTTTACAGCATCGACATGTCCGACAACTGGATCTCCAGAGATCACATGCGAAGCAAAAATGCCGACTGAATATAAGATGACGTGACAAACAAGATAACTTCAGCTAGTCCGGCTCCATGACATCCAAGATGGAGAGGTGTGGTGAATATTTGGGGGGGGGGTCCTATCACACAATGAACACTTAAACGCTGATGACGAAGATTATAACGATGATGATGAGGAGGAGGATGATACCAAAAATTTCTTTGAAGTGCATGATGTGATAAATTTTATTTATGTGGCAAGTTCACACCTCTCTTCCATCAGCTCACTGCTGTACCTCTGAGCTTTCTTTTTTTTTCACTGACACATGGTGAAATATTTATTTGGAAACGATATTCTTTAGCAGTAGAACACGACTATGTATGATAAAGAATCCCATTATTATGCAATTTACATCGATGCCAACGCAAAACATATGTCGTGTAGAAAAGATAGAGCATATTCCTGCAGAGAGAGAAAAAAAAAACACACGCACACACGCAGAGAGAGAGATAGAGAGAAAAAGAGAGATAGAGAACAAGAGTAGAGGGAAACTTCAAAGTTCCTTGTCCCCACAAACCATTATTTACCAATTATTGCCACCCATATTATTAGGAGAAGTGCTTCAACCTTAATAGCCTGCTAAGAAGACCAGATCATGGAGATGAATGGGGTGAGAGATTTAACAATCGACGAAAGATGAAGTAGGTGGCAATGGAGGAGGAGCAAAGGTTTTGGACGCATTAACCCTTTCGTGACGAGTGCCAGATGAACGTTTGCTGTAGAAAAGGTTTAATCCTCAACGTATCAGATCGTTACGTATGGAAATGTCGTTTCATGAATAGTAAGACAATGAGTACAGGCCCGGTGGAACGCTCATCGTTGGCTGTGCACGAAGAAACCCCGAAAATGCACCTTCCTTGACTTGAACAGATCAATTGTACGATATCTGTATGAAACAGCCGAGTAGTTCCTCAGGTCAGAATGAAGGCGTTGACGATGCTCGCTCTGTCATGGGTAAGTTCTGATCCAGTAGGGAGTGGTTACTGCATCTACAGCATTTTATGTGACATCATCAATGTTCTTAATAATAATGGCTTTATGAGCACGTTTGCTCATCGTAGCAGCGGCACAGGATGGAACGAAGGACGCAAGGCTGAAAATCGAACCTTCATCTCTTTCATTTGCTGACCCAAATCACATCAATAGTCTTGTTTGAAAACGAAATAAAATCTCCACTCACAGGTAGAGGCAGATGTGGGGGAGGTAAAGATTGTTGAAAGAGTGAGGGAGAGCGAAAATTCAATGTTTTTCTCCTGCAAGCGACCACGGCCGGCAGCCAGACCATAAACCAACCGTCTAGCTACTGAAGTAGTCTCTGCCTGGTGACCAACCTTTGGTCTCCTCTTTAAAGGCAACATTCACTTTTCTTTTGCAACTCATCTGTTACTTAAACTAAACAATCATCTACTCTTTTCTTTTCTATTTCCCCCTACTTTCTTTCGTTTCTCATGCAACCAAACTTATAATCTAAATTTCACAGTTAGAATCCCTATATACCGCCCCTTTTTCATCAATCGCTTTCGACTTTATTCCTCCCAATACATTTCTTAATCAAGTGGCTGTGACTGGCTATCTATCTGTCAGTGTTACGATGTTTCTATAGTCCATTTGGCTTCCGAAAAAGGTTACTCAGTTACATTTCATCTTTGATCAAGTTATACCTACGCCAAAAGTATTTTCAACAAGAATACTATTCAAAAATGAAATGAAATATTGAAGAATAAAATCAAATATTCTATCAAATTGTCCCCATCAACCTACACATTGTAAAAATCAGTGATGCTTCAAAATAAGTACAGGTAAATAAGAACAGTGTTTTAACAGACAAAATCAATTGTTTGGCCATAATATAACCGTTTTCAATCCCAACAATGATATTTCAATGCTACAAGACTATGCAACTAACAATCATTCTTACCTATTAAGATGGTAATTTTCATACAGAAAGATAAGGTGATGAAACCAACGAAATGAACTAGCAAAAGAAAGGTCATAATGATGCTCACTATTTCACATATTGAGTTTAATTATTGTAAGTAAGAACACACAAATTATGGAATCTAAAATTCAACATTGAATCAATGGATATATTAAGAAGCAATTATTACTGTCCGAAAACTTCCAACAATAACGTTGAAATCTAGAGTTACGTATGTTTCATTTCTGCTGGTTCAGTGATGCTGATAAAACAAGCCCCTTCAAGTGCAAGCCACGTCAATGACAGGCTATCAACCTCTGATACCCTCGAATGGAATTGTATAATTTCAAAGCTAAATACAAAGGTAACTGAGATATAATTGGCCCACTGTTTGAATATATGATACATTTAGGCATTTTGCTTTAAGCAAAGAGTATTTTGCTTTAAGCAAAGAGTATTTTGCTTATATTTTTGTAATTGATGGAATAGATAAAAAGAAAAATTAGTCATGAATATTTTTAAGTTCATAAGGGAAATTTTATTTACTCATTTGGATATCAAAATCTCACATGGAATTGTCGTATTTTTTGCCAGGGGAATTTGATTTCTGAAGTATAGTATACTTCTGGATATCTGCAATTTCATTTGAAAATCCATTACGAAATCGGGTAGACAGGGACACATTTGAAACCAAATAAATATGAAATAAAAATAAGCCAACAATGATGATAGTAAACCCCTTAATAATTTGATGGTAACGCAAAAAAGTTCATTTATCTAAACATGATTAAATACACATGACGTTGTCTTATAATAAGCTAAGAAATCGTCATTTTGATTCCAATACAATAACATCATTTTGAAATAAAATTCGAAAACATTATCTCAGAGGATTTTTTTTGTTGTTGTTCATGAACAAATGCAATAGTAGAAGGGAGGCGAATGAATGGGCTCTATTCATACGTCAAGATTGCTATAGATTTTTCAAGTTTCGTCACGATTTATGACGAAACATGAAAAATCTATCTTTTTTAAAAAGGATTTTACTACTTTTGTTTTAGCCATAATAGTTGGGTATTATCATTCTGTTGCAGTTTTATTTTGATGGATTCTTTTTTTTGTGTCGCTGGACTAGTCCTCCCAGGCAAATATGTTGAATTCAAAAATCAAAATTTCAAAACATACTCATACGGCGTCTGTTCCCTGGGAAAAATCTCGTTAGAAAATTGCTTGCATGTTTAGCAAGTCCATAGCGCTATTGAACAGATGGGTAATCTCCAAATGGTTCCATGTATTCTATTTCATCGTCCATCTCTGATATATTTTCAAACGACAAAGTGCACTTGATGCACGCTTGAGCTGTCATCAGTGTTCACGCGTTTGATCTCTTCTTCAATAAGTTCCCTTTCAAATATATCACTGAGTGAATGGAAGCTGTACAGTCGCCAAGTGTCTCGTTGAGTGCAAATCCCAGCTGGAAAAAGTCTACTACTCCAGCCAAATGTGTTTGAAACCTTTTTTCCATCGTTGCACTTACCAATTGCTGTTTACAGATAGCGTGCATTTCATAGCCCGGTTGATCAAAATTGGACTTGATAGCCATGTTCATCAAATCAACAGCCTTTAAATTAATTTCTTTAAAAGAACTAGTCGATGAAAGAAGTTCAGGAGCTGAACTTCCACCAAGACACTCCAAACCTCTCAATGGCTGGCTGAGTGTCCTTGCCAGATTCGAGCCCTCAACTTCTTTCTCTAATGGTTCTTCAATCGCAAATTTCTAGAATAAATCGTTCTGACAATCAATATAGTAAGGTGAAGCTTTCACTAGCTGATGAAAGATTCAGCTGGATCAAACAGCTTGAACTGTCAATGTTTATTGCCAATCAGACCTCTAACAGTCCAGAAATGAGTTAAAGAGAATGCATTTGTGACCATACTTCATGGATACAACTTCCCTATATTGGGTTAAATGCCATTCGAATGAGGAAAAAAGTACTCCTCAATTATCATACAATTGTCATGCTCAGATAGTCCGTATAGTTTGACAAAGTAAGGTAATATATGACTTGATAATTCCTTCCGAACTAGCTTTGATATTTTCATATGCTGTTTCCTTTTTTAGACCCAATGTCACCAGTCTAATAATTTCATCCAATGCACCTTTGATGAATTTTCTGTGTCTTATTGCATCCCCAAAAGCTAAGTTTGAGGCGTGTCCCTTTAAGGAGATTGTTCTCAGAGGATCTGCAGAAGATTATACTTGGTGAATGAAGGATTCAAAATAGGTGACATTGTCATTTTCGCAGAAAAACCTGCTCGGCCTTCAACTAATGCCAGATAGACTAATTGAAGAGAGCAAGAAATTCAGTGTATATAAGAACGTCAGCAAGACAGACATCATGTGCAATAAGCACGTCGGAAATAAGAACACCAAGAACAAACACGAGGATACAGAACAGGAGAAAGTTGACCACTACAGCTACCTGGGGCAACGAATCTCCATGACACCTTCCAAAAGAAGAAGAAATCAAGTGAAGAATCACCTTAAAATAACAAGCCTTTGGGGCAGATCATTCTCAAACTTCGAAAACAAAAAGATCCCACAGATCCTAAAAATATGTGTATACGGTTCTTATATATATATATATACATATATATATATATATATATATATATATATATATATATATATATATATATATATATGTATATATATATATATATATATATATATATATATATATACATATATATATATATATATATATATATATATATATATATATATATATATATATATATATATTCTTGTCCAAGCCATTTGACCTGTGCTATTTCTTTATCTGAACCCCATTCTATTATTGATACTTAATTTTCACATTTCGCTCATTAAAATGGAAGTTATCATTTCCCGTCTTTTTCCATGCATTGTTAAGCAGCCAAAAGCCAATAAAAATATTATTTTATCAAGGATTTAGTTTGAACCGACTTTTTCGAATAAAATCCATTGTTGTAATCAGCTACAAAAAATGTTCTCTCCATGTTCAATATATCATGACGTTCTTCAGTATTTCTATCAACGCACATTTGCAGCTAATAAACCTATCCCAAGGGGCTAGTAAGATAAACTTATAGGTACATTAGACTTGAAGGCTATTCTATTTCTAGTGTTTAGCTCACTATATGTGCTTAAATCAGAATGATATAAAAGTTGCTGCCACTTGATTGGTTGTTTGGTTGGTTTTCTTTCACGCTAAAGCAAACAAAAAGAGTGGAAAATGCTATGACTACGACTACTATTATTAATTCAAATGTTTTTTAGCCAAAGTGTTCTGTTTTATTGTTTAAAATGATTGAAGGAAAGATAACATGAAGAGTGGTAGAAAATTGACAAGAAAGAAAAAAAAAACTCTCTGAGTATGCAGCTTTTGCTTTGTATGCAATACTAATTTTTATACTTTTTTAATGCGTGCCCCGATATCGAAAATTTTTTTTTTAAATTCTCGCTGCAGACTGAGGGATGATGTAATCATGAAATGCATGACTTGCGAGGGCTTCTGGTTTCAAAGAGACGGTACGAAACCACATGGCGTAACTGAATACGAGCACGTCGCTGACTACAAACCTGTTTAAATGATCAAAACTATCACATCCTGTGGTAGTATGGTTATGCAATTGGAATCAATTCCTCTGAAGATGTCTCAAATACTGAGGAAGTTCCCTTTTCCAACAAAAAAAAATGGAAAACAAAAAACACCAAATAGCTTTCCTCGAATGAACATCAACCACTTAAGCAGCTTTAATCTACAGTAGCTTCTAACTGTGCCTGTGAGTATCTGTGCTTTATCTCGAATTCTCAGGTGCATTCGTTTGCAAGATGTGCCTTAAGGTATGAGAAAAGCGCAAGATAGCTGTGATCTCTTGGTAACAAGTACTGATATAGTCTTTTTAAATTGTAGGAAAAGTGGCGTAAAGTGAAGTCTAAGAAGCCTCGGGCGAACTTGTATAATATGCATTAATTTAGATATAAATCATATAAAATAGAACATCGTGATTTTGACCTTATCTAAATGTATACAGGATTATACAGTGACATTTATAAAAATTTGTAATGATATTTTCATACATAAAATGGCAATATGAGTATAATTGTTTCAATCGTTCACTTTCATTTTTCATAGACATACGATAGCACATATTGGAACAAATACAATCGCAAAAATACATGCTAAAAATGTTTGATGAAGACTATTTTTTAAAGTAGCAGGCAATTTTTTAAAATTTCATATCAATGTATATTCTAGATCAAATCATTCAACATTTTCAAAATAAAACTGAAGCATATTTAGCACAATTGCAACGGTATAAAAACGGGAATATTCAAACAGAGATGATAAAGAACTCATAGAAATTCTACTTGAAAAGAAAATGCACGAGAAGTACGATTGACCAGTTATTTATTCTGGTGTATAAGAAATGCACGTCGACAGAATATTTTAGACCTATTAATTCCATTATTTGAATAATACTAAAAAGATAAAACATTAATCGTTATAGAAATCATAAGAAGGAGAATGATAATTTTTAAAATAATTTAGATCGATCCCATCGTACGCATTGAAAATTAAGGGCCTTTAAACTATATATATATATATATATATATATATATATATATATATATATATATATGTATATATATATATATATGTACGAATCAATTATTAAATGAACATACAAATCTTAAATCTTATGCTCCTGTGCTTAGCACTGCAACTCTTCACAGTTCATACATCAAACTTTATTGTTAACGCGTTCATATGTTTTGATGGACATGCACATTCGCACCAGGTAGCATTGATGAAGCTACTGGAATGCCTATTTTTTTTTATCAATGTACATACAACTTACTCAATCATTCAATGTTGTAATAATGAACAACATCTTGCTTAATCGCACACAATATAACTCCTGGGTAGTAGAAACCGACAAGAATTTAACAGTGTATCGAATTTCATGAAATCCCTAAAAAATACCATTTGCTTTCCTCTATTTATATGTTTCAATCATTTGATTTGCCCATCTGGTACACTTGATCCCGACTTATATATATATATATATATATATATATATATATATATATATATATATATATATATATATATATATATATATATATATATATGTGTGTGTGTGTGTGTGTGTGTGTGTGTTCATGTGTGTGTTGATGTTCTGCATGTGTACGAATTAATTAATTTGGAATATTCTGCCTGTTCAACCCCGTGCTGGAACAAGTTACAGTTTATCAATTTTACCGAAAACCCCATCTAATAATTAATTTACGTACCATTTACTCAATTATTCCATATTGGTAACGACAAACAAATACTCCTGGTTGATTACACCTCAGCTGATGTTTTGTGAACAGAACCCAACGTAGATTCAACAGTGCATGTTCATGTAAAGGCGTAGATTAGCAAATACCCGGTTTTACTATTAGGAACAACGGGTCAATGGATCAAGAAGCGAGCAATCTAATTCATTATGGAATGAAAAAGGAAACAGTGCAATTGGATAACATATCATGTGTAGAGAAACTTATTCAGCCCGGAGAAATGGGTGAGAAAAATGGTCTTTCATGCCTTAAGCTCGTATAGCTTCTGGGTGCACACTCGTTAGACTACTTCGCATCCATCTTCAATGTGCATGCACATGTATGTATGAGTGTGTGGTGTGTGTGTGTGTATGCATGTGTGCGTATCACTGTCTGTCTGTCTGTCAGTCTGTCTTTCTCTTTCCCCCCCTCTCTCTCTCTCTTTCTCTCTTCATAGGAATAGAGCACTTTGGTGGATGAGGAGTTTCTGTGTAGAAATGAATATATCACTTAAATTCAGCCTTATTGACCACCCAGTTCCGTAGTCCAGAGGTAGGATATCAGTCTCTGGGAGGGTTTCAATTCTGCCTCACGGTAATGGATGGGATAAAGTCCTTAGCCACACTGAAGAGATTTGATACATCAAAACAGCTGTCTGTGGATGACACAATTATATATATATATATATATATATATATATATATATATATATATATATATATATATATATATATATATATATTAGTCACTGAATAGAAACCATCATACGACCGATGTCTGATAACAACAACCGTATAGGGAACGATCAAGTTGAAGAGGAGTGAAAAGATGATCAATGAGAGAGTTACTGTTCACCTTCCGTTGGGCAGTGATCAGTAAAAAATAGAATCCAAATTCTCAGCCCAAAGGTATGTGTAAATACTACCGGGAACGAAGCATAGAAACTACGAAGTATGGACGTACATTTCTAATCGAACAGCTACTAAAATCCTCTCGGAAGATTTATAACGAAGAGAAGACTTGTTCTTCGACATATAATAAGTAGTAAGAGTGAATTTGAATTCACTGCCCTGTAGCTCCATCAGTCAGGTCTTCATTCGTGATATATGCGTTCATACATTGCTGACCAACCAGATCAACTTTAAAAACTGGAGGAACTTTTTTTTACTTTTTTTCAGAGATTCTTTCGGTTGATTGTTCCTTATATACATATATACACAAATAAATACAAATTGATGTCTATACCTGCGTTCATGTGTGCATGTTTTTTTGTGAATATAGATGAGGTATTATCATTATCTCTATTAATATTCCGTAATAGACCGTAGAGTACAACGGCCGAAACGTTGTAAGAAAAACAACAAAAATGAGGATGGTCCGAATTATAATAGAAATAATACTTATGTTTGTTTAGAAATGTATATGCATACATACTCATATCTATTAACATACACTCCACTCGGTCATGGACGATTCCATAATGTATTGATACATGCAGAGATAATGCATTTTGCAGTTTGCATATTCGTGTATAGAGATGGGGGTGAGCAAACTGTGAGTTTTCAGATATTTTATTTCATAAATATAAACTTGAGTGTGTTAGAACATTAATAACACAGACTGCAAGAAAGTAGATGCACTTTAATATTTCCTTGCATGCACAGTCACAAACACACATAAACACACACAGGAAGAGAGACAAAGATTGGGAGACGGGCAGATATGAGTCATACATATATATATGTGAAATAATATATACACACAGTCAGTGTCAACATTTCCTTCCTAACACTCTAATTACATATTGTCATTTTCTGATGATTTAGGCACAAAATGTTGACATTCATCGGGTATATATCCTTGTAATTATCATTTTTATATACAGGTAGGTTTATTCACTGTGTTAAATAACGAGCACTGTGATTTGATATCTACAGCAGAGAGAAAGAATTTCCAACTTCTACATTTTTTTTACAAATTTAAAATTTATATATATATATGTGTGTGTGTGTATGTGTGTGTGTGTGTGTGTGTGTGTGTGTGTGTGTGTGTGTGAATGATGTCGAAGGTAACAATGTATTGAGTAGCTTGAAACTCCATTTTATTAGAAGAGCTCACTCTATAGCCTCTGGCAAGCCTCCAAAACAATTGAATTCCCCCCGAAGGCCATCGGCACAGGCGAAAAGAGCGCTTTGCATAATCATTTAAACGATCTCCTTTTGCAGTTCTGTGAGGGAGGGCAAATGCCCCACAGCAAGCGTGATTTGAACATCATAATGTTTCACCGGTAGGAAAAGTTCGGAAGGACTCTAACTACTGTGGTGGATAATCCTACCTACACATTTTTGAGGGAATCCGTTCGTTGATGTAGTACAGAAGAAGTTGCAGTTTGTGTATACCCAGAATCACAGTGTTAATTTAAAATCAACTTCTCCGTAAGGCAGCTGCAGGAAGAATGCTGTGATTAAAGGTAACCAATTTATGTCATTTCTGTCCTTTACTCAGCTGCTGAGGTTGTCCTTCTGTGCTCTTGAGGATGATCTCATTCTTCCATGAAGACATACAAGATGATTTCCCACAAGATGGGTCCTCCTCTGAACTATTTCAAATCAGAAGGCCATTGAAACAGAAATGTGCCCTGTCATTTACATTGCAGCATCCGTCATTGGAAAAGGGACCTTACCTTAAATCTATCTATCATGGGTGTCATAGAGCAAATACTTTCTTAACTTGTCTATTTCATCAAGCCACCTCATATTGTGCCTGCTGCGTTCTCGATGATCCAATTTTTTTGTGGGGGGTGTCCAGGGATTGTTTAACATTCTTGCAACATGTCCAGCCCATTGACATTTGAGTTTTATGATGGTGTCAACGGAATCCGTGGTTCCTGTTTTTTCTCTGATATACTGTGCTGTTTTGTGATCACCCCTTGTAGGTTTGAGCATAATTGTCCTTTGTGTACATTGCATAGCTCTCAGCTAGCAAGTCATTATTTTTGTTTGATTTTCATGTTTCAGCTCCTTTATGTCACTATCAGGAGGATGCAATGACTTGCTAATAATCCTGCCATGACTTTGAATTGTAAAAAAGGTGCAATTCTAAGTTTAGTGGTCCTTAGTGGAGCATATTAGTAAAGACTAAGTCACCATTGCCCTAGGCACGCTCCTTTCGTATGAAATTGAATGGTAGGATAATTTTTTGACGACAAACGATGTGAGGATTAGGTAACTTGGAAGTCACTTATTGATTTTGTTAAAAATCATTTGTTAATGTATCCTCCGATACTACTATGCAGGTTTAGAAAATAAGGAATATTCTTAAAGATTAAATGGAAAGAAAGAGACGAAGAAGACTTAAGAAATTGTGTTTGTACTGTATGTGTCAGTGTTTTCTGCATATACACTCATAGAGGCATTTCAAAACTTTGTTTTGCTTACACTACATCATATTCCTTAACAAACATCAATGAACGACTGACCAGGCTCGATATTGCCTTATTTTATTGATCCAACTACTGTAACCTCTCAGCCTCTTGAAGAACTTCCTCAGCAGGGTGTTGATTGGGAATGCATAGCGTATGATTTTGAAAATCTTTGGTATTACTCGTCAGTTGATTGAACGATGGACTTCTGATACAGATGCAAGCATTCTAACACTGGGCCACGCCGGTTGGCTTGAAACACTCAATAGGAATCCGGAATCAACAACCTGTCAATTACTCCGGTCGATAAAGTTATCGGAGTTGGATGATGTAGGTGGTTATTATCTCCCCAAGTGACAACGATACTTATTAGCTGGAATACCCTCGACCAACCCTGCTTATTTTTCAGCTGCATCCTTTCAATAATTCTGATAGAAATTCAGACCCAAATGTCCAGGCAACATTTTAATGGTTATTATCAAAACAGACATTTTCTTTTCAAAGAATTATCCGTGCAACATTTTTATAATGGAGGAAAACTACTATAGAAATTGAAATCAAGATATTTTTTAGATAGGCTTTTAAATAGATTTCTGACTTGCAATCATCTCTAATACCCTTTACCGCCACTTGCTGACTGAATTCAGAGTGGCTGCTGGATCACTGTAGATCGATATACTAGAAACCTCCCGTTTCATGTTTCCTTCGACTTCTCATATATATATATATATATATATATATATATATATATATATATATATATATATATATATATAAGCACAAACCAGAGTAAATATCCATATCTGGCATACATGAATCAGAATGTATCAGAACTAGTTACCTGAAATTCTAGAACTATCTGAAAAGTTTATTTCCCTATCTGAAATCATTCTTATGAAATAGACCCTTCATCTATATATATCTAAAAAGATATCAGCACAAGACTTTTTACAATTTTGTTCACTAAATGACCACAGCTACCCGGAAAACGTTTTTCTGAAAAAAAAACAACAACAAAATATCAGGTTTTAGATAGTGCTTAGTTGTGTTATCTTGCTGTTTAGGCAGAGACACACAAACAGAGAAACAATCTACAGCCCACTTAGTTTCTTGGTTCATCGGTTGGGCGATTATTGGGGATAATAATAATAATTATAATAACAATAGTAATTATAATAACAATAATAATTATAATAATAATAATATATATATATATATATGTATATATATATATATATATTATAAAAAATATCAACAAATAATCTTAGAAAAAACAACAACAAAAATTATTTTCATGCAACCCCCGTGGGGTCTCAATCCCTAGTTTGAGAAACACTGGTTTTCAATACTCCATCTAATGATGATTCGTAAGTTAACTGATCAGTAATAATGATTGTCAGGATAGTGTCGGTTTATATCCCATGCTATACCTGTTTTTTACCGCTATATTAGATTCAAATTCAATTAAAAAAAAACAAACAAATAATTTGATTCAGAATAATACTCTGTAGATTTGTTTTACACTCGATATATACGGATAAATACATATTTGATTTCAGCCAAAATGTATCCAATCCTCTCTCTCTCTCTCTCTCCCTCTCTCTCTCTCTCTCCGTCTCTCTCAGTATCTGTTTCTTTTTGTTTCTGTCTCTTTCTGTCTCTGTCTTTGTTTCTTTTTCTCTCTCTCTCTTTCTCCGTCCAATATATTATTGTTATGATTATTATTAATACAAAACCCACATTGGCTGAGGCTAATAACATCATTTAAGTAAATCTCAAATCAGGCACAAATATGTGTTCATTCAAGGATTGATTTACAGTGTAAATTGATCCTTTTCTCCCGGACAACATATTTTTGTGGTGATTTCCAAATGTCAACCTGCTGAAACCTGGCTGCCACGTACTGACAGACAGGCAGACAGACCTTTAGGGAATTTTACCAAGAAGGGTTACTTACAGAAAATAGTTCTATCTCTACTCGTTTGAAATCCACAAGAATAAATACGCCAAAAAACAAAAACACACATTAGTAAGACCTAGCTATAAATCTCTGTACAAATATTTACACGCGTGTGCATGTGCGCACATACATACACTGATACATATACGAAACAAATACACGTACATGAAAACACACACACACACACACACACATACGTACAAATACACATACACCTGTAGATGTTTATTTTCAGTATTCTGCGGGTTAGTAACAAGAAATCATCCGTCAAAACAGTAATAAAGTAAAGGTCAACAAGAAAATGCAATTTCATTGTTTTGAACCACAACATTTTAAGGTTGGCATATCTGCAGGAAACTATCAGCACTTTTCATAACACGGTGGTTCTTGAACGTTTACGAATCACAGAGCTCTCAAAATGAATTTTTCGACGTCCAAGGTCAGAAAGTAATCGCACTGACGTTCATGTGGTTAGGGTTGTACTGAAAATGTACCAGAAAGTGCTGGAGAAGTATTGAATGTAAACTCCGTCTATTCACTGAGTCCAGTCTAGTGTTGAGATAATACAGTTCGAGCTAGATGGACAAGGTGATTCAGAATGTACCAGTTAAATGTCGCTGACTCTCATTGTGGTTTTGCATTAATACATCGAATCACAATTGCCTGGAACTATCGAAAAATTGAAATTTCAATCAGCAATCCTTGGAGTACACTACATCCACCTCTCCGCATGGTGTGCACTTTTAGAAAAAACAACAACTTCGAACTAAGTCGAATTTTACATTCCATTTACGGAAAATTGAAGACAAAAACACAATGTTGATTGAAATCATGCAACACACAACCCCAAAAAATGATGAATGATGATCCAAAATATATCTTTTGATTTCCAGCACAGGTTTATCTGAAAACTTCAGAAAGCACTATACCTCTCCCCAAGTTGACTTTAAAGTAAATCAAAATTTTAAAAAATGAAACAATCAGAGGGAAAAAAATATACTGCAACCAAATTTAAAACGTCAACCAACATTTCAAGTATGCTCAAAATAATCAATACACTATATGAATCGAATGTATAAACAACAAAATTTGAAGAAAAGGCAGCCAAATATTGGAAATACAGGATGCAGTTACGGGAATACACTGAATAAACTAAGAAAATAAGCAAACTGAATCGTGACAGAATTTTGAATCGCTGAGAAAAGGTCTAGAACTGTTGAAAGATATATATCGCCAGAAGCTTTTGATAACTGATACCGAATATAAACACGAATATATTGAAGGATATACTGCCGATAAGTTTAGGCGTGGCAACTATATATATATATATATATATATATATATATATATATATATATATATATATATATATATATATATATATATATATATATATATATATACATATATATATATATATATATATATATATACTCACGAAAATAAGTTGATAAATTGTGCAATGAGGTTTGAAAAGATTTATGAAGAAATTCAAAAATGAAAGTCAAACTGTTTAGTTGTGGTTTTGAGGTACAATAGTTTTTAATAAGTCTTAATCAGTTTCGTACATGTTTCCAGGAGGCTTATGTGATTCTGTTTCTGGGCTTCACTTTCCATTGTCGAGTGGAGAGAGGTGAATCCACTCCATTTGTACATCAATCTTGATTTGAATTCAAATTCCATGCGAGTCATAATATTCTAGTTTTTTCAATCTCTTTTTTTTGAGTAAGAGATGGTTGTGGCTGGAACTCGCTTTAAGGAGAGATCAATGTGCGTGAATGTGTGTGTTAATGGTGTAAATGAATTGTATTCTTGGCATGGTTGCAGATTTGTGTAACATGTGATTTGAATGTATATGAGGGGTGGTGAGTGATCATTGGTGTAGTGCAGGGGATTGTTTTTACAAGGGGTCTATGGCATTTGGGGGGGATCAACTTCAGGATTTTGGAAGAAAGAAGGGAATTATCAATTCCAAGACAATCAAAGCTGAGGCTTCAACTCCAAATTGAAGAATTAGTTGGAATCTAATGCAGGTTTTAAAGTATTGATGGATTTTGTTTCCCTTCTTCTTCGAAAGAAACCGTCAGTCTTATTTTATGGTAAATTCTACGACGTTTTTTTTTTTTTTTGTTATTGTTTTTTTGTTTTTTTCTTTGGTAGGTGTGTTGGTTTTTCAGATGCTTATTTATGTTGAGGAGAGTTCCCTGAAGGATAAGTTTGTAATTTTTATGTGCACTTTATTCATATTCCATTCGCTTCAGTCACTTATTACCCTAATATATGTATGTGTGTATGTGTACGTAGGATACCGCTTTAAACACTGGAGATAATGAAAAAACTTTCAAATATTTCTTGTCTCACTCTGTTAATTTTTATATTATTGTACGAAGAGTATTTTTTCCATCTGCAGTCATCAGTTGTTCACCATGTCACTGTTCTGAGGATTAGGAAAGAAAACAGTTATATTGACATGGCTAAACATGTTGATAGAACGCCTTTCCACTTTCAGCTATGATTTTTATCTATAGTTTATGTCATACGACAATTAGTTTGTTATTTTATGTATGGTATTATTATAATGAATTATGTATGGATGATATTTCATCATCATCGTCATTATCATCATCATCAGCAGCAGCAGCCTTTTACCGTTCGTCGCGAGACATGCACATTCACCAGGATTCGACAACACTGTTTTTCTAATGGATCCTATGATAACCCCAACTCCTGTGTTTTCTAAAATAGAATGCAATCTCTATATGTGATGTAGAGCACGATTCTATTAGGTGCACATTTGAGGGTGAATCCATTGGTCAGATTCCATGTTCCAGCCCCCATAAGTGACTATTAGGAGGATGTATTGGTTGTAAAACATTTTTGTGACTATTTTTGTGACAAAGGCTGAGTTTTCTCCAGCAAGAGCTTTTTATTTAAAAAGATTTATTTCTAGATTTTTCCTTTTTTTGAGGACATGGAGATTCGCTGTCCTATGTAGATACTGTGGTATACATATTCTGTGTCTACGTTTTCGATATATATATATATATATATATATATATATATATATATATATATATATATATATATATATATATATATATATATCATATATATATATATATATATATATATGTGTGTATATATGTATATATATATATATATGCATGTATATACACTCTCATATATATACATATATATATAATCCTCTTGTTCGAATATATATATATATAATCTGAATGACCACAAATGAATGTGCGTTTGAGTGAGCAGACGTTGATATGCACGTTTGCTGTGTGCAAACACGTGTGTGTGTGTGTGTGTGTGTGTGTGTGTGTGTGTGTGTGTGTGTGTGTGTGTGTGTGTGTGTGTGTGTGTGTGTGTGTGTGTGTGTGTGATTGAGTGTCTGTTTGCTTGCATGCAAATATGCGTGAGATAGGTGCTATTATATTCGTGCAAATGATTGTAAGTGGAATTTCCCAATGACCTGTGAATTGTGCTTTTTTCCTCTTTATTACACCGTTTCTTTTATCAAAAAGATTACCATATGTTACATTCACTGTCAACACCAGCAGATCAAAATATTGAATATTCGACGTTTGTTTACGCTAATAATATGTGGTGGACTCACGCCAAAATCGGTTGCCGATCATTTTTTCGACAGAAATCATCAGCAAGCGATTAAAAGTCTACCTCTGTTGAATAAGTCAACGCCTTTGTAAAAAATGGCATCTGGCTGCCCAAGAGCATCACCCTCCGGCTATAGCGACTGCACGTCTCTGGATATCTGGAGAAACGAGAAATTGATACAGCAGTTGTTAAAACAAATACATTTCGACAATTGAAACGAGACTTTTAGTGCGAAGACATAAATGGAAAATAGCAAATAAGTCACTAACCATCCTTCTGCCTCTCACTGTCTGTCTTTCACTGTCTGTCTCCCTGTCTGAACTGTTAGTTTCCTTCTCTCTTTCTCTCTCCTCCTCTCACTCTCACTCACCCCCTCTCTCTTTCTCCCTCTCTCTCTCTCTATCCATCTATCTATCCATCTATCTATATATATTTATAAATAAATAAATATATATATATATATATATATATATATATATATATATATATATATATCTGTGAATGTATATATATTGAGAGAGAAAGAGTCACATGATTGATATATATTCATACATATAGAGAGAGAGAGAAAGAGAAAGAGTGCGATCAAGAGAGAGAAAAGAGGGAGAGATAAAGGGCAGATACTTATTTCCTATTTTATTTACTTGTTATTTTATGATTTCCACGACTGTTATAAGAATATTTTCCTTAGGTGTTTATGAATTTCATCAAATAAATACATTAAAACCTTCATCCAGTTAAATGTTTTTGTATATAGTGACACTGCAAAAGCTTTTGGTAGGGAATTACATAAGAACACAATAATTGGAAATCGTATTCCCTACCGACTACATTTCCCCCTTACATACGTATACCTTCAGATTTCCCTATTGCAGCCAGCGGACTCCCACGTTATTCTCCATCGGTTTGCTAAATCTTTTCCTGCATCAATAATAATGATGGTTTGGATGGTAGGGGAAAAGTTGTTGAATAAACATCAATTAGGTATCACAGGTATGGTATTTCTCTTTTATTTTTGTTCAAGATCCTTTCGGGGTTGGCAAAAATATTTTTCTGAGTACTACATTATGCTTTTCTTAAAAAGAGATCTTCGTGATTATCATTTTTGCTCTTGCTCATATTCTCTTTATACTCGGTTAGTTTTGTTCAATCGTTTAAATCCATCAGTTGTTGACCATCACTCCAATTGTAATAAATTGACTTGGTTGATATCTTCTACCGGAAGGGCAGTGGAAATAAATGAAGATAGGAGTTTCACAAACTACTGCTTTGTTCTTTACTGACCGTTTTTTGCCAAATTTGGTACTATAAATTACATTTCAGATTCTGGTCAACGACTGACATCTCACAACCAGATGCTGGAATTGTTAACAATATATAAACTCTCATTGATTCCTCAACAAATGGCACAGATTCCGATTATGCTCAGAGCACGCTCTGAATTGTACTGTTTCAAACAGATATATATGTGCAGTTGGATTGAACAAACTCCTCATGTTTGAATAACTCTTCTCCGCTTATACCCTCCTTAGGTGTTTTGGGGGATGTTTACAAATAAACCATTGTTAGTAAGACCCACTTCCAGCTCACGGCATATGGTATTCTCCAGATGTCATCAATCAAAGTTGTCACCAAGTCCTACGTTGTTTAACCTAAGTGATTCCACTTGAAACGGTGTACCGAAATGATTTGACATGAAACCTTTAGCCATGGAGATAGGTTCCTTGTCTTTGTTTTGTGCTGAGTACTTATTCTTCTTGCCCTTTTTCTTCTCTTAAACAAAACGAAAAATAAGGCTATTTGCAGGAAGAAAGGAAAAAAATTACTCGTATAACGATGAAATCATTTTTTCCAACTGAGAAATAGCAATAGATCTGGAATTACCTCTAAAAAATAACTATCAAGACAATTTTCACTGCGAAAGAAAAACTAAAAACAATCAGTCCACTTATTATTGTTATAAAGGACAGAAGAATGAGTCACCTACTCATTTGAATAATCTCATCAAAAGTACTGTAACATGTTATAATTGTCGTAGAACTCGCAAGAATATATATATATATATATATATATATATATATATATATATATGTGTGTGTGTGTGTGTGTGTGTGTGTGTGTGTGTGTTTGTCATGGTGTACCACAGGCCCCGAAGAATCAGACACAATTAGCTGTACGCTACAATAAACAACCAAATCTCACATTCCATCGTCCCTATTATCGTTGAATTCTTCCAACCTTCAGCAATAGAAATACCCCATGCTGCAACTACTCTCAGCCCGATGCCACTTTTAAGGTTTTACGACTATCTAACAGCTTGAGCATCTACCATGATTCTGACAGCAGAAGCAAAAATGTGATCAAACTCTTAGAATCTAATGAATGCTAATTGCGATACATAGGTAAGTATGAGTGACGATATAACATCAGTATAGGCACATAATTAAATCACCCGATATTCACAACCTACTCTTAGTAGAAATACACTTCCACACCCGGGCCATAATTTTGACGCCAGCCTCACAATCATTGAAAGAATAAATTTCTAGAACTATTTGGAGATAGGTGGATTAGCAAACTTAAAATCCTCTCTCTCAGCGGACTAAACACGAAATTTAACAAACCTCACCATATCGATCTCTAACAAGATTACGCTATTTCCCTATTACTCTAAATTCACCAACCCACTTCTTTAAAACTATGCAGCTAACAAAACACCTTTGATTTCCATATATTCTCATTCCTTGCATCTACACCTAATATACAATATTAGACACCTTGCCCAACCATCTTGATAACGCCAGAGATAGCATCATCTCAAACCTACCAAGTACCCAATCAGTCTAACCCCTAACTACTATCCAACTTAAAAGTATCCATGACAACTTATGCTCCAGAATGTCCAACCCCTCTAACCAGCACGAGCAATAAAAAACCCATAATTGCTGCTACTTCTTCCAACGGGATATCAAACAATATCATAGATGCAATACATTCCAGATTCACCATTATGACGCATCAGGAATCTTTTTTTTTATTACCATTTCTCACTCAGAGCAAAATATCAGATACTAAATTTGTCTTTTACGGAAACTTTTTTACTATTACAAAGTACACAAATGTTCCTAAATATGGGAACCTCTTCCCAAACAGGGATAGCATACTAGATAATTCATCTATGAAGGGACAAATAAGGTCTCCACATACTTGTACTCTGTGGTCTGTCTCATTCCATATTGTTCACTAATATATATATATATATATATATATATATATTCGTATATATCGATATACATATATGTACACACACGTATATATATATATATATATATATATATATATATATATATATTCGTATATATGGATATACATATATGTACACACACGCATATATATATATATATATATATATATATATATATATATATATATATATATTTACATTTTTATATATACTGATGATTAATTATTGTATCATGATCTTTATGCTGCTGAATCGCCAACTGAAACCTCAAGTTGAGGTAAAATACCTCTAAATTGCAAAAGAGAATCTAAGTGAGATGCAACATCGACTGTGTTTGCACTCACCTTTATCTATATCATAACCAATATGTTATAAGACATCACTATTAAATGTTATATATTCAGTAGTATGTCAAATTGATTATCCATTCATTCATTTTCTAATGCGTTGAAGTACTGGTTTTATCCTAGTCACTTCTTATTGCACTTATCTTTCTTAAATCGGGGTAGGGTTGTCTATTATAGCAATGAAATTGTGTAGGAGTAGGATATATAGTTCTCTTTGGCACTGTTTTCCCTAAAAATGTTTTTTCCATGTATATGAGTTTTCCAAGGGCTAATTCGATTCGTTCCTCAAATCCTAAATTAGACATATTTTTTGCTTTTTCCTGATGAGCCAAGTTGTTCGGTCAATGAGTCAAAAGCAAAAAATAACTATTCCGTTTATGTTTCATATCTGTTAGATCATTTCATGCTCAAATTGACAATTCATTAACAAAAGGCAAGTTCACATTTTGCTTTCCGTTTCTTTTACAATATTTATATCTGATCAACGGCAAAGCGCTCTGCAAATCTAAGTACAATGAATTATTGCAAGTGTTCCTATTGGAAGGATTTCAAATTAACTGGAATAGCAAACCCTGGAAGGAACAAGTCTCTGTGAATCGATACATGTATGAATCGAACTATTAAAACAAGTTAGGGCAGTATAGTTACTTTTCTATATTCTTTGAACTCTCTGTCTATTATGAAAATGCTCTCACTGTCTCTCTCTCCCTCACACACATACACACACAATATATATATATATATATATATATATATATATATATATATATATATATATATATGTATATATGTATATATATATGTATATATGTATATATATATGTACACATATATACACACACACACACACATATATATATATATATATATATATATATATATATATATATATATATATATATATAATTATACATATATATATATATATATATATATATATTCTATTTCTTTCTCTTCAATTTTGAACACTTTGCAATATGAAATTCAAATGTTTCGAGGCCAATAGACACGAATTCATAAGTTGAAGCCAGAGAAAGACATGAACTTTATTTTGAATCAAGAACATAATAATCGGTTTGTTGTACAATTCATTCAGAGTTTTAGATATAAAAGAAATCAAGCAATGGACCGATGTTTCGAATCAAAAGCATGACACTTCAACAAAGGTAGAAACAGTGGGTAAAAAACAAAGGCACAAATGAAGATATATACATATATATATATATATATATGTACATATATATATATATATATATATGTACATATATATATATATATATATATATATATATATATATATATAGAGAGAGAGAGAGAGAGAGAGAGAGAGAGTGACAGACAGACAGACAGACAAACAAACAGACGGATAGACAGAGAGACAAACAAACAGACAGACAGACGAAGAAAGATAAAAAATAGAACGAGGGAGCGAGATCGAGGAACACATAAACTGAGACATTGTTACATTGAGAAAAGAGCGTGGAAGACAGAAGTGGATAAGAAAAGCAGTTTATTTGCTCACATTTTCTTTTTCATCGTTTTTTTTTTTTTTTTGTTGTGCCAATAGAGTGGACGGATACAGTTCCGTCTATTGTACCATTATTTTTGACTGCTTTACCCGCCATTTATCTTCTTCTCTCCCCTTTCTCCCACTCTATTCCTTTCATTTTTTCGGTAGGACGACAGAAGATTTGAATATTGAGGTAAGGTGACCGTAACGGTTACCAACGTAGCTCATCGAGTATTATTTGAGAGAAAATCTGACTGCTTATCGCGGAATAAAAGTGAGAATACTTGTACATCGATATGTATATGAATTTCCATATTATTGTTCTCATTCTTTCACTCTACGTTCAAGTCATCGTCCATCAAATCAATACATTAACCCGATATTTTCTCCTTCTGCAGGTCTTTCAAACCGACGAATATCCTTTGTCCGTCTTCCATTGAGGTTATCTGCCTTTTCAATCCAACAGGAAAAAATTACCGGCAATTTTTTTTTTTTTTTTTTGAGGAAAACGATGAATTCTTAAAAGCACAAAAAATCTGTATAGATACACTTGATATAGATTTCACTTGATATGATTCACAAAAAGAATATTTTTGTTATTCCTTCTGGGCAAAAGCCATAGGAAACTAATCCAAGACTTATCACTTTATCGCTTCATTACTCATTTTACACATATTTTATGGTATAAGTTTCGTTTTTTTTTACCTCATTTCACTTCAGAATAACCTATTTATGTTGAACTTATGGAATTTGGTACATTTTTTTTTCTTATTTTGCAAAGTGTGAGATTCAAAAGTGTGTCGATAATAAGGTTGCTTTTTTTTCGATCTCGTTTCAGATATCAAAAATGAATTCTGATTCTATTGTAAGTAAGCTCCAATGTTTCGTCAAAGCAAAAGCAGGGGGGATTTGAGGAGTAATATAAGAATGAATTCCTACTCGTGTTTAGGCTTTTCTAATTCAACGCTGCTCTTGTAGTTTCACAGGTGAACAAAAAAAACATTTTCTGGACAACTGTTTAACGTTCTGTTTTACAGCAAGCATTATGTGTTACTCAACGGCACTATTCGATGTCACAGGTTATGGAAGTTTTCAAGATGTTTCTGTAGCTCCAACGGAATGCTCGTCTGTCTCGCTGACAGTTGTACAGTACAACGAAGAGAACTAAGTGTCATCCATTAATTCTAACATAAACACCTTCTCAGCGTAGATGTATCTTGTGGATAATGGCTTAAACGAGCTCGACAATGTACAAGTATGCTGCTAAAGACTATTTTATGATAATTAGCTTCTAGGAAAGCTATCAATTATAACATAGCTTTGAAACACGAAAGTAATTTAAGCTGCTGTCAAATACATATACATGTCTCGGTCACCTACCAGTAGCATGATGGATAGAAGCGTAGTCCATGTCATTCGCCTGGACCCAGTCGTCTCAACAAGTTTTATCCACCTTTTCGTTATTTAAGAAAAAAAATCTATCCACACTTTTGGGATGATATTGCCCACATTAAAGATTGTTGCTGTACATTCTTAAGATTTAGTTAGATAGATATTAGTAGTTTGAATGCACATCTTCTAATATGAAAATTGCTTTCCGTTATGTAATGTCTTATCTTGGCTAAACCAGTTCAATTTAATGAAATATTGTTTTACAGTTGATATTTTGGGCTTCAATGTGACTTACACGTATTTGCATCTTAAAATAACACGATAACGGGAAAAGGAAATTTATAATGAAAACATTTTTTTTTCTAAATACATATTTTGTATTTCCCAAAATGGAAATAGCTTCCCTAATATCTTGACTCTGCTAACATGGAACGAAGATTCAGCTTTGTTTTCAGTGAAATAAATATAAAAGTGAATTTGGTCTTGAATTTCATGATTTTGCCCCTGTTGAGAATCACAGTTGTGCTATAGTAATTTGGTTTCTACTAACCATTCCCTAATGTACTGAGATCATTTCTCTAAATGTACCTCACTTCAATGACTTAGGGCCAAAATGAATTATGTTAAGCAGAAATGTACATAAATTTGACATCTGCCTTATATCTTACTGAGCCATCAGACGGTACGAATAATCATAAGGTGACCAAGATTTACTATTTTAGAGGCAGCATAGCCTGCTATACATTGTTCTCTTGAAATGCAAAAGTAATAATTCATTTTTGATTCTTTCGCTACATTTCGTAACTTTTTGGCACCACACTTCAAAAAATAAATTCAGTGATCAACAGAAAAATTAAACGAACATCGTCCTTATGGCACTTTTTACACTGAATTCGAATCTGTTTTTGAAACTTTCCTACCAGGCATGCAAGTGACATTTTTCAAAGATTCATCTTACTATGATGAATACCTGCGTAAATGCTAGGAGGTTATTGTGTAAGTATATTCTCTTTCGATGTAAAAACCTCATTGATAGCCCATTGCCGACAATCATTTCATTTAAATTCATTGAAAGGTTTTGGGCAAAAAAGTTTCTACAGACTTTATATAGTTTAGAGTTAAAATGATGAGATAGAGGAGATAATCGTGCATGCATCAGCCCCCAAATTGAATCACTTCTTTTTCAGCCAATCACCAATCTTTGTTGTAAATTCCATTGACATTTATGATATCTTTCAGTGATATCATTTGGTGGAGCAGGAATTTTTGGCGATATTATGTGGCGTGTACGTATGACAACGATTTACAATCCGCCCCAGAATCTGGAAAAGTCCTTACATAGTACATAGTCCAATTCACCACGCAATTTCCATTAAAATCAATGGAGAGCTATGTAGGATATCACGTGGACATGAAATTTTGGCGATTTGATATTGTTTCGACTCATCCCTTTGACGTAGAGGGAGTAGCTGTGTATTTATCAAACAGCAGATTTAAACATGCGTTTTTTTTACAGCCCATGACCCAATATAATGGTATTTACATATACTTGAAATACTCGGGAGGTGTTTGGGTATGGATCCATCAAGATATCAAAAATAAACTAGCAAAAAAAAATGGAACCAAGGTTGGACGGTGTGATATTGCAGATAGTAATCGAATTACCTCCCATGCACCAATGAAAACACATTGCCTTAGGCAAAATGTTTGAGTTGCAATTATTTCCGTAAGAAGGTCGTGGTTGCCGTTGAGTTGGCTTATTGGCCTTTGGTTGTTGTGATTTTTTGGGACCCTTTTTTTTTATTTGACAGTATTACGATTGCTCCAGTCTTTTGGGAATTTGCTTTGTTTGTGGCAGAAGTTGGAAGAAGTGGATACTTTCCTAGTGATGACTTCACCAGCTTGGATAGGTCGTTGGTGATGTTTTCCAAGAGTCTTCCCCCACCCCTTTTATGGCTTCTTTCATCTCCCAACGGGTAACTTCTGGTGAATTTTTGAAGTGTTTGCTCATGAGTGGTATATTTTGTTCATTTTTCTGTTTTCGTTGTTTGAAGGATTGGGGAATTTTGTAGAATTATTGGACACGTTCGACAATCCGGTCGGGGTTCGTTGTTACGTTTTAATTTTCTTCGAGCATGCTGGTTAATTTTTCCCTATACTGTTTAAAAATGTTAGAGCTTCGAATTCCCTACTTTATTTCAAAGATGTTATTTTATCTTTTCTTTGTTTTGTTTGGATAGGTCTATGTAATTCGGTTGCTTGCTTTTAACTTTTCTCTTCTTATTGTCGTTTGAGATTCCCGCATTTGTACTTCAGATTTTTGGTTTCTTTTGAGAATTCTCGGGTGGTTTGTTTGCCGTTTGCCTCTAATATTTTGGCAAAATCTAATAGGGAGGTGATTATTTCGTTGTTGAGCTGGTTGATGATGTTTGGGTCATTCTCAACTGGTTCAGCGAGATGTTCATACTCCCTTTCCAGTTTCACCTTGCAGGAACAGTTGAGTTCTGTTGGTGCGTTTAGGGTGCGTTCTTTATTACATAATACCATTCTGTGGTCGTTTCCTACATTTTCTTATTCTTGGACCTTGATATCTTTTACAGAGTCATTTTTGTCTGCTGAGATGAAGGCAATTTTTCTCTTTTTTTCGCTGTTCATACTCCTCTAAATACATACTGAATTGGGTTTCTTCTCGAAAGCTTTTTTTATGATTTTGAACTAGCTCACTGTTTGAACGACCGTAAGATCTGTTGCTCTTTTGTTCCGTAATTTCTATTCGTACTTGCTGATGCAACTTTTATTTCCTTGTTCTACTTGACCATTGAAGTCTCCGATAATAATGCTGATATATATATATATATATATATATATATATATATATATATATATATATATATATATATATATATATATATATAAGTCATATCGTCTTTGAAGTTGCTCATATCTTCCTTGGTTGACTGAAGAGTAGGAGGGTAGATTTGAATGATGTTCTCTGTGTACCACTGCAAAGGGTGTACGATGACATTGGCTACAGCGTTTGAACTCTGAATCGTACAGCGCTGCCTTTGGGTCCTTCATGGGAGTTTTTTTTTTCTATTTGATTTATTTGTCGTAATTCTTGCATGAAGTACCTCTACAAATCCCTGACAGAAGTCTTGAAAGATCAGTATTTGGCAAAGCTGAAATCATGACTATTGAAAACAAAACAAAGCAAAAGAAAATCCATGGAAACCCCACCTTGCTGCTTGTCAAATCTATTTTATTTCGTCACTCGTTTGTTCGTTTTGATGTTCCTGTTTTTCTTTTTTTTGTAATAACAGTATATTCTCCATAATAAAAGCTGGTATTGCACTTTAAAACACGTCTCTTTACTACGTAGAATTACATTATTTCTGGCCATACTTGACCGCTGGAATACCCCTCCATCGCTTCTAGCAGTATGGACAGTTGAAGGAGTCGCACTTGTGGAGGCGATTTAGTGAGTGACTATAGGCACCAATCAAAGGTAGTGGGTAGACCTTCAGTATGGCAAAGTTTGTAGTTGAATGCCATGAGCAATGTTTATCTCTCTTTCAATAGACCCTGCACACAAACGTAGTAGTACCCACTTCAGACTTCAGCTGGTTTCACCGAGACAAGTGTAGAAAAGTCTATTCCTTTTCAAACTAATTACTCTCTTCATGATTTTTTTTCTTTTTTCAGCCCACAAGTTCGAGAGAATGAATCTCTCATTTTGTTTCAAAAACCAAGTTGATTTCGTAAATATCGGAGTTGTTTAAAATACTATTTAACACACACACATACACACACACACTCATATATATATATATATATGTGTGTGTATGTGTGTGTGTGTGTGTGTGTGTGTGTGTGAGTGTGTATGCAAGAACGAAAAACTTTAGGTGATAAATGAATTATGGAAACATATTTTGATTCAACTTATTAAAAATGCATAATATATACTATTTTCGAGGGAACAAAATCTTTGTTGCTTAATGTGTCGAAATGAATTCATCCCCGAATCAATGTATAAATAAGAGAAATAATAGATTTGTCCAATATCTGCAACCTTTTTTTCGGTTCGACAGCATTTGTCAATATCTCTTCCCAATTTATTTCAAGTTAATCTTCGCTAGAAAATTTGGAACAAAAATAAATAATCATTGCATCGAAAATTAAGCGAAAAATATCCATCCACATATATAGTGTATACAAAATTTATAAGCTGTGTATATCATTCTGTATTTTTTCATGTTCTTTTCATCTTTCAATTTTTGGAAATCAATACAAAAAGAGAATGATATGGTGTAAGGAGACGTGAAGAAAAATTATTCATGGCTCTCTGTCTCTCTTTCTCTCCATGTTCTCTATCTACCTTTCACCTCTTATGGACGCAATGAACCTATTCAAATATGGCCTGAATGGATAGATATTACCATTCATAAACCTGTTCGGAATCATCGTCAGTAAAAAAAAAATTTATAAATTATGAGATATAAGAAATCTCCCTTATAGTTGATGAAAAACTTGATAAATACTTATTTTAAGTTGATTTTTTGATTATGTGGGGTTATGTGTTAATTATTTCTTTATATGCAGCTCTCTTTCATTAAGATCTTTTTGAAGAAAATATTTCAATTCGGGGACTCAGAGCGCCATGAGCAGCTGTTTGCGTTTTAGCATACAAGAAATGTAGTTTCCTGTAAACTATTTGGAAAATCTGTCAGGAAAACAATTATTCCATGTTCTTCATTCCATGCTAATATATAACCCAAACAAATTAATTCGGCTTCGTACGGGGATCAGACTTTAGTTTGCATGCATCACAAAAAGTTAACCTGCTCTGTGAGGAGAATTAATTGGAATATTGAGGAAAGGGGCGAACCGTCCAGTGATATACGATTCTTATTTTTGATTAATACAAGAAATGAGATGATGTCAAAAGATATTTGACTCACTTATCTCCGTACAATGCAATTACAGGAAGAAAGATGAATCATCTGAAAAGTCATTTGCATTCTTATACAATTTAGTTGTATCACGCTACCACTAATTGATTAACTATACCAAAACGTTTGGACTGAATTTGGTATTACCACAGACGCCAGTGTATTGGAACCAATTAACATTGAAATTATTTGAATAACACCACTTTTAGATTAGATGCATTGTTTCAACCATCTCCTCACCCCTTATATATATCTGAGAGCAAGGGGAAGGTCCTGATTGTGTTTGTTTATGTACGGTGGTGTAGAAAGATGTCAGTGTGAGTAGAAGATAGCATTTTGGTTAGTGTTACCAAGCATAAGCAAAGGCTTAGTTCCTCGTCTCTCTCCCCAGTATTATCTCTCTCTCTCTCTTTCCTCTCTTCAGTGTTAGTTTCTCTCTCTCTGTCTCTGTCTCTGTCTCTCTGTCTCTCTCTCTCTCTCTCTCTCTCTGTCAAAGATTAGAAATTGCACAGACTGTTGAATGTGGTATAGACGGAGATTTGCCGTTTGTTAATTGATAAATAGCATTCCTTTGGAATGAGGCGCTGATAATATATTTTGACCTCATCGTCAAATGCAATGTTTGTAGACATCTGGAATCTGCGTGTTCCCGCTCTAAAATGATTTGAACCATCACTGGCGCCAATTGCAGAGCCTCTGAAGTCTAATGGGCAATCACTGGCGCTTGTAAATGTACTCGAAACCAATCGATATTTTTCAAAAGTCAGGATAATAAAGATTCCTTTCACAATTTTTTTTTTTTTTAATTAGCCATTTTGGAGATAATTGAAAGAGAAGATCAAGGTTCGATACTAATACCTTTTTGGGCATAGATGGAAGGGTGAACCCAGCCAATGTTCTCCTTCCTCAGCCGTCAAAAAATGGTAAAACCTCGTCCCAATACTTTTATCAAATAGGAGTGGCTTAACTCAATGAATTCCGAGTTGCCAAAGTTCTCACCTCAAAAGATGGTCTTAAAAGAAATATAGAATATCTAAAGACCAGTCAAAAAACATTTAAAAAATAAACTTTCAAAAAATTATAGGTTGAGACACAGTCAAACCTTGCTCAGCAATTGCCTGTATCAATTGTTTGGAAAAATCTGCTGAAAATCTTCAGTTCGAATGTTGATTCTATCAAAATTGTGGCAAAATAATTCCATACTGCCTTTTAAAGATTCATACTAACATAAATATGAAAATATAGAATCTAAAACTAAACAAATATTATTACAGTAAAAGGAAAAAAGTTCTGGGATATGTTTTTCTGTTCAAAGTTCAGTCACATGATTATTGTACGTGAATGATTTTTAATCAAGAACTTTTTGTAGATATATATTGTATCTTTTGAAATCGTTCATGCTTATTCCTAAGGGAATTGGTACAAAGTGAACACATCTTATCTTAGTCGGTGTTTGACTGGAAGAATATTACAATTAAAGTTATATTAAAAAGACTCTAATTTAGGTATTGTATAGTATTGGAATCGGCTACTCAATTTCATTCCCCAAGATATAAACCATTCGGTATTCACACTTCCAGCGATATTTTTTCAGTAATGAGTGAATGTTTACTTACAATACACAGACATTTACAAGTAGAGCACTTTCAGTTCGTGCAGTGTTGCGTCAATAGATTTCCGATTTTGCACTTTGGCCGGAAAGGATTATTTTCACTTAATCGGCAACCGGCGGCGTAGTGTTCATGGAAGTCAACAGCGTCAATCCCAAATTCAACTTCAAAATACACATTTTACAAATTTTCAGCCCAAAGGGTACAGCCATTTGGCCAGCCATAAGACCCATAAAACCTATGAAGCGGATGTATCAACATACGCGGTTCGATGTCTTTCACGATCCTCCATCTCTAGGTGACGGTAATTGTTTTCATAGAGTGTACAGATCTGAACACAGCGAAAGGTAATTTGAATCTGCACTGTTCACTTCATTGAAAAATATCCATATATTTTCATGTGAGAAGGATTATAAGCTATTGCAATGAAAATTTGACTGAAATTGTTTCATTAGATAAACTGCAAGCATGAACCTGGACATACACACGTATACATCCATATTAACAGATACAGGCCTCCCCCCTGCTTTCACAGAGAGTGGATCAATTCGAAAAACTGGAACGTTGAAAAGTAAAAAAGCAGATGCCATTTTTCAACGTTTCAAGATTTCCCAAATGGTAATAATGGCAAGCTTCTCGGATTAGATTCAGGGTAGCTACTAAACACTGGGATGTACATGGATTGGAGAGAAAACAGATGTACACTTCCTCCACATCAAGCCACTGTAAAATAAATAGTGAATTATATTCACTGGACTTTGAAAATAGTGAAAATAGTCCAGGAAAGAACACGGAACTAGTGAGGATATCTGTATAGTTATGTATCAAGAGACAGATTTCTCATGAAATTCAGATGTTCTCTTCTGTATGAGTTAGACAATCCATTTTTCCGAGTATTTTCAGTGAATATATTGTAAAAAATAATTTTTTCAAAGAAACCTGGTATCCTGAAAGATCTGCGTGCTCAAAAAGGCACGTGGTTAGTCCAATAATTCCATGACAATTCCAGAAAAAAACTCAATCTGAATTCAATATGATAAAAATGTTATACACTTTATGAGTTTTATATATAATGAACAGGTTAGAAACAGTCACCTAATGGTTTCCTCAGTTTTCAAATTCACTCCATCAGTCTGGCTGTGTTCCATTCGTACTCTATAGGGCAGGGATTCAATTTGCAATGGAAGTTTATGCTAAAATTAATCCTTCAGTTCCATGTTTCTTTTTTCTATTCATACTTCCCTAGAGATTACTGGCGAACGGAAGATGAGAGCAGTAACATTCATCGGTCACCTTTTTCAACTTTTTCAATTGGTCACTCTCAACACAACACGTTGCAAAAAGATGGTTGTCACTTCACAGTTCTGGCTAACTGAAGCTGTTTTAATTTTTTTTTGATTGTATTTTATACGAGTTCTGCCCCGAAAGTAACGAGCTATTCTAAATATCTTGAGCACTGGTTGCTTACCCTTGATTTAGCGTGTCAACCAACCATAACGATTTTCAAGGTGTATGTGTGTGCAGATTCACCTCCATGTGGTTATGCAGTCAAATGGGAATGTGTACTGCATTACTGCCACATTTGCAAAGGCATAGTCCATCCATTCACCACGTCTCGTAGAGGGACTTTTGGTATCACATAGAATTGGCCCAGTTTGGCAGTACTCCCTGCAGTTCGCCACCTGAACGTAAAAGGGCAGCAGATAGGAATGCCAAAGGAGGACTCTGTAGTCGTTGTGAGCATTTTTTCTCATTTATAAATCGCTGGATTCTTTTCAGATCGTCCCTGTATAGAGGAAAAAAAAATCTTTGTGAACACCTTGTAGTGTGGGTTTCGATGTATTAAGGTTAGGTTTTATAGGCAGAAACAAATTTAATGTTGTATAAGCAAATGTTTTGAACATTACGAAAAAAAAGTCGCTGTTCTGAACCATGAAGATAATGTTTGGAAGAACTACTGTGTTGAACATTGAAGGCGAATTTTGAAACGAATTAACTGCATCATTTAAGGTATCCCTGTCTTCCGGAACCCCGGAGACGACACATGACTCTCTTTTATCACAGTATCGTTGTTCAATCATTTTACTTTTACGATAGGGGATTTCTATGAGATTTCCCCTCCAATCAATCATTTGAAAAAAAAAAGAGAGAGTAGAAATAAAACAAGGAGCAAAATAGATAAAAAGCCTCGGGAACTCTATTCAAAGTATCTCACTATTCATCAACTCTTTTGTTTCTTGTCGCTTGCAGCCAGACAAGTCAGATGGAATATTTCTAGGGTAGGCTTCCGGTTCGAGATAATGAGTGTAGTGTAGATATCAGTCAACACCTTTTGGAGAGTAACGAGATTAGCGCTAAAGGATCTCTCCATGATCCAAATCAGCAAACAATACCTGGTATTCCAAGACGATCACTCATTTACCTACTGACCAAGATCTTCGTTGCTTCGGTGATCTCACGAGAGCCGGTGATATCCAATTCAGCCACAGCATATTATCATTGATTGGGACACCGATTGTTATTCAGAATATGACGTCAAAGGTGTCATTTGTTTCTTCACAAAAGCTGCCTACGTCAGACGATGATGAAATGCGAACTGCTGACCTCATCAACGAAGAGCATTAATAACGTTATTCGAAAGGTCAGCTCTGCAATGCCTGATCTTATTAAGTTTAAACACATGTGATTCACGTTTGCTCAGCGCAAGAACATAAATCACAGATTTCGTGTGCAGAATTCTGGCAATGGATTATGGCCTTTTACATATAACGATGATTCCATTAGGTTCCTTGGAGCCATTGAGTCCAATCATGGCGCTGGTAAATTGTTCAGAATTTAGTTGAAATTAACGAAACAATCACGCACCACACACACGCGCACGGGAATAAAAACACATTTATTATTTGGTAAATATTTATTAGGTTTATCAAAATCTGGCAAACGGTAAAACTGGATGAAAGGATATTAGGTTGCGTCTAAATGACCTTTCAACTCGTATCTCAGGACCGAGCTAGACAAAATCAAGGTTTCTTCGGATCTTAGTAGTTTGCATTGATTATTTCATCGTCAATAAGCGTTACATAATTCAACCACAATCAGATCGATACAAAGGAGCATATTTGGGCTCATACGATTCTTCCTGATCAACTGACATCATCGCAACTCAGATTGCAAATTAACTGAAACATGGACAGAAGTCACTCATATTTAAAAAGTACAATAGCTCAAGAACTTTTGTTTTCCAGGACATGGGAGTACCCAGTGCATTAATTTTGATCAAATATTCATATATATATATATATATATATATATATATATATATATATATATATAGAGAGAGAGAGAGAGAGTGAGTGAGTGAGTGAGTGAGTGAGTGAGAAAGAGAGATAGATAAATAGATATATATATACATGAACTGATAGTTTGAGATATAATGTAAACTATGGGAAGTGAGACAAACTCAGGAGTGGAAGTTTATTAATCCCTAAGTGTTTTTATTGATGAGCTAGATATGTTTTGGAAGTTATTTTCATCTTAAGTAGCGTGTACTCTCTCTCTCTCTCTCTCTCTCTCTCTCTCTCTCTCTCTCTCTCTCTCTCTCTCTCTCTCCCTCTCTGTGTACGTGTGTGTGTGTGTGTGTACCATTTAATGGTTAGAAATTCACTGTGGAACACAAGTCCACCATCAGATGATCTACTTTGTGAGCAAAAAATTGCATCCAATTTATTAGAGTCATCCTGTTGTGTTCCGTCAACGATGGAGTGTGCAGTGTTAGCAGCAATAGTAGGTCATGGAGAGGACATACCGTGTCAGGGTGAAGGAAAATGGATTACTGTTGGATTGTGCGGGTAGGTTAGGGATAGTATAGATGTTTGGGTGATTACTTTAAGGAACTTCATACGTATTAACCTGACGGGTCATTGATAGCATGTTGGCTCTGATTTGTACGAGTGGAATGCCATAAAATGGTTCCAGTTATAATGGGTCTGAATGAATGTGGAGTTCCCAATTTCAGATATACCTGAGATAGTGTAGAGTGTAGATGTGAGGTTGTTAACTATGAGAGGATTATGGTTCAGAGATCTGTGTGGTTAAAGTTGCTAAGTTTGGTGTTAATCCATTAGGGGAAAGAGTTTTCAGTTTGTTGATCCATATATCTTCATGTCTTTGTAAAATTTTAGTTATGTCTTTGGGAATATTTCTTCTATTATATATATATATATATATACATATATATATATATATATATATATATATATAGAGAGAGAGAGAGAGAGAGAGAGAGAGAGAAAGGGAGAGAGAAAGGGAGAGAGAAAAGAGAGACAGGCAATGAGAGAGAGATGCAAAGAGAGAGAGAGGCAAAGAGAGAGAGGGAGATATTAGGACATATGCTTGTGTGTCTGTGTGCACACATGGATGATATCGAAATAGGGAGATGTTACTTTTCACTTGACCAAACTCAAATTGAAGGTGTACTGATCATCCAACCGATTCAAATTCGAGTTATTCATGTTGTCTTATGTTAAATGCATTCTTAATTCTAACAATAACTTCGTAATCAGCATCATCATCATCAGCAGCAGCTGCAGTATATTAACCAGCAACAGAATATTATTACTACTACTATCACACTTTGTTGAGGTCTGATTTTTTTGTGTTTAAATTCAGTCAGATATTTATGAATACCACTTACTCTAATTAAACTATTACAAGATTTATTTGATATTGTTCTCCATGCTTTTTAAGCTTTACATTTATGAATGATCATTGAAATACACTAATCGTGCAGGAACATACACGTTTTATTGAAACAAGAGAAAGTATTGAGCCATTGAAGTGTTTCAACAATTGAATAAAAGGAAACAGGAGGTTCTATGTATAATTGACGAAGGATTTTCGCTATAAATAGAGAAGAAAAAAACACTGAAATTAACTGAAAGAATTTTGCAAAATGTTAGATTTGGTGTTAAATTAGTGCGGGCTAGAATGTAGATCTCCTGGATTTCTGTGGCAACTTTTCATTACTAGCATGGAATAAGTTTTTTTTTTTATGAATCTTCAGCATAAAAACTTTATGTTTGGTTAAGCATCGATTATTTCACTCCTGAAATACTATTTCCTTCGCAAAAATGGTAACTACCAAGAAGACAGGAATGAAAACCATTCTCATTGAGATCATTCCATTATTTTAACGAGTGGAACCGCCTACGAGATGAAAAATCTTGACGTGTATGCTTGCAATCCGGCCTGTTGTCATACTGGACTATAAGGCGATCATCGCTTGCGAAAAAAACTCTATCAAAATGGAATCGTCAATAAACTTAAAAAGCATATTAATCGACGGAAAATTATCCAAAAAACAACATACAAACATTTTATGCCGAAAAAAGTTTCACAGAAAAAAAATGTGATATAAGATATGATCGCTAAGAAAACTAAATAAAATTTGACAAAGCAAATTTGATGTGGATGAGAATACTGAGGAGAATATAAAGAGACTGGCTGGGAATCGTGCTCCTGATTTACCAGCAATGGACACCAGGGAGCCCTAGTGTGAATCCTTAACTAAGTTCTTCTCCATGTGTCATATTCCTACTGTATGGCACAGATCACGCTTTTCCTCATCTGCAAAGTATGTATTACTATGACAATTCTTTAGGATAGAGAGTTGAGTAATTTCCCGTTGCTCTCACCACTGTTTCGGATTCAAAATTGTTTTTCTACTAGGCTGGTAACTACTCATGGCTAGAATGTCAGCCTGCCCTGCTAGTGTATCCATATCTCGAGGGAGAATCAAATAGATTCATGCGTTCCTTTTGGATATCAGTGCTAAGTAAAGGCAAACAGCTTTTGTCAGATTTCCAACTGGGCAAAAATACCATCGTTCACAGTATTAGGTATCACGCTACCTGGACCCTGATCATACAATTGGTAATGCAGAACGAAAGAAAAATTTCAAGTAGAAAAAAGGTTATTGAAAAAAAGCTTTAAAAAGAGGGTAAAAATAAAAACAATGCAAACACATCTAACATGAAGTAAATATTCTCTTCGTACGTTTTATATATCACCATTCGACAAAGATAGCTCAAACTCATCTAAGTATGATATTTTCTCTCTATGAATAGATAATTTACAGATTACCTTAACTACTAAGTTTTATCTCTGTGTCTGTCTCACCATCCCCTTGTATTTCCCCAGTTTTCTAGAATATATATATATATATATATATATATATATATATATATATATATATATATAGAGAGAGAGAGAGAGAGAGAGAGAGAGAGAGAGAGTGAGAGATTTTTGAAAACTCGGCGCCAGTTCGTCGAGACGTTAGTGTTGACGATACTGATCAGAGGAGACCAGTGTTGCAGAATGATGACTGACTTGTTTAGTCTGGTCTATACAGATTTGATTACACGCTACGGTTCATAATGTTTTCCCCGATCGAAAGAAATCAAACTTGACATATCTCACCTATAATTAGCACGCTTTAAATATCAATAGTTGTTTGATATTCTTTGCTCATACAACTGTTCGTAAACGAGACTCTTTATAACCTCTGTTGATATGAGAATTTTACCAAAAAGAAAACGTTCGCCTCAATTAGCGAGATTTATGTGCTTGTTGAGAGCTAGTACGAAATAAAAAAAAGGGAGGATGTATGGTCATAAGAAAAGTGTTCATCTCTAAAATTACGACTACCAATGGTGTTAATGGCCGATAACGAAGTTCCAGTTTCCATTGCATGCGTCTGCTTAATCATTTATTGCAAATTCCAAGTCTGGTTGAGCTTGATGACGGAATGGTTATCGCCAATGAAAACAGGATTTGCGTACTGCGTTTCAACTGAGGCAGCTCAACTTCACTCCCACTAAACGACCTTTGGAAATCCATTAATCAATAGCAAGGCTGTTTGATACCTTCAGTCCCATTGTAATAATTCTGATATACGTATAAATAACACATTTTTACCATACCAGAATATTTTGCCATGAGAAAAAAACACCAAAAAATTCATGTGGTATTAACCTGTGAATAATTTCCTCCCTGAAAAGAAAAAACTCAAGGGGATTCATGGGGATTTGATGAAATGCTAACATATCATGCTAATTTCCTGGTTAAAAAAAGCTTTTTCATTTAAGATGGGAAATGATCATTTTGAATTCATATTTTCTGATGATATCACATTCCTTAATTTTTAATCAGTCGTTAATCTATGTAATCAAAATCCCACAATTTGCATATTTTCGAAATACGTTGTTGATTCTGCATCTAGACCAGATTATTATATGGCATTGAATTGCTCGAGTATTTACTTTTGCCGTACTTGATTCTCAGTAGGGTCACACTGACAATATCAGAAAGTAAATTTGGCGGAACAGAAGTTCCCTACCATTATTTTGTCCGATTTAACAATCAGTTCAAATCTTTCTATCTATTTATCTCCGCACATATACACATGTAAAAACAGCACCCAACACACACGCACACACACACACACACACACACATATATATATATATATATATATATATATATATATATATATATTTGAACCTATCTACTTGGTTTCTTCTCTTCATCTCTGACTATATTTGTTGGTATTCTTTTTTCCTACATCTCATTTGTGTATTGGGACAAATATTTGTGAACATTTAGTTCATAACTGTTGGGTGCGACCTCAAAATAACGTAGAGTCATTACCTTTTTTCAAGATCTACACCTCACAGATTGTGAATTAACACCAAGAATAGCAGGAAGTGGGACGCCTAGCACCAACTAACGAAGTCCGGATACTCTTCATTAGAGCATAATCAATTCATAGTGCTAATTGCGTCGCTGCACTTAGACGACCTCGCATTGCGACATTTTTATCACGCGAATGCTGTCAGTGTCATTTATTTGTAGACGCTACAACCGCCTGCCGTACCCAAAGTCTCTTCCCATCCCTAATCACCGCCCTTTGCTACTCCCTTTCCAATCCACACTTTCCAATCCACGCCCCTTTTCCTTCACCTTCCCTTCCTCTCCCCTTTCCTCTCTTTCCTCAATCCTTCCTTCTTTCTATATTCCTTTCTTTCCTTTTTCTTTCCAGTATATGTTCTTTCTGCTTATTCTGTTACTAAACGAATCTTTGACGTGTACATCACTACGTCTCACCCCCCCCCACACACACACGTGCGACGCACATTAGCATCTATTTCATCATGTAGAGGACACGTAAATGATCTTAAATACTGAAGAAATACATATTCACAATAATTACATATTCTAATTTGTTTTAAGATTAATACTAACTACGAGGTTAAGAAGAGACAAAGTGTCAGTTTCACATCAATAATTATGTTAGAATGAGTAAATATTCATTAGAAAAAAACTTACAACAACAATAATGATACGTGATTATGTTAGTCTCAAAGAATAAGATTGAAAAATAACTGTCATAGATTAACTAAACAAAATAGTTTAGAACTGTGTCCCTGAATTGATAAACCAATCCAATAAAAAAAGAACTAATTATGTTCAACGGGAAGAAAATCGTTCATGTTGTGGTTTCTGCAGTTCCAGTAAACCAGGATAAAATCGGTGTAAAAATCGAGAGAATGAACAAATAACAATTTAGAGGAATTGTTGAGACTCTGCAGGCAATCGAAAATTCCAGGGTTTGTCAAAACAATGAGAGATGTACTTAGAGACTTGAGGAGGATCGCTGTTACATAATGCCCAATGATAAACACCAGTCACATACAGCGAACAGACACCTGATTAAACCATGATGATAACATTATTGTCAGGAGAAGGGATAAATACGGCGCTGATTAGGATCATGTGAAGACTGACTTAATTATACAAAATTTGTTGTTGTTGTTGAATGTAATGAATGTGCTGACACTGACGTAAACATGATGATGAAGAAGATGATAATTCGCACCCTTTTTGTACCCCTCCCCCCAGAAAATTGGTACTTCATAGTCCCTTGAATGCATACAATAAATGTAAAATTATTCAAAACCTCTCTCAAAGTTCATTCTAACATTTCAAGAATTCGAAATGAAATGGGACCGAACATCTTACATGGCACAAAATTTTACATTCAAAAGTTATGTTCAAAATTATAGAGTTATGTTCAAAAAAAAAAAAAATATATATATATATATATATTTATATATATATATATATATATATATATATATATATATATATATATATATATATATGTATATATATATATATATATATTTATATATATATGTGTATATATATATATATATATACATATATATATATATATATATACATATATATATATATATATACATATATATATATATATATATATATATAAATATATATATATATATATATATATATGCTTTAAATGCATTCATGAATATATCGGATTTATTCTGTGCTCACTATACATGAAGGAACGCAACACACATAAGGGTAAATCAATCCGTTCAAAAACTGCGACATTGAATTTACATTTCGACACAATTTGACTACATTTGTTTCTGCAACGAACTTATTAGTTTCCTATAGATTTTCCCAGCGAGTTTTTTTTTCAACTTCCAAATCAAAAACAATGATTGCATCCAAATGAAATACAATATAGTTTATTGGGAAATGGAAGAGCTTTGAATGCATGATTAATGGGTACATTCTTTCATCCTTTCTTTCTTTCTCTGGATATAATCACCCCCTCCTTTTTTTTTTGTACCCTCTATTCTTTATCATGAGGATTGATATAGATAAGCAACAATATGATGTAGTGTGACATAAAAAAAAGGAAGCAAATATTTATTTTTATTTACTTACGTTATATATTTTCTACATTTATCAACGTTATGGAGCACTTTTTAAAACCACACATTCATTTAACTCCTTCCAAACTTTGTTAACCAGTTGGATAATTGGTCTTGAAAGTGATTGCGCCCGTTCTAAGAACAGCAGAATTTTGTCACAAATGAAACAGGGGATATGATGTCAGGATTCAACAGGCTTTATGATAATGATAGCAACAACAATAACAGTAGCAACAACGATAACCGTAGCAACAACAGCGACAGCAACAACGGCAACAACAACAACAACGACGATAAGGATGATGATAATAATAATAATAATAACAATGATGACCATGATGATGATGATAAAAATAATAATAATGATAATAATGATAATAATAATGATAATATTCTGCGCTACTTGAGACTATGATATGAAACGTAATTGGATTATATTTACTAGACGAATTCCCTCCATACTTAGCAGTTTGATTGCTGTCCCCACAAAAAAAAAATGACTTGATTGAAATAGAAACAGTTCATCTATTAATCAATTCATTCAACCTTCTTCTCCTTTACGGATCAAAAAAAGATGTCAGTTGATATAAAAATAAGATTTAGTTAATGTAAAAGAGAGGGGTTATAATGAAAAGTGATGTATACTTTTGAAAAAGGATCATGGGAAAATATACAAATATCCATTACAAAGAATAGACGTTAATGTTAAGAAAAAATCAGGTGAGGTTAATCCGAAAAAAAAAGAGGGGGGACAAATGTAAAATATGGAACTGATGTTTAAAAGTTAAGAATAAAAGGGGGATATAATGTAAAAGAATGGGATCAATGTTAGATAAAAGAATAATGTTAAAATGGGGCAAATGATTAAAACAGTGGCGTTATTCAAAAAGGGGAGTCATTTTTCTTGAGTTGGGTTAATGTATAAACGTGAAAGGGTCGATTTAAAAAAAGAAAAAAAAATTACCACTCGATTTTGACCACTAAAAAAAATGAAAGGCACCCTCTAAATCCCCCCCCAAAAGGGGAAAAAGTAAAATGAAAGTCCTGTTTTATTTAATGCGTGGAAATGGATATCAACTTTTCCTCTCAATTTTGAGCCCTAAAATTTAAAAAAAAAATTGACTCTGACCTTGAAAAGTGGAAAAAAAAATTCCACTATATTTTGACAGCAAAAAATGGTAATATATGTGCCGTTCCATGTTTTGACCCCGAAAAGAGGAAAAAAATATCCTTCAATTTCGACATCTAAAATCTGAAGAAAAATGTTTTAATTTAGGTCACAAAAAAAGAATATAAAATCTTTAAAAAAATAAACTCCCTCTGAATTTTGATCCCTACAAGTGGAAACAAATTCCCACCTGATTTTGATCCCTGAAAATAAAAATGAGGGATCCCCCTCGATTTTGTTCACTAAAAGAGGAAAAAATCTCACTCCACGATTTTGAGTTCGAAATTTGAAAGAATCACCCCCAATGCACACATTTTGACCCTCGAAGATGAAAGATGGTAGTTTCCCTCAGATTTTATACATAAAATTTTGAAAAAAATATTGCTGTTGATTTTGACACCAGAAAAAAAAAACCTTGGATTTCGACACTCAAAGAATATCTTTTGACTTTTGTGAATGAAATTCTCTAAAGAAGTAAAAGAATATAAGATACCTTGCCATTAAAAGTGGAAAAAACTTTCCTTAATTTAAACACCTGAAATTGAAGAAAATACTCCTACGCTTAGAATGCTTCAAAAATTACACATGTACTTACATCCCTCAATTTTTTTAACCGTAAAAATAAAATGAAAACTAATTCCCTTCCAGAAGTAAAAAAAAAAAAGAAAAAAAAAGAAGAAAGACCTGGATTAAGACCCGTAAAATTGAAAAGAAATAATTCTTAGTGTAAGGTGGGTACATAAAAATAGGTGGATAGACGGAGTTTTGGAGTATATTATAAAATTAGATAAGAGCATATTCCTTGTGGATAAGGAATATGCTGAGAATCCTTGTCCGAATATACCATCACTCCATTACCCCTCACCGTCCTGAAATGGGAAAGTCCTCACCGATTATGATGCCTAAAAATGGAAACATTCACTTGACTTAGACCACTAAAGGAGAAAAAAATCTACCTCTCGATCCAGACCTCTAAGATCAGAGGGAGAAAAATTTCCTACATTTGGACCCCATGAAACTAAAAAACGGAAGTTCCCCTCAATTTTGATTCCTTAAAGTAAAAAAAAAAAACAATTTTCCCGAAGTTTTCTCTCAAAAAGTGAAGAATTTTTACCCCTAAGAGTGAAAAGAAAAAGTTCCCCTCGATTCAATATACATAAATTTCTGCTTTCTAAATTTTGTGTTTTGGAAAAATGTGTCCCAACCGTACTACATCAATACACCAACAAATCAAAACAACACAGCTAATAAGCATTGCGATATGAGGTTTTAAAAAAGGTTTTAGTTTTTTCTCAAAGAACTCACGTCACATAGATTTGTGAGGAAGGATGAAAAATGTTCTTTTAATACGGCAGTGAAAAGTATAAGATCATTTTTAACATGACGAATAGCCATGTAAATAGACCCCCATCCCTATGATTTGAGCCCCCTAAAAACAATTACAGGGGTTATTTAAAAAAATAATTTGCTAAAAACATTACCCACAGATCCAATCCATACCCACAAACACTATCACAGGCTGAGTATTTATGGCGGTAGGCAAGTCTGCACAGACAAACGGACAAGCAGGGTTTTGGCGAATAATAATTAGATTGTACAAGACAGGATGTTCCTTGTATATGAGTTGCCAAGAAACCTTGTCGAATAACATTTTCGGTACAAATATGATGCCGGCAAATGCGTTAGATATATCACTTTTCGTATGATGGCCGAAGGTCAGCAACATCGTGCCTGGTCAATGCCTAAATAGGTGGCCAACTGGGTATACAAGGTGCAGTGGGTAGCTGATCATGGAGCGAACATTCCGTGGCGATCCTGTTAATCATCCTGAGTGGGTGGAAACATATCTTTACTCACCGCTCAATAAGACAAGAAAATGATCTCCCTCCCTTAACCCAAGACCTCTGACTGGCCTGGCTACGAGAGACAGAAAATAAATGAATGAGTGCAAAAGTAATACGTAAGACGTAAATTACTTAGCATTCCGAGCGATAAACGGAAATATCCATCAACGTCAATTGTGCGTTTGGCGGGAGATTTCTTTCGTTTCTTTTTTAATTTTCTATTTAATTTTTTTCATGTTACACAGTTGACAACTGTAGGGTAATTTAGTACAGCCATGGAGGCTCTCATGGTCGGCCATTCGCTTTTTTTTTCATTCATTTAAGTGTGTTATCATTGAAAGACTAGTTTTTACATGAGCTGTTTTTCAAAGCAAGTAACATACTAATGAGATATAATAACTGAGTGAAATGAATATTACTTGAATTCGACGTTCCGTTTTGTGCTGGAAAAACTCCGGGTAACTTTCAGTCAAATAGGGATTCAGTAAGACAATAGATCATGGATCTTCTTTGGAAGATAAAGTGTTACCATGCCTGATGCTTTACAATAGTGTAAAATAGATTATGAACTCACTTATTACATCCCTCTCTTCCTAGTTTATCTATTTAATGATGCTCCAGATATAAAATCTACTATCGGTGATGGAATAACCCTATTGAAATTTTAAAATTTAATTTTGATGAAGTACTGTTAGATCGTATTTGTAGTAAAAACGACAAATCTGCCACTCAGATCGACGTTACCAGTTTGAAAGAAGTATTGCACGGAAATATGACTATTTTTGCCTTTGTTGTTTTTGGCATTGGAAATTCATCAAGGAATCGTGGACAAGATATCTGTTCATGATCTCTATGTGTTAGGACTGGTTCTTGTAGAATTCTTGGATTTAAGTATCATCAAACCTAGCCTTTTTCTGGATGGGTGACAGTCTTGGAATACCAGGTGCTGTAAACAGCTACGAATCACGTTGAGAGCTGGTTCAAGCAATCCCTAACAACATTCTAATCACAATATCCCAGCCAGAGGACCCTTCCTACTCATCCCCTTTGACTTCGAACTACAAGAAATAAATGCATGAAACACGACTCTGTGATTTTTATATGATCTTTAATGATTAAATATACGAAAAGACCAATATATTAATGGCATGGCCGTATTCCATACATGGTATAAATGGATTACTCATAAATTGTATCAATAGCAAGATAATCAAAGACATTTCCACAGTTAAAACACATTAGATCTTCAATAAATGCCATTAAACTCAATTTGTTAATAAATGATTAATTCCAACCATTTTATAATTATTGTATTGATATTTCTTTTATTTCATGCAAATAAAATACTATACTTTTTTCAAAGTATTCATGCACTTATTTGATAAGTCAATCAGATAATCTAGATAAGTTTCTTGAATCATGAGTGGCTTATAAGTTTACAAGAGCATTTTTTTGATTTGTCTGGAAGGATTTTCGAGAGAATAATAAGTTTTAGATGTTGCATACCATTTGTATGTGCAATGCATATTTTCGAAATTGTATACTTGATATATAGCCGATGTGTAAATATAGTGTATAATAGGAGATGCTGAAAGAGACACGATCATTAAAAATATATGTAAGGAAACATTACTTATATCACCGGTTGCTTAAAAACAGGAATCATCCCAATTTTGTAAAAAACATGAACACTGAATTCCAGCAGTTTAGTTCAATGGGTTAAATGTTTGCCTATTCTACATTTATAGTCAGCCAACCACTGGACTGGCTTGAAACTGACCGTTCGAACGTTATTTTTGGTTGTCTGATGAGGTTGAAATTGAAATGATCAGTATCACATCGAATACTATCACAAGAGTTACAAGATCGCAACTACTCTAGAAGGCTCAAACCAAACAATTCCCATGACCTTGTCGATGTGAAATGAGTGCCAGAAGACGGACAACCATCAAAGAAAGTGATCGGAGAGATCGTTAACAGTGGCAAGGCAGAATCCTTGGAAAATGTAACTATAACACACCATTAATATTAATAATAATAATGATGATGATGATGATGATGATGATGATAATAATAATAATAATAATAATAATAATAATAATAATAATAATAATAACATTCTTTCATTGATGACTCCCAAGAGTTCATAAAGACAATCTCTAATTCAAGTATGCAATTCCAAAAGTACCCCACCTGTTTTGGTCTTAGATGCTCAAATGACTGTTTTTTTTTTCTTTTGTGGACATTGATTGCTGTACAAATGCCCCTGTGTCGTACTGAAGAATTTGTACTATTCAAGAGTTTTTAAGTTGATAGTGTCAGCAGTAACATAATAGAATTTCCACTTTTAATGCTGGAAAGAAAACATAAATCACAAGAGGCATCGACGCAACAGTACAACGAAGTGCAGACATGTATATGTCTGAGTACAGTAACATAATAACCTATGCAGCATTTCCTTCATCGGTTACATAAAGACTCAGATCTTTCCACAAGAAATAGGAGTGAGACAAAGTGATACTAGCCCATACAAACACTTAACATTCTGCTTTTAAATGATCCTCTTAAAATGAGAGAACGAAGGAATTGGGAAAAAACGGCAAAAACCTAACTTCAGATTTGCTCATAATATCTTTCTCTTCATGATTTGCAAATGATGCTATATGAATAGGAGTTGGCCTCCACATGAACCTCAGTAAAACTGATATCATATACATCAAATATGTTGAGGACAAAGTCACAACAATCCAAACTAAAAACGCAGAGCTGGAGAAAGTAGACCATTATATCTACGTAGGACAACAAATCTCCAGGATGTACTTGAAGAAATCTTGCCGACATAACACTTGGTAGGTTAGTTTTCGGTAGAGTTAGTTCGATAAAAATATCCCAGAAATTCAAAAGAGAATGGTGGATAACCAATGCATTCTCCAGATAGTCATCTATGAAGCAGAGACATGGAAGCTAACCGGAAGATTGACCCTCAAATTGAGATTCATGCAAAGCCCATAATAGAGAGGTCCAGTGAATCTCGAAGAGGGTCTATGTCCAACAACAGACTCTAATAAGCTAATGAAGACGAAGATGATGTTTTTGTCGGGTAAATTATGCCTAGAAGTAATCAACAATAGAGCAATTATAAATTTTGTCAATTTGACTAGTTGGCTCAAAGACTTTTAGTTTTATCGTTGCGACTATGTTTGTGTTTAAGTCTCTTTGTGTCCGTTTATTCGAAATTCTCATTCATTAGCATAAAGCTATATAGGCATTCAGTGATAAAATTTGTTCCCTAGTGATATCTTCCTTTGGTTTTGTTGTTTTGTATAAAGGCCACAGAGTTCGTCAAACCTAGACAGAAATCTCTTCCTTAAAGCACTCATATTACTTTTAGAACATATATATTTCTGATGTCATCCAACGACAATAAGATGATTAGTAAGGTAAAATTGTCTATCATGAAACACGTCACTCTAAGGTTTTGCACTTAGGGAGTGTCCCGAAAAGATTGATTAAATTTTTGTCGGATCAAAGATTCTCTTCCAACATTTATTTGTACTGTATTGCAGCTACATATGAACTGATGTTATCTAGTTCCAAAGTTTAGAAACGTATTGTTAAGTACAATATACCTTGAGTCGCTACTAAAGAAGGCTTAAGTATATAAATTGTGTTATCAATGACCTTATAATTGCCCACTGAGGTCACAAGATTCATATTAGGTTGAATATAATGTTATCTCTGGTGTCTCCAGTGTTGAATTGATAGGTTGTTACAGTATTAACCCCATATTTGCAAGTTGTTTTCCCTTTTTTCAAACTTGAATCATTCAACGTGCCGCCATATTAGAAAATGAACATCATGGCCACGAAATAATTCGTTTCGGTTCGATATATTGAGAGTGTCATTCTCATTCAAGTAAGATATAATCTCTGAAAATTTTATATTCAATTCCAGCATGTAGCACTCCATCCGTTTTCGCAATTAGATAAGCATACTAGTTTGACATAGTAGAGTCGGACAAAGGCATCGAACAAAGAACAAATCAGCATAAATATGGCCTATTCCATTGTCAATGCTTGGTGCCAAAATAGAAACTGGAGACTATTTACGCATTTGGTACTAGTCTTCTAAATCAATTGACTTTTCAACAGCTTCATGAAAGTGCTTTTCATATGCTGTTATAACCTGCTCGTACAGATAGCATACCGTTATCTAGTGTTCCTGATGCGTGTCTTTGACACGACGGACTGGAACTATTGAATCTTCTGTACCTACAACACTAGATTCTATGGCAGCACCTGTCCACACACTATCTTGACATAGCTTTTCAATCATCTTCAGAGTAGGCATCACTTCACATGCTGACGACGAAGCACAATGACAGATATCTTCACCGTAAAAATTATTGACTGATTCAGGTATAATCATAAAATCGATTATGTCAGCATGGTAAAGGCAAATCATCGGTAAAAAAAGTTTGGACTGTCCATTGGTAATTGGATCTGGTTTGTCTTGTGAGTATATTTTTTTCCATTGCGTACGCCCAGATGGACTGAATTTAAGCCGCTAAGCAAATACTATACGAGTTTATTTTTTGTCATTTTTTTTTTGTCAAATATTCCGTTGTGGGTAAAAATAAGCTTCATCTCTAAAGAGGGGCATTATTTCTTCAGTGAATTTCATAATTTCAAGCTATTGAGTGTTGAGAAGACATCTGGAGACACAGTAAGAGGAGGTCTACGATTTTCTCTCACTGAATATTATTGATTGACTAGGGGAGGACTAAACTATTTTGTTCTTTTGTTTTTCACATTTTAACACATTGTTTTCAGTGGTGAGTCTAACTTATCTGAGCTGACGTGTTGTTAAACAGAAATGATTGTTCCATCGGATTATAACAATGCTGAAGAAAACGCTGGGTTGTAGACGATGTTTTCGATGGCAGCTGTTGTGAACGACTCTCAAGAATGGAGGAAACATCATACCATCACTATCCTCAACATATTACGTGATCACAGGATCCCTTAGCTATGCTAGTGTTAAAGCACCCTTTCAGATGAAATACTAAAGCCATTGTCATGCAACATTTCGACAGATGTTTCTTTCTGGTCTCTGCAACGACAGACATACCAACATAAACAAGAAATGATGTTCCCCCGTTTTTAATGCCTGTGATGCGCTGCTGCTTCTGTTATCCTAGCATGGCAATTATATTGGAGTAATTGGGCGATGGCAAGTAGAAACTAATTCAAGACATCCTGTTTGTGAACTTCCATCAAATTTTGACTTGCAACCGAGCATGCGCCTCCATATGATATTTGCAGCTTCAGCAATAACTATTCTTTCAGTGTAGTCGCCAGTGTTACCTAAGTAGCATTCGACATTTCTATGAAAGGCAAAGAGTACATCTCGTCTCTTGTGATGTGCTTCTAGCTCAGGCATCTGAGTCATTAATTAGTCCCAGTCTGGAAGAGTTGACTTTCTTGCCTATCAAACAGTTTAATCAACTTTGCAAGCTGGGGCTCTCCAATTATCTGTCCAACCAACAGATTCGGTTACATCTTTATGGGTTATTAGCCAAGATTTTTATAGCTTTGTTATTGTGGTCATATGATGTTTTGTTCGTGCTTCTTTGGTTGTTTTTCATGACATAAGCTTATTTTTTCTGTTGCGCAAAAAGACCACAGCATCTCCACTGAGCGTTGTCAATGGTATTCTATCAACCAGGTCTCTTACACACTCAGCCTATCATTTAGTTGTATTGTCATGGCTTGTCTAAGCAATGAACTCGCTTCCTGTTTTCTCACAGGGAAGAGCAATCTGAAACCTTTTACAGTTCCAGGCACTTGTCGTTTTTCCACTTATTTCAGTTATTGATCACCCTTGTCACGCCCTATCAAACTTCGAATTGATGAACATTGGTCAACAGCTTTAATGAATTTTGCTGTCACTACCTTAATGTTGGTTCAATGCCCCAAAATTTGTTTGAATGGGCCTCAAATAATGGACATTGAAAATCCGGGGTTTTTATATATTTTTTCTAGTTTTCAAGGTTTTATAATGTGTAATTGATGAGTCTGGTTGATCGGATCGTATTTTAAAAATCCATTGAATGTTTAACTGCATGTTTCGATCTTCATAGTTACCAAGATATGGGGGAGTTATGTGATCGATACGTTTAATAAGAGCAACTGGTTGTCTCGCTTTTTCTATGTTGCCAACTATTTTTTGAGTCAACTAACCTTCGATAAATATAATGCAAATTGTAGTGTCACTGAATGGAAATTCAGCTTAACTTCGCAATAAGCTGCCCAACTAAAATCGATATTCAAACAAAGGAGTCCTTATTTTCTTGAGCAGTTGTTTTCAAAATTCAAGTACTTGAAAAACACTTTTTGGAACTCCATAAAAAAACAACTTTCAATTCTAAATCTATATTCACATACGTATGTAAAGAATTGATTTTTGCTTTGCTTATAGAAATATTCAAATCTGTATGAACCCAAATAGAAAATACTCACTTGAATAGGGATGTTTGGACTAAGGTCATTATGTAAAAAAAGACTTATAACCGACTACCAATTGAACAGCATCCGTGTCACATAAATTACCAATATTTTCTTTACTGAGAAGGCAGTTAATTCTTTTTTTCATAGAGAACAGTACTGCTTAAAATATTAAATTGAGTCAAGTACAAGCTGTCAATGAATCAGCAATAAAATGAGGAATTATTGAATCTATTCAAAAAGTTCATTTTGTTTCGGGGAAGCCTTTAAAAGACCGAGCAGAACACAGTTAGAAATGAATAAATGCTGTTCGAGAGAATCAACATTCGAAAAACTGGCTTCTGTTTGTAAGAGACACCTTAAAAATTGAAGATCATGAATATGACTGTCAAGATCAGAAATCGTATAATTCTGACAAATTCGATAAATTGATCAAACAGATTGAAAACAACTCCTTTACTATTAGGGCAACTATTGCCATCACACCATCGATATTTTTTTATTCAAAGATTTTTTGGGGTCAGTAAACATGAAAATATATTAGCGAAACCATGTTTTATGACTGTAGTAGGTAAAGGTAGGAAATCATATAACCCAGAAACAACAAAAATAAAGATACTGATATGTCTAGAACAAATTCTGCGGGGAAATGAGAACACTCTATACCCCACAGAATGAGGTGCATCTAAAAGACAGGAAAAAGAAGTAAACCCTCTGAACATCAACTTGAGTCTGATACTGCAAAGACTAAAAAAGATCAAACATTGTTAAAATATTATGAAAAAAAGATGCATACAGATCCTAGAGCCAAAGAATAGGAACATATCGTTTTTCTTTCTTTCTTTTTTCATAAATTTTCTTTAATATCCCTTGCCAAATAAGAGATATGTGTTTTATGCCCGTTTAGGCTATGTGTCAATAAAAACAGTCCTCTCTCGATGAACTTTTAATCAGCACTTCCATTTTCCCTGATGGTTCTTTATAACGAAATCAAATTTGGGAAACTTCAGGGGATTGCAAGAAATACACACACACACACACACACACACACACACACACACATATATATATATATATATATGAATATACATAATGATGAAAATTGATAAAAAGTGTCATGGCTCAGTGTGCCACGTGTTTTCTTCTCAGGAAATTGGAAAAATGGAGACAAATACTATGCAATTTTGATTGGCTGAAATTAGTTTTCAGAAATGACTCACCTACACCTACATTAAGACAGCTGTTGAGTTCTACGCACATGCCTATGCTGAACTTATACATGTTTATATATATTTTCATATTCTCATATATATATATATATATATATATATATATATATATATATATATATATATATATATATATATATATATGTGTGTGTATGTGTGTGTGTTTGTGTCTGTGTATTTTGCAAGCACGTTTTCTTTATCACATCTTTCATTAAAAATGATGAACTAATTTTTTTTTACCAATTAATCACCGCTGCCCAAAACAATGATATCAGGTTCAGGTTTTTCATGTCTTCTGACATTTATATATTTCTGTGTATCCGGACCTCGCCTAACCCAAACTGCTCAAAGTTGAAGATTGGAGTCTTGCAAACGCACCCCCTTGATTGGGTAGGAAAATAGTATTTCCTTTCAATTTTCCGCAGTATTAGTAGAAGTTCAATAATCTTTGTGAATTTATGCTAAATTTGTATTTTTATTGAGCCAATCCTATTCTTAGTGAAATTTTGAATATTCTAGTGCCAAAAAGAAGCAGAAGCAATGATTTATCCAATAATCACTCCTTTTTTCCAGTCTTTTAGTTGATCACCCAACACGATATTCTGTAAAAGCCATTTGTCGCAGGGAAGTTGAGAAAAAAAAATGAGAAAGATTTTTCCACCTATATCCCACCTGTTATTCATGTAAGTGAATGTTGTTGCTGTTACAGTAACCAGATAGGTACAGATTGGGAATTCTGCTCGTCAAGATATTGGACTGTGGAAAAGTGCCCATCATGATTTCTACCGATTGCGAAATTAGTCTTAGGACTGAAAAAATGACCATCAAAACATAATTTTACCATTATTTTCTTATTTTTCTCATTAGATCAATTGGTACTTTTTTGTATTTTTCTCACGCCAGCCTTCTCAGGGTTCCTTTTCTCACACTGGACTGGAATTCAATAACGGAGAAATATACCCATCCTGCAAGGTTTTATTAAGACCTTTGGTACAATGTAATTTCTCTCACTATGACTTCACCAGTGACCAGAAAAAGCTTCCCAAATCTAAGGGCCAACTAACATTCAAAAAAAAAAAATTCAACCAACTCAAAAAGGAAACCGATATTGAAATTCTTTTCCAATTATCTCAAAAGATGCAGAATGAAAAACAGCTCGAAATACACCCAAACCTGCAAGATCTTCTCAAAGCTGAAGGAGTCGAAAACCGTGTCGTTCGCATCAAAAAATCTTTATGAGACTCAAATAACAACTGTAAAAAACTATAGGTTGATGCTAACATTATTATCAAAGGAGGCCACAAGTGTAGTATTTAGGTTTTCCTAAACCAGGAATACAATGACTTGGAAGTGCGAACCATCCTTAGTGATACAGCAAAAATTTACAAATTACAGAAAAATAGGACGGAAAGACTGAAGGAAATCCCCTAATTTTTGGACGGTTTTCCAGTTCTAAATCTATTTAGCTGTAACACTTCATCAAACTGGGGTCCCCACAATTTTTTATAACAAGTTGTCAACTTATATACATATTATATATATATATATATATATATATATATATATATATATATATATATATATATATATATATACGTATATATATATATATATATATATATATATATATATATATATATATATATATATATATGTATATATATATATATATATATATATATATATATATATATATATATGCAGTAGGAAAATTTTATCAAGATGACTATTCTCAACATATTTTTTCAATTTAACTCATTATGCAAATGAGAAAGGTAGATTTTAAGGATAAAAAAAGGAACAATACAAAATGCAAATACACCCATGTTCAGGCATACTAGCACACACGCACACAGACTCACATATAATTTAATGGGTCGCTATTAGTAACTTTGTACAGTGTCGTTTTACTACGTTCTTTGAACAATTTCGCATACCCTATCCACATCCTTGGTTACCCAGTGTCATATTATTCCACCCTTGGTATCCAATACATTAACATTAATATCCCTTTTGATTCGGCACCAGACGGTCGTAATTAAGTCAATGAAATACAACAACTACAATAAAACACAAAAAAAACAACAACAAAAAATAAATATGAAACAACTTGTCTCCACAGCATAGTCACGCCGTCAGTTATATTATACTAATTATGTAAGTAATGAGTTGCAACGCTGTGTGTACATAACCCACTTGAGGATTTGCCCATGGTTCTAGAAAACACATTCACGTGGATTGATGGGGGTGCATACAACTCTTGGTCCGGTCAACATTGAAATATTAGCCTCAAAGTATTCAGCGATCAATGCATGTAACCATGGAAAAAAGGGGGAAAAACAGAATGAATCAAATAACGGAAAGATATGGATAAAGGCTAGGAAAAAGAAGGGAAGAAAAAAAAGATGAAAGAAAGAATGAAAGAAAAGTAGGAGGAAAGTTTGGAAAAGGGGAAAGAAAGAAAACAAAATGAAGGAAAATAAGGGCATACACTTTTAGGTTTATACTGACTGTCTGTTTCATAGTAAATGCAATAATTATTGCATGCACGCACGCACATACGCACACATCAAAAGGCAACGAATTAGTTCTGCATAGGCTTTTTTAATCCCTGCTTGGATTACATGCAAAACAAATCTACGTTTTTAAAATAAAAAAATAAGTAAATGTTTATTTAGAATTTTGTGTTCCACACATATACATCCTATACCTCTCTGGACTCTTCACTTTCTACAATTGTTAGGAACTGCCAAACACAAGTTTCTTCAGCTTTTAAGGGATTGTGATAGACTGGCTCTGTATAAGTTATACATGGAGCTGTAGAACTGAAATGTTGGAAATTTAAACATTTACTCATTATGTATAGGGAAACTTTTTGCCCCTCTCCACTATTTTTTGCGGGGTGGTCGTTAGGTCCAAAATGAATATATGGTTGTTTTTTGAAAATTTCAACAAAGCGTGCGAAAAGAAATCAATTCATTGATCACCCCGTTTTACAATTTGAGATTGATCCCTCCCCCATTCAAGAATGCGTTGGTCACAAGATAAATCCGGTCGCGTGTCTAACTGGCCCGATTATTCTCATTTATTTATTTTTTTTGCTCTTTTAGGGCAGAGACAACTATTTTTTTTTTTTGTAATATTTTACCACTGTCAAGAAATTTGGAAGAGGCGTATGTACTGCCCTATGTTTGCCCAGTATTTCTGTCTTTCGCTTTGTCAGAAAGATGACTCCTGACTTTCTAATTGAGTTTCAATGAAATTTGCCATCACAGTCAGTAATTGGACAACCGTAGCATCGAAATTTGGAATCCAACGAAGGATGAATTCTCTCAATGACATCATTGGATTTTAGAGAATTCAGAAGTTATTAATAAGCAATACACATCGAAATAAAGTATTAATAAATCAAAAAACATTTTCCTCAAAAAAACCAAACGCACATTTTGAAAGAATCTAGTGGAGTACTGATGTAAATTACCAAAACAGTTTGATCAGGATCGCTGGAACATACAACTGCAAACACACAGACATATAAAAATGGATGAACCCTTTTGATACATTTGGTGGCTACGGTATTTTGATTTTGTGGAAGATTAAACAATCACCTACGATACAAATGATTAGATTCGGGAGCCAATGTACGAATTCTGCCAATGTCGTAGCTACATACCCACAACATCACCATATTTATGCGAAGGGTTTATGTGAATTTCAATTTCCTGGTCTTTCAAAATTAAATAACATATTTCTCGGTAACTGTTGGCCGTGGCATGGAGAACCCTGAACTTACGTGAAGAATCCTGCACTGTCACTTTGGTAACCGTGGTTCGAATCTTTGTTACGGCAAGACATTGTTTATTTCTTCACTCTTCCAGAAGTTTCCACTGTAGTTAAGTTGAAAATTAAGCAATGAACTTTGGAAGCACTGACTATATATTGTTTGACTTTCTGTTATTTTAAAATATCCTCAACAGAATTTAGTTTTCAACGACGATCAGATGACTGGATTTCCGGAATATTTTGCTCTCGGGATATTAGTTGAGGTGCTAGTAGCCGAGCGGTTAGAGCGCAGATACTTTTATCAATGAGCTGAGTTTTAACTCTGACTGGAACGATTCGTGTCCACTTTGCATTATTCAACTCTAAGTCTAGCTGAGACAGAGGATCTTGAATATAACTTATGATATGTAATGACCGAACAGGCATAGCCCGTCCAAGCAAACATGAGGGTGTAGCATGTGTTGAATTATGTATATACATATACATAGTTGTGTGAGTAGATCTTTTAAGTGTGCATGTGTGCACATGTGTGTGTATGTATTTACGTTGGCACACGCCTGTGCATGTTTCTATTTTTACTCTCGTAACTGTATCTTACCTATCAACTTACTGTATTTGATTAAATGTTGTCTACCAAAGAGTGCATTTAGCAATTGAATCTCGTCTGTATTCCTAATTAGCTTTTGCTTATCATCTCTCACATAGTTACGGGTCACTAAAAACCAAATGATCGTGAATTTCGAAATAAAAGTTGACAATTTGGTACACTTATAGCCAGAGGCATACTAAAAGAATTGCATATTGAATTTGTTTTTAATGATTTCGAGCAACAGCCGTTTTCAGATGAGTTTCAACATCAGTGATGGATATATCTCGGAAAATTTGTTTACCATAAGTAGTTCTTGGGATATTCCTTTTAGATAAAATATGGAAGTACAGTTTGCACAAAGCTGCGATGTTTCCATCCATTCAACGCCTGTATTGATGCACACATCAATCCATAAATCAAACGTTTTTTTGGTCATTTTAAAAACAATACTGAAATATACCCACTATCACACGGATATATCATAATAGTCCTCGCTAAATCATGTGCATGTGTCATTGACAGAGTGCTTGTATCATTTTTCTCTAAATAATCGATGAAATAAACAGTTGTAATCGTTCGTTTTTGTCTGGTTATTTGCCCTTACGTTGAGGGAGCCTGGAAGTATCTGCCCTCACCACGTTTTGCATTTTGTCCGTAATAAAATAATTATCTTATTCCAACTTATTCGTGCTCTGATTTTTTTATTGTCTGTGCAAGAGAATAAAATTTCAATCAAATATATGAATCATTATATAATGAATAATAATGTTTATTCACTTACTTACTCGATTATTATTCATATATTTAAGTGATATGCAATAAAATGAATACATTTTTTGACAGAAAAAACAAAAATGAACATTTGAATTCATTCCTCATTCTGTTGAGAATAATTGCTTCGAGTGAATGATTATATTATCGTAAATTCAAAACACCTTTATATATGAATAAACAAATTTATCTATTAGAATGCTAACAGGAACCTGAAGTGTGCAAAAATCTGTAGCAGAACAAGAGGTCTGTAAAAAGTCTAGTGCTGATATTAATAAGATCCTTATAAATCATATTACTCTAGCATTTAGAATTGATGCTTCGAGAAATTTAATCACAGTTAGTGAGCTATGTCGATTTTCCTGATAGTTGGCGTAGCAGAAATTACACATTTGAATTCGTTGAATGCATCAGTTTTATTGTTCAAAGAGAAATAATTGGTGAAATCAGCGATTCACACGTTTATTGTTGACTAAAACACTGATAATACCATCAAAAAATGATAATATTGTTTGTTACATTCTGACCTCAGAATGGACTTTTCTTTGAGATGTTCAAGAGTTTGCTGATATTTTGAAATCAACTGCCTGTGACCGTATAAACATTGTAAAGGAAATGAATGATTTATATATTTTCAATAATCGTGAACTTTAAATGGTGGTAATGTTAACATCAGGCATATATCGATCTATACTGGGAAAATCATGGTGTAGCAGCGATTTTAAATAAAAAATTAAAGCATCTACTAGAGAAGCAGATTGTTGTTCGAGGAAAAAAATTATGGTTGCGTGATGCATTGAAAAAAGTGCTGATGTGCAAAATTTGGATCATTAGTTACGTTCTCTGTATGCAATATTTTGAAGGTCGGTCATCATAAAATAAAAGCAAGCAGAATTAGCTTGTTTTATAAAGTGTAATACACTGTCTTCATCATCATCATCATCATCATCATCAGTCTTTTAGCGTCCGTCGTTGGACATAGACCTTCCCCAGGATTTGCCACACCTCTCTATCATGGGCGTCACGGAGCCAGTACTTCCTGAACTTGTCTAGTTCATCTCTCCATCTAATATTTTGCCGGCCTCGGTTGCGCATATGGTCTCGGGGAATCCATATTGTGAGTCGTGATGTCCATCGATTGTCAGCCATTCTTGCAACATGGCCAGCCCACCGCCATTTGAGATTTTTTATGGATTCTATGATGTCTCTAACTCTTATCTTTTCCCGGATGTGTTGTGCTGTTTTGTGGTCTCTCCATGTGAGGCCCAGCATTATTCTTTCATGTGCACGTTGCATGGTTCTCAGCTTACGGGTCTGTTTCTTGGTTAAGTTCCATGTTTCAGCTCCATAAGTGACTATTGGGAGGATGCATTGGTTATACACCCTTCTCTTTAGGATTAATGGGATCTTATTATTTTTGAAGGTTGAGCTAGCTCTGCCAAAGGCTTGCCATCCTAGTGTGATTCTTCGCTTGATTTCTTCTTCTTTTGAGGGTCTCATGGAGATTCGTTGCCCTAGGTAGATGTAGTGGTCTACTTTCTCGAGTTCTGTGTCCTCGATTTCGATCTTAGTGTTCTTATCTCCAATGTGGTTGTTGCACATGATCTTCGTCTTGCTGAAGTTCATGTGTATATACACTGTCTTGTAGACCATTAAATGAAATGCCGTGGCTCTCATGTGATTTTGCTACACCTGCTCCAATGAAAGATCATGATATATTAATGAAATATTATGAAAAGCAATTAGATGCAATAATCCAATGAGAAATAAATTTCTAAAGATTCTGTTTAATGCCAAGTAGATATCTGCGTCAAGTATCCTCATTGAGTTCTAGTCTATTTAGTTTTGCCCACCGCAAATATCTCCAGAAAACGTGTTTGGGCATGCTTAGAGCAATGCGTTTTGACAAGGTAAACAAATTACGATTGTAATATCATGGTGAGGCTGCTCAATTCAGCGAAATATCTACTTATCCCTCTACTCAATGTGGATAATGCATTAATTATTGTATTCATTGAAAAAATATGCTCCTGCTCAAATTGAGGGGTTCTAGATAATGAGTTGAAACACTGAGAAACTTCAGATCAACAATCGTTTAATTTTGTTTTTCGACAAGATTATGTGAAAGATTATTAAAAGAAAAAAAGGGGCGCTCACCTTCTTATGGAATAACTGAAAAACAGTTTTTAGTATTCTGATTGAAAAATTGTTCATAGTTAAGAAGGTTGAATTGATTCAATCAATTCATTTACGTCATACTATTTGTTCGACATTGATGAACTTTCAACTCTTGTTCATACCCACAGGGCATTACAAGCCTCAAGAAATGATCATGAATGCGGATCAAGCCTTGTGAATACAATTGAAAGCAAGTCAAAGTACAATCTTCCGGTATCCCAACCAAATGATATGATGGAAATCAACAGTTAACTCTCTTCTAGGTGTGAAATTAATCTGAACTGTGTGTGCAGTTATTGAATTACAAATGGAGACAAACATGAGAAGGTGTGTGGTGCGTAGACTGATTTTCTATTTTCTTACATCTTATTTTACAATATGAACATCATAATTCATTCATGTTAAGCATTCTATTCTTTTCACTGTTTGAGCGACATAGTATTATTGTTTTCGTACCAGTCATTTGATACATTTTACATATGTTATTTACTCGCCGTATATGTATTAATTTGAACTTTTGACTCTTTCGAAATACATTGAGTTTGCATCATCCAGAACGTTAGGCCATCTAATAATTAAATTGGCATTATTATAGTTCAAAACTTGTTCTACCAAGGGATCGAAAAAAAGTATTTAATTATCGAGGATATATGTTAGACAGTGTAGACTTTGACTATCATTTTATCATATATTTGGATAAGATAATCAGGACATACTAACTCATTATTCTTATTAATAGAAAGTATGCCATAAAAGCTGTATGGAAGGTTTGTTGTTGCTCAGCAGTTTTGGCTATTTTCCACAAAGCGATAAAAGTCTCGCTCAATGGTTGAGGAAATTTCTGCAAACGCTGCATGCAAGTCATCAAAAATTCAAAATGGCGCCCATTGGCGGAATGGAGATTGTTTGCAATAAAGTTGCATAAACTTGTCTGATACAGATGATATCGGTGTCAAACCATACATCTTTCATGATGTGGAATACGAATTTGGAACTTTAGAATTACCCAAAAGCTTCCTTTCATTCTTCCTCACCATTCAAAACTAAAAATAACTGATAAATAACTGCCCAAACTTGTTTCTATCGATGGAAGGTTTATTCTGCGGATACTTTCTCAGGATCAGAGGGATGTGCTGACTTAGGCAGCTTTTTGCACTCATGCTGCCTAACGTAAAGTGTTGCATATTTGTAGGAGGCAAGTTTGTTACTGGACCAGCCTGCATTAGGTAGGTATATCAAAAAAAGGGGTAATACTACCCTTCAGGTATCGTTGACTAGTCCAATCTACACGTTGAAGGTATTTTTTCTGAGAACATTATAATCTACGACGGAGGAACAATTCAAAAGAGCATATAATCATTTAAATCTAGAATTGTGAGATCGAACAAAATTTCTGAAAAAATTACCTGCCATTTTGAATTTCAAATGACTTGCATGTACCATCCAAATATAAATTTACACGATTCTACATATGTTTGAAGATTCATCCAATTATGTCGTCAATATCAAATCATATCAATCGCTGGTGAAAGCATTACTTTGAACATGAACAGTTGTCACTTGTTGCTATTTTAAAATGGCCACGATGGGCAAAATATAGAATGTTCATGATGACTCGATATCCAACGTTTTTTTTTTTTTCCAAATGCCTTCCGCTAAAAGTTTACAG